>JAQJVL010000005.1:4886043-5486043 GCA_035578905.1 Stictocephala bisonia
ATAAATAAATAAAATAAAATAAATAAAATAAAATGAGGAAATATCAAACCAATAAAAACATTTTCAATAGAACAAAATTTTTTTAAAAAACATGGGATATTTTACACAACATACAGCATTTAGATTATAGGGGTTTCTTAAATGACTATGGGTTAAGGAGAAAAAAAGTAGTAGTATAAATCTGTTCTAGGCTAATGTAGTAAGTAACACCTGAAGACGACAGGAGTTTGTCATACCTTTCGGAACATTGTGTTTGCTCCTTAAAACTCATGAAGCATTGCAAATCTCCGATAATTTTCTACCAATCAATCACGATAATTGGCAGGGCAACATAATACTTAAGTAATTTAAATGAATTCAATTCAATTTTTTGTGGTCTTGAGGCCTTTACTAACCAAATATTACTCGTATTGTTTACAAGGATGAGTTGGACAATGTCTGATCACTCAGTTAAATGATGACTTAGATTATTGTTTACAAGGATGAGTTGGACAATGTCTGATCCCTCAGTTAAATGGTGACTTAGAGTATTGTAGTTGGACAATGTCTGATCCCTCAGTTAAATGATGACTTAGATTATTGTTTACAAGGATGAGTTGGACAATGTCTGATCCCTCAGTTAAATGATGACTTAGATTATTGTTTACAAGGATGACTTGGACAATGTCTGATCCCTCAGTTAAATGGTGACTTAGAGTATTGTAGTTGGACTATGTCTGATCCCTCAGTTAAATGGTGACTTAGAGTATTGTAGTTGGACAATGTCTGATCCCTCAGTTAAATGATGACTTAGAGTATTGTTTACAAGGATGAGTTGGACAATGGCTTGACCCTCAGTTAAATGGTGACTTAAAGTATTGTAGTTGGACTATGTCTGATCCCTCAGTTAAATGGTGACTTAGAGTATTGTAGTTGGACAATGGCTTGACCCTCAGTTAAATGGTGACTGGGTATTGTTTACAAGGATGAGTTGGACAATGTCTGATCCCTCAGTTAAATGGTGACTTAGAGTATTGTAGTTGGACAATGGCTTGACCCTCAGTTAAATGGTGACTGGGTATTGTTTACAAGGATGAGTTGGACTATGTCTGATCCCTCAGTAAAATGGTGACTTAGAGTATTGTAGTTGGACAATGGCTTGACCCTCAGTTAAATGATGACTTAGAGTATTGTTTACAAGGATGAGTTGGACAATGGCTTGACCTTAGTTAAATGATGACTTAGAGTATTGTAGTTGGACTATGTCTGATCCCTCAGTTAAATGGTGACTTAGAGTATTGTAGTTGGACAATGGCTTGACCCTCAGTTAAATGGTGACTTAGAGTATTGTAGTTGGACAATGTCTGATCCCTCAGTTAAATGATGACTTAGAGTATTGTTTACAAGGATGAGTTGGACTATGTCTGATCCCTCAGTTAAATGGTGACTTAGAGTATTGTAGTTGGACAATGGCTTGTGCCTCAGTTAAATGGTGACTTAAAGTATTGTAGTTGGACTATGGCTTGTGCCTCAGTTAAATGGTGACTTAGAGTATTGTAGTTGGACAATGTCTGATCCCTCAGTTAAATGGTGACTTAGAGTATTGTAGTTGGACTATGGCTTGTGCCTCAGTTAAATGGTGACTTAAAGTATTGTAGTTGGATTATGGCTTGTGCCTCAGTTAAATGGTGACTTAAAGTATTGTAGTTGGACTATGTCTGATCCCTCAGTTAAATGGTGACTTAGAGTATTGTAGTTGGACTATGGCTTGTGCCTCAGTTAAATGGTGACTTAAAGTATTGTAGTTGGACTATGGCTTGTGCCTCAGTTAAATGGTGACTTAGAGTATTGTAGTTGGACTATGGCTTGTGCCTCAGTTAAATGGTGACTTAAAGTATTGTAGTTGGACTATGGCTTGTGCCTCAGTTAAATGGTGACTTAAAGTATTGTAGTTGGACTATGTCTGATCCCTCAGTTAAATGGTGACTTAGAGTATTGTAGTTGGACAATGGCTTGTGCCTCAGTTAAATGGTGACTTAAAGTATTGTAGTTGGACTATGTCTGATCCCTCAGTTAAATGGTGACTTAGAGTATTGTAGTTGGACAATGGCTTGTGCCTCAGTTAAATGGTGACTTAGAGTATGGTAGTTGGACAATGGCTTGTCCCTCAGTTAAATGGTGACTTAGAGTATTGTAGTTGGACAATGGCTTGTGCCTCAGTTAAATGGTGACTTAGAGTATTGTAGTTGGACAATGGCTTGTCCCTCAGTTAAATTGTGACTTAGAGTATTGTAGTTGGACAATGGCTTGTGCCTCAGTAAAATGGTGACTTAGAGTACTGTAGTTGGACAATTGCTTGACCCTCACTTAAATGGTGACTTAGAGTATTGTAGTGGGACAATGGCTTGTGCCTCAGTTAAATGGTGACTGGGTATTGTTTACAAGAATGAGTTGGACAATGGCTGATCCCTCAGGTAAATGGTGACTTAGTATTGTTTGTTTTTTAACTAGCATAATTCGTGTTGGTACATATACAGCACAAGTGAACGCCACAACAGAAATATATTACAATACAAGTACAAAATGCCCAAGTATTCTAGTGATCGATTTTGGTGAACCACGCTTCCCTTTCTCAGACCAGAGGGATTCACAAAAGAATGGAAAAAGGTGTTCAACAACTCAATTTATAGGCCTATAATCACGTGACCCCATTGGCTGGAATCGTTAAAATGGCGGCTGCTGTGATATTATTGGTTAATTCCTATTGATTGTTACTTCTGTTCTTTTAATCACTGAAAATACATTATTAAAAACTGTAGCTTCAGAAGTATGTTATATAGGGCATATTCAAAACCATTAAGTGTTGCAGATAGAAAACATGAAATAAATGTAATAAAATCAATAGATATTGCAAATGGATACAAGGCATCAATCATTGATGAAATTGGAAGTAGAATAAAATAGAAAATAAAATGTGAGACGATAAACAAACAACACTTAAAAAAGAAAAATCTGATAAAGAACAAAAGAGCTGTGTAACCCTTCATTACAATGGACTGTTTATGTAAAGAGTTGCTAATAGATTTAAGAAATTAAATTTATCATTAGCTTTTAAGACTTTTAATACTATGTCCAACATTTCAGGACATATATAGGATTAACTTTAATGATTGTAATATGTTTTACTAAGGTCAGACTGTAAATTTTAGCAAAAGATATAAAAACCATGTTTCTACTTTTAAAAATAATAAACCTGAAAGATCTAATGTAGCTAAACACCTTCTGAACTGTACACACAGTTTGAATAAAATAGATGAAAATGTAGATGTTATAAAAGTTTGTAAGAAGGGTAGGATTATGAATGCTTGGGAAGAGTTATTTATTTTTAAATCAAAATGTAAGGATCGTGATAAATTAATTATTGAACAGGTTAATTTAGATTCTGAAATAGTTTTTAATAATGTATTTTCAGCGATTAAAAGAACAGAAGTAATAGCCAATAGGAATTAACCAATAATATTACAGCAGCCGCCATTTTGACGATTCCAGCCAAAGGGGTCACGTGATTATAGGCTTATAAATTGAGTTGTTGAACACCGTTTTCTCTTCTTTTGTGAATTCCTCTGGTCTGAGGAAGTTGAGCCTGGTTCACCAAATTCGATCACCAAAATATTTGTGCTTTTTGTACTTGTATTGTAATATATTTGTGCATTTTTGCTTATATTGTAATATATTTGTGTTGTGTGACGTTCACTTGGGCTGTTAGTATTGTTTACAAGGATGAGTTGGACAATGGCTGTTCCCTCAATTAAATGGTGACTTGGTATTGTTTACAAGAATGAGTTGGACAATGACTGGTCTCTCAGGTAAATGGAGGCTTGATCAATCTCTTATTTCAAGAGAATGAAAATTCACCCTATTGTCATTATAAATATCCAAACTTATTTAAATGAGCAACTTTGAGTAATTTTGTTGTTTTAGTGCATAATATGATTTTCCTATTTTTAAATGACCATCTTCTTCCTATCCATACTAAGACGTTCATAAAGAAGAAAATTTAGTTCTGCCAATTACTCAAACACCATAAAAGCTATGGGATTTCAGTTGCGTTGCAGTATCAACCAGTTGTTTGCTCTCTAGAGAAAGATGCATGTTGCATCATCACATAAAAACCTTTCATCCATATGAGACACATTTAACATTTTTAAGAGTTTTATTTTCTCATATTTAAATGTTCAGCATTATTTATATCCTGGTTACCTCAGTCAAAAGTATTAGGACCTGATTAATCACTTACTAACACAGTATATATATCTTATATTTAGGACAGATAAACAGATGAATACATATGACAAAATATTTATAACAAATTAACTCAAGAATGTACTTTTCACTCAAGTAGATGGGCAATCGTAAGAAACATTTAAAAGTCATATTACAAAGTACATACATTTTTTCTGTCATTATCACCATTTGCAGGCTGTAGAGTAACTGTACATTTTATGGTGTAAGCAATAAAGTTTCTATTTCTTATTTAATACTCTCAAGTTAGTGAGTTGACGAAACACAATATTACATAATTTTTTTAGGTGCTTTTCATAGGAATAATAAATATAATTATACCAAAGAAATGAAGTATGTGTATTTTTAGTTCAACAACGATTGGGGGATGGTTGGGAGGACTCGTGGAAGTCAAGTAGATTGCTCGTTCATAGAAATCAGGTGTAAATAATGGTGACTGTAAAAATAAATACATTTGAAATTTACTTGAAAAGTCAGAAAAGTGGTAATATGTATAGCTAATAAATAATTAATGAATGTATAACCGAGTCATACCTGTGAGGCCTTGAAGTAACCCCTACTAAAATAGAAGCTGAAGTGTCTTCTAAAATTTGAGACTGAAAATTAGAGTTTTTAAGAAGAATTTTCTTCTAAAGGCTTCAGCAGAGACCAATTGCTTATCTTACAAAACACTAGCCAAACTCAATATAGATATAAAGAACTGTCTCAGATTGACAATATTTTATGCAAGATTATGTATTTATTCCCTTCCAATAAACAAATGCCAAATGTTATCAAGAGGAGCTCAACGTCAAGTACCATTTTAAAAATAAATGTTGCTCTATATTTGTATTTTGTTTTTTATAGTAATTATATTGATTTTGAAATATAACATATATTGATATCTATGGAAAACCAACAGTTTAATCAATTAGCACCATTATGAGCTCTGGTATTTTATATTGAACTATATTTGTTATTTAGCTAACGCTAGTGTTACCAAGTAGTGTTAAACACATGGTTATAAAATATCTACGCTCTTGGTGGCACTGAGTCCAATTTAGTGCTAAATACGAAGCATGCTACAATTTATATATTTCATCATTATCATATAAAATAAGAAAATTATTTATCTAAAATAAAATTTAAAAATTATAATTTTTAAATTTTTAAAAATTATAATTTAAAAAAATAAATTTAAAAATTATAATCACATACTTAATCAAATTCCTCGTGTTTCAGAATAAACGATCTTCATTCTTTAGAGGAACTAGTAAAGATTGAAGCACATGATGGAGAGGTATTGTGCGTAGAGTACAGCAACTGTGAGGATCCACGTAAGAAGTACTTAACATCCGCTTCAAGAGATAGATTGATTCATGTTTTTTCTGTTGATGAGGTAAGAAATCCCCAAGTATTATTACTCTGTTAAACTTCTTTCTGAATTATAGTCTGCTTGGGAAAGGACCATAAGGTCATCTGTCAGTGCCAGTTCTCTGTGTTTTAGATCTGTTTGTGACAAACAGGTGCATTATCATTAGAATAATTAACTTCTTTGTAGAATCCTTGATATATCCAAAATACACACATTCATTGAACAGTTAAAGACAAGTATGGAACTTTGAGGGAAGTTGCTGTTGGCTGCTTGAAAGAGTTTTCTCTGGCCAAGGTATACTTGTTACTGTGTTTTTTTTTCTTTTTCTTTTTCATGAGTGATTGGTATACAATTATTCCAGTTGGTGCAAGTGTTCATTATGATGGAGTTTAACAGCTTTAAAGAGATGTTCATTCTGATATCAGCTAATCTGTTACTCATTTGGAAACTGGCTACTTCTGTTCCTGATATTAGGGTTTAGCTTTAAAGTTTTAGAAGAATTTTCGTGGACTGTAAAATTGCTTAGGAGTGTTGCCATGATAAATTATAAATACTTTTTTGAGAAAGCTATAGAAAAAGCGTCAATGTAAATAAACCTTACAGGTGGTTGATTTATAACTTATAAAATTTGTAACATTTCATCTACCTATCAAATGTTAGTCTTAAGGAATGTTATGGAAATTAAAACTAGGTTAATTATCTATTATGCCTTTTTCCAATTTTAAAGTTTGGTATTGAGTTTTGGGGATTAGGTTCAGGAGCAAATAGCATTTTTATAATTCAAAAAATATTTTAAAGAATAATGCACCTTGGCAGTCTTCTTGTAAACCAATCTTCAAAGAATTTCAAATTATGACTGTAAATAGTGTGTTCATATCAAAAACTTTACTAATGGTTCTGTCAAATTTCAACAGTATATTTTTTAAATTACAATCTTGATAATAACACAAGATTTAAAAACTAAGCATCATTTAATACTCTAGAATCTCGATTAACCGAACCTCCGGGTTAACTGAGTTAGTCATCAGACGATGAAAAATAAACAAAGCTATTAATAAAAGGAAAACTATAGTGTGACACATCATATAATCGTTTGATAAGTAATCAGTGTCTCTATTGGCTGTTGGTGCTAGGTTAAGGCGCTGCTTGGCCGTTACGAGACGCATTTATGATATTGTACCCTACTATAGGAATAATTTTCCCACCCAAATGCATTCACTCATGACACATCACCACCTGACACCATCGGCTTAGTCGACTGCTCTCGTACTAAATGGTGTTGTTTTAGTGTGTTGACTTTCGTTATTTTACAATACAGTATTGGAAATATTGTCGTAATTTATTGTTGTTACTGTTATCTGTGTTATTGTTAAATATTTTATTCAAGTGTTTTGATATGAGTGGTAAATGGTTGACAGTTGCTTATAACGAAATTGAAATGATGAATCAATCAGTGTTTTCGTCACCAATGTGTTCGACAAATGTGATATTGATATAATAATTTTGTTACGTTAAAATGTTGAATGATTCTCTGCACTATTAAGAGACTAATGCAGATTGTGTTAAACAACAAGATAAATATGATAATTTTGTTCGGTAATCAGACTGAACGTTACCCTGCACTTAAAACCAAGATGCGAATACTACAGTGGACCGTAGATAGATTAAATAATTCTAAAGGTTTCGTAATCAACAAATGTAACTTCTTGTCATCCTGCGGTAATATAACTTTTAAAAGACAACCTGATGTTCCTACTTTTTACAGGATTGTAACTACATTTACACTATTTTGCATTTTTTTTTTTTTTTTTTTTTTTTGTATTAAACTAGTTTTGTACTTTTTTCATGGCTTTTACATTATTTTTACCATAACCTCCGTATTATTCAAGTTTTTACGTATCCGAGGTGGTCTCAATCCCAATTACCTCGGATAAACGAGAGTCTACTATACTTGTAGAAAGGACATTCAGGTATATAGGAATGACATTTTTTAATAAATTACCAAACATGTATAAAATGTTAATCAATACAGACAAATTCAAAAGCAGCTTTACAAAAATGTTCTTTGAAAAAACTTATTATCATGTTAATGAGTATTGAAATGATAATGATCAGTTGTGTGAATATTGAACTTAAGTTGTATGATTTTTGTTTTAGTTGGCCAATTGTGCTGATAAAGTTTATTGTATATGAATTTTGTAAGACTTATTTTGTTGTTTATAGAGTTTCTATTATATTTCCACTGACTATGTATTCTTGTATTCCCTATTGTATATTTGACAATATCACTAGTTCTTGTAGCAATGCTATGTATGAATATTATGTGATAATAAAGTGCTGATTTCTGATTTCCTAAAAGAAATTATGATGTTAAAACATGTTTACTTATGTTTAATTTATGGTTTCTAGGGCTACAAGCTGGTTCAGACACTAGATGACCACTCCTCATCCATCACCGCCGTTAGGTTCCTCAGTAACAATAATCAACTTCAAATGGTCTCTTGTGGAGCAGATAAATCCATTATTTTCAGAACATTAGACCAGAAAGCTCTCTCTATAGCTGATTATCAGGTAATTTATAGTTGGTTTAAATGTTTTAAATGTCATTCAACTTAATTTGCAATATTTCTTTTTGGGGATTTTCTTGTATGCTCTTATATTCTGTAAAAAAATAAAAAATAAATGAATAAAAAATAATATTCCTACGTGTATCTTGGAAAAGTAAATTTATTTGTTCATTTTAGTTGAGAAGTAAGTCTATGTCAAATAGTCAAACTTCTCTAGTTACCGGTATACTATAAATAGACACTACTATAACAATATAAATAACATGTTACCATTTAAAACAAAAAAGAAATCACTACTTCAAAATCATCAAATACAACTGTAGATGATGGTTTTTAGCAGATTTTAAAGAATGAAATCCCATAGACGAAAATTAAGGAATTTTCAAAATCCATAGATCTATGCTGGGCATGTGTGAAATGTACGAGGCGTGTTTTTAAAGTAAGTACCGTTTTTAAATTACGCCGCCGCAGCGCTGCGGTCGCCGTTTAGCGCATGCGCGCCGTGTAGCCACATCTGTTGGGAAGCCACAGATGCCATTACGGAACCATCCGATTGAGTCTACATCTGTTTGCTTGATTTTAAAATGACTCCACCTATTGAGAATCCCGCCAACTGTAAAGTGCGTGCTGTAATACGGTTTCTCTGTGTTCAAGGCTTCAAAGCAGTTGACATTCATCACCAAGTCAGTGAAGTGTATGGTGAAAACATTATGAGTGATGGAATGGTTCGGAAATGGGTTAGGGCCTTTAAAGATGGCCGTACAAACTTTCATGATGAGGAACGAAGTGGGCGACCGATGGGTAATGACTGAAGGTCGCCCACTTCGTTCCTCATTATGAAAGTTTGTACGGCCATCTTTAAAGGCCCTAACCCATTTCCAAACCATTCCATCACTCATAATGTTTTCACCATACACTTCACTGATTTGAATAGAATAGAATATTTTTATTCAGCCAGTAATAACATTTCATTGCAAATGCAATGGCATGTCAAGTTATTAATCTATTAGGCTACAGTAATCATTTAATGTCTAGCCTAATTTACATTACATTTAGCACAAAATCACTGTAAGACGTTGAAACATTGAACATTAAAACATGATTAATTAAAATCCATTACTTTCCATTGATTTGTTGTAAACTCACTTAGACTATAAAATGGATGATTAAGTAAGAACTTATTGACTTTAATTTTAAACTTACTATAACTTAACTGTCTTATATGTAGTGGTAACTTATTATACAAATTGAAAGACATAATTTTTGGGCTTTTATCACTCTTTGATAGCCGATGTTGTGGAACTTCTATCATGTTATTAGATCTTGTATTATAACTGTGAATTTCATTTCTAGTAGTAACAAGATCAGGATTAAGTTTGACATACAATAGACAGTGAAGAATGTACAGAGAATAAAAAGTTAAAATATTGAAGTGTTTAAAAATACCTGAACAATGTTCATACTTCCCAACTCCTGCAATTACTCTAAGAGCTTTTTTTTGTAACAGAAAAACTTCAATAGCCTGAGAAGATCCACCCCATGCAATAAGATCATACGCCAAATGGGCTTGAAATAAACCAAAGTAGGCCTGCCTGAGGCCATCCTGATCTAACTCACCACTAAGTCTTTTCAACGCATAAATGCTTTTACTTAGTTTGTTTTTTATGCCAATTATGTGCTGACTCCAACTGAGAGTTGGGTCTAGGGTTACTCCCAGAAATTTAGAATACTCAAGTTGTAATGCTGCTTTGTCTTTGAGGCCAAAAAGTACTGTAATTGTTTTGTCTTTATTTAGAACCAATTCGTTTGCAGTCATCCAATTTTGAATAGAATTTTGATTTAATTTAGAAACTGCCAATGCTTGACTGCGATTTGTATGTTGATTGATGATTGTGGTGTCGTCAGCATACAGGACGACCTCAGATGAAACACTAGCACCAACATCATTTGCCATTATTAAGAAAAGAAGTGGTCCTAACACTGAACCCTGCGGTACACCACAGGAAACCTCCAGACTGCCAGATTTTCTATTATTATAACTAACATACTGAATACGATTTTGTAGGTAAGATTTGAAGACAGACAGTGCAATGCCTTGAACCTTGTAAGACTTAAGCTTATCAAGCAGGAGTTTGTGTGAGACACAATCAAAGGCTTTGCTGAGGTCACAGAATGTGACCGCAGCAAAGTCCCTGTTCTCATAGCAGTCTAGAATCCTCTCGACAAGCTTAATTACAGCATGGGTTGTTGACAGCCCCTTTCGGAAACCAAATTGAGCACTTGTAAACAAACTATTTGATTCGAAATAAGACATTAGTTGTTTACCTATTACTAACTCCAGCACTTTTGACAAGATTGGTACTAAGGCAATGGGCCGATAGTTATTCAAATCGTCTTTTTTACATTTTTTATGGTCAGGAAAAACTTTTGTGACCTTCAAAACATCTGGAAACTTACCCTGAACTAAGCATAAATTTATCAGAGTTGTCAAAGGTGAAATATAGCAATATATTGTATCTTTTACTAACCTATTAGAGAGACCATAGTGATCTTTACTAATGTTTGGCGATAAATGACTTACCACATCTAAAACATCTTTTTCTGATACAAAACAAAAACTAAAATATGGCCACTCTTGTAAATCTTCTAAAAATATGTTAACATATTGGGAGCTACTTAGGCCAACTCCTTGTCCCACATTATTGTTGATCAAGTTCCTCTTAGCCTCATTCGGAACATTTACAAAGAAATTATTATATTGATCAGGAGTGAACACAGTTGAGCATATTTTATTCTTACTACTACTTTTAGTACCATTCACTAATTCCCATAAAGCTCTAGTAGGGTTCCCAGATTTTTTTATTTTTGTGTGTTTGCAAATTTTTTGGCCGACTAACCATGTGCTTGTACGTTGACTTAAGTAATCTATACTGATCTTTCAATCTATTTACATTTCTCGGCTCAGACTTGGCTAGGAAATACAGAAAATCTAGCCTACGTTTTAAAAGCATTAATTCAGTTGTATACCAACTTGATATAGGCCTAGGTGCAACCAATTGTTGGCTCTTGTCACTTACACAAGACTTAAATGATTTGATTTTGACTTGTTTGATAAAACTTAAATTATAATAAAATCGTAAAATGCTTAAAAATACTTCAAAATTTACATTTACATCATGTGATATAAAAACATCTGACCAGTTTTCTTTTCTTAAATAAAATTTAAACATGTTAATGGTATTGACATTAATTTTAGTCGGAGTCTTAAAACTAGTTTCATGGCTATTGTTTGGTATAGGATCAGGAACTGTACAGAATAAATTGGAGTAAGGTAAACTGAAGAAGAGTCCCAAATGATCGCTAACATGGTAATTTCTCACTTCCGCTTCTAGGCTGGTGTCAAGAGATGTAAAAATGTTGTCTAAACAATAATCTTGTCGAGTTGGCTCAGTTATGGTCATCCGCAGTCCGTAAATCAGAGATAGATTTATGAAATACTGAGTGTCATTGTTGTTTGTACCAAAGCGCAGGTTATAGTCCCCACAAAATATTGACTGGTTTTTAGAACGACTAATCAGGCACATCGATCTTTCTATTACTTCGAAAAAGGTCTCCAAGTTACCATTAGGGCTTCTTTTGGTGATGAATGTCAACTGCTTTGAAGCCTTGAACACAGAGAAACCGTATTACAGCACACACTTTACAGTCGGCGGGATTCTCAATAGGCGGAGTCATTTTAAAATCACGCAAACAGATGTAAACTCGATCGGATGGTTCCGTAATGGCGTCTGTGGCTTCCCAACAGATGTGGCTACACGGCGCCCATGCGCTAAACGGCGACCGCAGCGCTGCGGCGGCGTAATTTAAAAACGGTACTTACTTTAAAAACACGCCTCGTAGTATACTAGTAGAGTGAGTGTCCCTGATCATTCAAGAGGATGAAAATAAATATGAAATCATAAACAAAAGTATTTAAGTAAACCTAGTTCCAAAATTGTGAATCAGAGAACTAGAGTTAAGGCCTTCACAATCTTTGATCATTCAATTTCAAAATCTAGACTTCATTGTTGCAAATAGGCCGAGTAATATGTGCTTATTGTTTCAGATCATAAATGTATCGAAAATTGTAATTATGATGAATGATTCAATGATTATTTATCTCGAAAAAATACAATAATACATTTTTAACATAAAATACATCATGACTGAATATAGTATCTCACATAGACAAATATCTGTGCACAGGAAACAAGTTCACAGTCAATTATTTTTTATCAAATTATATAAATAATACAATTCTTAACAAAAATAAACAGGAAAGATGTATTCACATACAGTAAAAGTTAAAATGGAAAAAATTCTTATAAGAAAAATGGATAACTTATGCCAAAGAGAAATGAAGGCATATGATTCTAAAGAGCAAATGTTAACTGAACTGAATACACAAATGCAGATACGCATATGTGCATATTGGAAGTTCACACTTGCACACTTAAAAAAAATTATATGAGAGTTTATTTTGTAGATTCATAACATGTGCTTCCTTTTTTGAGGGTTATCAAAATAAGTACCCAAATACTTGTATTCGTGTACACACTCAACATTAATATAACAAACATGGGCAGACATGTACGTGAGGGCAGATTAACCTGCAAAATGAATGTCCTGAATTTGTTTGGCAAGGGACGTTAACCATATTGAATTAAATTCATCACAAACAAACAGACTGTCAGAACCCATCTATAGAGTAGTTGTCTTCTAAGAACTGATCTTTAGTATTTTTGTTTTTAACGATAAAGCGTTTAACAAACATAAACACATGTTTGAGTGAGAAATAAAATATACAGTGAAAATTACAAAACACATGGATAACATAAACTTGTCTTAGTAAACGTTGAGCTCACAAGTGTAGAATTTTTAGATAATGCAAGGAGGGTGCAGTCCCACGCTTGCCGCAAACAGTGTTCTAGTATGTGAATCCCCACCCTCCACAATCAGAGTGTTAATACAAACAATTCCTTAATATTGTTTTTAAAAAATCTATATTACTCTTATTTTGTTAGATATGAGACGCTGCCATAACTTTGTGCGTATTTTAAGGCAAATACGAATGATTCCATGAGGGTGAATGACCCTATGGATGTCACTGTGTTATCTGACTTATACTCAGTTCTCACCTGTATAACATCCGGAAATGGACTACCACCCAACATGGACACTCCAGACTTCTGTAGTGGTGTCCATGCTGTTCGGAACCATTGAGCGAATGCAATGTTGGTATTAAGAGAATCGAGCATATAACCTATCACCTACAATCTCCTCACTAATTTACCCCCCAAGTAGCTGTTTCACAGCAGTGAGTCACTAGTAAAAATTTTATTTAATTGCAAATAAATTATAATCATTCTTTTTGAAAAGGCAAACTTTTAATGATAGTAAAGTATTAAATAATTTGTTGTGCTTTTTGTTTTTAAGACTAATATAATTTTAAAAAAAAAGTAATTATACTTAGAGAAACCCTATTTTTTATCTTGTTAGTATAAAAGATACTTATTTCCTAAATATTACATTTCTGTAAGATTTTCACAACGAATTATCATTTGATATAAATATTAAATTGACTCCTATCTGAAGAAACCATATTAGTCAGGCTGAGAAGGAAGCTGTTGCTGCAGGTTGGTGTGTGCCATTAACAAGGCAGATGGTACTTTTGACGTTGAGGTAGAGACTAAACACAAAGCTCCTATCAGTATAGGGTGATATATCCTCTCTCTATTTTGAATAGGGAACTGGTATGTAGTGATGTAGTGTACAGAGAAGAGCATGAAGCACAATGGACGTTCAACTAGCATGTGATCATTAATATGTAACTCGCTGATAAATGAATTTCTGGGTGAGCTGAAAGCTCATGGAATATATATATATATATAATGTAAAGATTGTCCCAAAATAAAGATATTGTATTACTATACTAAAAATTTAAATTGCAATCCATTTAATTGTTTTATTTCACTGTACATACATTTACAATGAAGTAAATTGTATATTCAATTAAAATATTAGTATATATTTAAAATCCAAAAGTTATTTTTTGGAAAATGAAATATGATTTTTTTTAGCACGCGTTTGTAAGAGAACAAATAACAGCTGCCAAAACTACCTTATATGACATGGAAGTGGATTATACACAAAAACATGTTTTGACTGCATGTCAAGATAGAAACATCCGTGTTTATAGTGTAAAAACCAGCAAACATACAAAGACATTTAAAGGATCTGTTGGTGAAGATGGCTCTCTTATCAAGGTAAGTTCATCTTATTAAAATACAAACCAATATGTTACTATTGAAGCAATAAATATCAGTTACACTTATATACATATTATATCATACTAAATTATAGGTAAAAAAACTTTAAATTTCTCTTTGCTTTATTTAAATCATTTTAAAAACAAAAAAGGGTTCGGGATACACACACTACAGGTGATTTTCCTCTTTTATTATTAATAATGTAGCCATTGTATACGTTGATAAGATACTTATAACATTTTTATATTATAAAGTCGTAATAACATTTAAAGTATAATTTGCAGTTAGCTGTACAACTTTGTTCTTGAAATTTGTTAATGATGGAGTATCAGATGAGGGAGACAAAGGTAGTTGGACATTTGCCATCATTACGTGAAAATTACCAATCACAACGTTTCGATTTGGTAAAACCAAAACCTTTTTCAAGTACTAAAAACTAAATTACATCTACACAAACATGTTATAACACTACGTTCTTAAACTAATCTACTTTGATAACTATCTACATTTTAACCTAGATCATAGAATGGGGTACAACAAAATGAACTTCTACTAAATATAAAAATGTTAACAGGGTTAAATTAATATGACCAATTAGGCGCTGCCCAGGTCAGGATATCAAGGAAAAAATGTTAAAACACAATTAAATTAATATTCAAATCAGACTGAAATAAGATTACATCAACTAATCATAAATAAAATAAATATATGGTACCTGAAAAATAATATTAATTTAAAATAACATTAAACATGCACAAAAAATGATATATGTGACTCGGAAGGACTGAGACTACTATCCAATCTAATTGACTATTACAATTACATTTTAACCTGAAAAGACAACACTTATTAGGAATAAAACAATACAATAAACAAATATTACAAAAATGATGAAGTCTTAAGACCTGCAGTGACGATGGTGTCTAGACGTCCCATGCTCGAAGTGAGGATGATACAATCCAAACACAGTGTCTATGAAGTTCCCTCCAAGGTTTTTGTGAAGTGTAGTGTGTATGTTTGTCTTGTCCCCGTGTTTTAACACCTTGGAGGGAACTTCATAGACACTGCGTTTGGATTGTATCATCCTCACTTCGTGCCTGGGACGTCTAGACGCCATCGTCATTGCGGGTCGTAAGACTTAATCATTTTTGTAATATTTGTTTGTTGTATTGTTTTATTCCTAGTAATTGTTGTCTTTTCAGGTTAAAATGTAATTGTAATAGTTAATTAGATTGGATAGTAGTCTCAGTCCTTCCGAGTCACATATATAATTTTTTTGTGCATGTTTAATGTTATTTTAAATTAATATTGTTTTTCAGGTACCATATATTTATTTTATGTATGATTAGTTGTTGTAATCTTATTTAGTCTGATTTGAATATTAATTTAACTGTGTTTTAACATTTTTTCGTTGATATCGTGACCTGGGCAGCGCCTAATTGGTCATATTAATTTAACCCCGTTAACATTTTTATATTTAGTAGAAGTTCATTTTGTTGTACCCCATTCTATGATCTAGGTTAAAATGTAGATAATTATTAAAGTAGATTAGTTTAAGAACGCAGTTTTATAACATGTTTATGTAGATGTAATTTAGTTTTTAGCACTTGAAACAGGTTTTGGTTTTACCAAATCGAAACGTCGTGATTGGTAATTTTCACGTAATGATGGCAAATGTCCAACTACCTTTGTTTCTCTTAGCTGTAGAAAATTCAATGTTACTCAAAGAAATTAATATAAGTTGTAATTATATTTATTGATTTATGACAGCTAAATTATGCTGAAATATTTTGTAACATTTAGAAACAATGCCTCAACTGTAAGATATTCTCATATTGTTAAGGTGACTTTGGACCCAAGTGGGATACTTGTTGCTACGAGTAGTACTGACAAAACTCTGAGTGTGTACGACTACTACAGCACAGAGTGTGTCGCTACTATGTTGGGGCACAGTGAGCTTGCTACTGGCCTTCGATTCACCAAAGACTGCCGTAGACTGATATCAGCCTCTGGAGATGGCTGTATATTTGTGTGGAAAATGCCTCATGATCTTGTTGTTACAATGAGAGCTAGATTATCCCAGCAAGCTGGTAGAGCTGGAAAGTAAGTCCTTAATCATTTTGATAGATTTTAGGATATTAACTGCATTATTGAGACTGATATTCATTTTAATTTGAAAAGAGTAACGATTCAGACTTAGTTTTATTTAGAAGTTTTAGGTTAAGTTAAAGGGCACAAGGCCAGGAATTAGTGTTATACTCACCTGAGAAAAGTGCCAGTGACACTGAACACTTATACAAACCCTAGAAGCCAAGAAACGTTGTTTCAGGAAATTGGTAAGAAATTTTTTCTTGAATCAAACACCAATAAATGGCATGAACAATATAAATAAAAGCTTCCTCTACATCACAAAACATCCTTAAATATAACCAATGCAATAATTTAAAATGAGCTTTAAATTGAGCTATTGCACATGGCTTTAAGTTCCTAATATTACCAAATAAAACTTTGCTTTCTACGGCAAACAAGGTTTTGTTATCAAACGTAGCATTTAAACTATCACATAAATGCATATCAGACTGATTTGGCATATCAGACCGAACAACTCCTCATTTAGTTTTTGTTATAATTTATTGGTTGTAATGTTATCCAAACAAGATTGTTTCTTATATATTCTTTGTTTTGACAATACAGATTAAAAGAGCTCAGTAAGTTCAAGAAAGCTTAATTCTTAGTTGCACTTTTATTTATGTTTATATTAAAATCTCCAGTTAAGATTATCGCACCATGTTTGTGTACCGAAAACTACAGAACAATTCCAGAAAAGTAATGAAACATAAAAACATCTGAGTCTGGAGTGCGGTAAATGCTTGCAACTGCAGTTTTAATACCCTGCAAATAGAAAGCACATTTAGTATTTTGTACAACAGTAGGAAATTTATCTAATTTAAGTAGCTTAGTAAATAGTTTTTTTTAGTTGTAGAAATCAACTCTGTGTTTACTTTCAGAAGACTGAGCCAACTTGGCATTACCATAGGAGATAATGAAGACAACTTTAACCCATCTGAAGAGAATATTAACAATGCTTACACCATAAACAGTGATTCTGAATACAGGTATTTGATACATTAAACAGTGATTCAGGTTAGATTATCATCTTTAAATATCTATTGTATGGTAATAAAAGAAAAAAAATCATTAATAATTTTTAAGAGGAGTATTTAATCTTTAAAACAATTTTGTATCAAAATACACTATTTTAGATTTTGTTGTGCATGAAATGTCACTGAGTTGTTACTAGTATCTTTTTTTCACTTTGTTTTTAAGTGTCTTGTAATAAAAAAATTAAATTAAATTTAGTAAAACTATTTACACTATCAAATTACGGAAAATCAAATAGAATATTAAAAGCATTATGTAGTTGTAATAATATATCAGAAGCTATAAGACTTCTTCCTTTCTTTTTGTAAGTAATTTCACTAGCCACTTTAAGAATAGCACTGGCCGCGTAACCAACCAGCTGTTCGTGTGTCAGATGCACCTTGGGTCGCCAGAATTCGGCCATGTCCAACCACACTGCCAGAGTGGTTAGGCAACCTGCGAGCAGATCCCCCTGCCCACCACTTCGCCTTGGAGACCCACTCAGCTTGCTACGCGTTACTACATCACAGTGAGCAATCATGTCGTTTTTCCCTTTTAGCACGATTGTTACTTTGGGTCCCATTTTTTCAGCCAGCATCTTTAAATGATACCGAGGATCTATAGATTCTACATCTTTCACTCCTAACATCTTAGATGCCAGATGTTGAAACTCATTTATATTGGGTGTAAGATAAACTTGATTTGGGTAGCCTTGGAGAAGAGCTGGATGAGAATCGAGAATGTAGAAAGCATCAGCGTCAAACACCATGGGTATGGCACCGTCATCTTCATCTTCTTTCAAATATTCAATCATTTCTATTATATTTTGTGTTACTGTCTCATTCCTACCTAGACCTGGCCCTACCAGGATACCGTGGAGTCTGTTTAACCAGGGCTTGATAGTCTCCAGAGCTTTGTCTGAATCCAAGCAAGGAAGCACCATTAGCTCTGGACTATAGGACTTGATAGGTATGGCTGCTGTTGAAGCACAGAACACATACACCATATCGGCTCCTGTCCGCAGTGAGGCCATGGCTCCAAAGTAAGGTGCTCCTGTGTATTCTATAGAGCCACCAAAAACACCAATTCTTCCCCGTTCACCTTTGTGTTGCTCAGTACTCAAACAAGGAATGAAGTTTTTGCATTCACTTAAAACCATTTTATCTATCTCTTGGGGGTAATTGTATTCATCACTGCAGACCACACCAATCAACAAACTAATCACAGACACGGACAGAAGCATGGCTGAACAGCAATCTCCCTCTTTGTTGTTCTTATCTTAATGGTGTAATGTCATCTCCACGTCACAGATCAATATCAGTGTAGTTGACTACTTCCTTAGTTATTTGAGATTTATAAATTTTGTTTGTTTCAATTGTAGATATGTGGATCAGTATTTTAGTTATAAATTATAAATATGTTTTTTAGGTAAGTTAATACAAATTAGAAAGAATTTAAATTGATTGGCATTGTGCTAAGAATAGAGTTTTATCTGAATATGTTTTTATTGGTTATTAAAATAGACATATAATTTAATTCAGTTAAAATTACATTTTAACTGAATATGTTTTGACTGGTTATACAAATTGACATATATATTTGAAATTTGAATCAATGGATATATATATATCCATATTTGAATGAATCAATCAACTTTTTGTTCACCATTTATGCTACTGGTCAATCAATTGATAAGGCTCACATTTTCAGTGTGTTATCTTGGTTTTGCATTAAGTTTTTATTTATAGCGTATTCCTCTTCAGAAAATTTATATCACGGAGACTGAAGTGATGAAAACAAAAGGTGAGAGAGCAAATAATGGCCACGTGTACTCTGTAAATTTGTTATTATATAAATAATATCTTCTTAAAGTTTTGTGTACTTCCATTCACCCTTCAACTGGTGGTTGGTGATTTTCCCAAGTGACCGGCAATTTTGACTGATTTGCAGACATTTTTTATAAAATTCGTCAAAAATAAAATATTATAAACCCACTTACATTTGGTATTCTTCTGTACACAATAATCCAATGTATGCCTAAAATAAAATTATTGATCTTTAATCACTTCTTGGATCTACTTTATATTTTGAAAAATAATGTTGTAAAAAGGAAGAAGTGGTGGGTATATTACCTATGAAACAATTTAATATTTAAAATATAAAATTTGAAATAGCCAAAATGTTCAAAATTTGATTTAGTTTCAGGAAACATAACTATATTATTTGTTATATGGATAAATACTAATATTATATTTGTTTCTATGATAACCAACCTATATATTCAAATAGTATACGAACCTTATAGAAATGCAACAAGATCTAAAATTTACATGAAAGCATGCTCTTTAAATTTAAAAAATATTTGTAAAATGGTAACCTTGATGTCCATAAAGTGTCAGCTTGGTATTCTTAAAAGATTGTTGTAAATGCTCAGACATGCAATAAACAAATATAAAATTCTTCAAGTATATACTTATATTGTTTCATCCCAAATGTATTGTTTAATTTTTATTTGGGAAGTACGTCTTATTTATAATGTATAGAAATGTTGGTTAAATTTAGTAAAGAACTATAGAGTAGTGAGAGGGAAAAACTATAATTTGAAGAAAAATATTGACTGTAGTACCAATTTGAATCTTCTGACCTATCTTTTAGTTTTGCTTTTTTCTAGATTTCAGAGGCCTGAATCTATAATCAAGTTTTCCAAAACAATGCCTATCAACCCCAGAATTACATTTCAGGATGCCAAATATATCGCCTCGTTGATTTGTTTGAAATTAGAATATTACTGTGCAGTTAGAGTGAGTCAGAGGAGGATGTTGATGTTTGGGGATAAGAGTACTAATGCCACTCGGTAATCAGCTAGGATTGTACTATACTTGACTTGACACTGCATACTTCTGTGCAGATTGTGCCACTTGTGCTCAGCGCCAAGTGAAACAGAAGAGCTTGTTGATGTTAGGGGAGAAGGGTGACAATGTCACTCGGTAGTTAGCTAGAGATTGTACTATACTTGACATGACACTGTATACATCTGTGCAGATTGTGCCACTTGTGCTCAGCGCCAAGTGAAACAGAAGAGCTTGTTGATGTTAGGGGAGAAAGGTGACAATGTCACTTGGTCAGCTAGTGATTGTACTATACTTGACTTGACACTGCATACTTCTGTGCAGATTGTGCCACTTGTGCTCAGCGCCAAGTGAAACAGAAGAGCTTGTTGATGTTAGGGGAGAAGAGTGCCAATGTCACTCGGTCAGCTAGGGATTGTACTATACTTGACATGACACTGTATATACATCTGTGCAGATTGTGCCACTTGTGCTCAGCGCCAAGTGAGACAGAAGAGCTTGTTGATGTTAGGGGAGAAAGGTGACAATGTCACTTGGTCAGCTAGTGATTGTACTATACTTGACTTGACACTGCATACTTCTGTGCAGATTGTGCCACTTGTGCTCAGCGCCAAGTGAAACAGAAGAGCTTGTTGATGTTAGGGGAGAAGAGTGCCAATGTCACTCGGTCAGCTAGGGATTGTACTATACTTGACATGACACTGTATATACATCTGTGCAGATTGTGCCACTTGTGCTCAGCGCCAAGTGAGACAGAAGAGCTTGTTGATGTTAGGGGAGAAAGGTGACAATGTCACTTGGTCAGCTAGTGATTGTACTATACTTGACTTGACACTGCATACTTCTGTGCAGATTGTGCCACTTGTGCTCAGCGCCAAGTGAAACAGAAGAGCTTGTTGATGTTAGGGGAGAAGAGTGCCAATGTCACTCGGTCAGCTAGGGATTGTACTATACTTGACATGACACTGTATACATCTGTGCAGATTCTGCCACTTGTGCTCAGCGCCAAGTGAAACAGGAGAGCTTGTTGATGTTAGGGGAGAAGGGTGATAATGTCACTCGGTAGTCAGCTAGGGATTGTACTATACTTGACGTGACACTGTATACATCTGTGCAGATTGTGCCACTTGTGCTCAGCACCAAGTTAGACAGAAGAGCTTGTTGATGTTAGAGGAGAAGGGTGACAATGTCACTCTGTAGTCAGCTAGGGATTGTACTATACTTGACATGACACTGTATACTTCTGTGCAGATTGTGCCACTTGTGCTCAGCACCAAGTGAGACAGAAGAGCTTGTTGATGTAAGGGGAGAAGGGTGACAATGTCACTCGGTCAGCTAGGGATTGTACTATACTTGAGATGACACTGTATACATCTGTGCAGATTGTGCCACTTGTGCTCAGCGCCAAGTGAAACAGAAGAGCTTGTTGATGTTAGGGGAGAAAGGTGACAATGTCACTTGGTCAGCTAGTGATTGTACTATACTTGACTTGACACTGCATACTTCTGTGCAGATTGTGCCACTTGTGCTCAGCGCCAAGTGAAACAGAAGAGCTTGTTGATGTTAGGGGAGAAGAGTGCCAATGTCACTCGGTCAGCTAGGGATTGTACTATACTTGACATGACACTGTATACATCTGTGCAGATTGTGCCACTTGTGCTCAGCGCCAAGTGAAACAGAAGAGCTTGTTGATGTTAGGGGAGAAGGGTGACAATGTCACTCGGTAGTCAGCTAGGGATTGTACTATACTTGACGTGACACTGTATACATCTGTGCAGATTGTGCCACTTGTGCTCAGCACCAAGTTAGACAGAAGTGCTTGTTGATGTTAGAGGTGAAGGGTGACAATGTCACTCTGTAGTCAGCTAGGGATTGTACTATACTTGACATGACACTGTATACATCTGTGCAGATTGTGCTCAGCGCCAAGTGAGACAGAAGAGCTTGTTGATGTTAGGGGAGAAGGGTGACAATGTCACTCGGTAGTCAGCTAGGGATTGTACTATACTTGACATGACACTGTATACATCTGTGCAGATTGTGCCACTTGTGCTCAGCGCCAAGTGAGACAGAAGAGTTTGTTGATGTTAGGGGAGAAGGGTGACAATGTCACTTGGTCAGCTAATGATTGTACTATACTTGACATGACACTGTATACATCTGTACAGATTGTGCCACTTGTGCTCAGCACCAAGTGAGACAGAAGAGCTTGTTGATGTTAGGGGAGAAGGGTGACAATGTCACTCGGTCAGCTAGGGATTGTACTATACTTGACATGACACTGTATACATCTGTGCAGATTGTGCCACTTGTGCTCAGCACCAAGTGAGACAGAAGAGCTTGTTGATGTTAGCGGAGAAGGGTGACAATGTCATTTGGTCAGCTAGTGATTGTACTATACTTGACGTGACACTGTATACATCTGTGCAGATTGTGCCACTTGTTCTCAGCACCAAGTGAGACAGAAGAGCTTGTTGATGATAGAGGAGAAGGGTGACAATGTCACTCGGTAGTTAGCTAGAGTTTGTACTATACTTGACATGACACTGTATATACATCTGTGCAGATTGTGCCACTTGTGCTCAGCGCCAAGTGAGACAGAAGAGTTTGTTGATGTTAGGGGAGAAGGGTGACAATGTCACTTGGTCAGCTAATGATTGTACTATACTTGACATGACACTGTATACTTCTGTGCAGATTGTGCCACTTGTGCTCAGCACCAAGTGAGACAGAAGAGCTTGTTGATGTTAGGGGAGAAGGGTGACAATGTCACTCGGTCAGCTAGGGATTGTACTATACTTGAGATGACACTGTATACATCTGTGCAGATTGTGCCACTTGTACTCAGCACCAAGTGAGACAGAAGAGGTTGTTGATGTTAGGGGAGAAGGGTGACAATGTCACTCTGTAGTCAGCTAGGGATTGTACTATACTTGACGTGACACTGTATACATCTGTGCAGATTGTGCCACTTGTGCTCAGCGCCAAGTGAGACAGAAGAGCTTGTTGATGTTAGGGGAGAAGGGTGACAATGTCACTCGGTAGTCAGCTAGGGATTGTACTATACTTGACGTGACACTGTATACATCTGTGCAGATTGTGCCACTTGTGCTCAGCACCAAGTGAGACAGAAGAGGTTGTTGATGTTAGGGGAGAAGGGTGACAATGTCACTCTGTAGTCAGCTAGGGATTGTACTATACTTGACGTGACACTGTATACATCTGTGCAGATTGTGCCACTTGTGCTCAGTACCAAGTGAGACAGAAGAGCTTGTTGATGTTAGAGGAGAAGGGTGACAATGTCACTCGGTAGTCAGCTAGGGATTGTACTATACTTGACATGACACTGTATACATCTGTGCAGATTGTGCCACTTGTGCTCAGCACCAAGTGAGACAGAAGAGCTTGTTGATGTTAGGGGAGAAGGGTGCCAATGTCACTCAGTCAGCTAGGCATTGTACTACACTTGACATGACACTGCATACATCTGTGCAGATTGTGCCACTTGTGCTCAGCGCCAAGTGAGACAGAAGAGCTTGTTGATGTTAGGAGAGGTGCCAATGTCACTCAGTCAGTTAGGCATTGTACTACACTTGACATGACACTGCATACTTCTGTGGGGGTTCTGCCACTTGTCTATAACATCTTTTCTACTACTTTTTACTCTTCAAAAAGTTTGAATCTTTTCACAGTTTTAATTATTTACCCTTTGTGGAGGAGCAGTTATTGAAGCAAAAATGTTCATCCTTTTGCTGCTCTCATAATATACTTTGCAAAAATCTGAGCTTATTTTAATTTACTTAATTTATAACCCAACTGTCTTATGGCAGTTTTTTTTATGACTTTGATGGAACATACACATTGACAGAATACATGTACAATATTGAATACCCTCCCGCCCACTCGGACATTAATGGCACTACTTCTCATCCAACACTTTTCAAGATGTATTTATGCTATTAGAAGTATGCTGATTTGGGTGGGAGAGCTCCTCCCCATCGAGGAGTCATGGGTGGGTAGAAGGACCCTTCAAGACCTACAACCGTCTGATAGTGCAGACAGCAGGCATGGCCCAGTCAATACAAATGCCCCATGTTGGGAAGGAGTATCAAGTGAATATTGGTCTGTTTTAACTATCTTTAATAAATATAAATTATGAAATTGATTGAAACATACTATATTTTTGGTCAAAACAGTACTTTATGACAAGTTAAGTGGAAATAACCACTGTTGTGAAAAACTAATATGTAAAACAGGCTTGCTTACTTTTCATTATGTACCATTTGAGTTATTGTTAGTAAAGAGCAACCTAGCAACAATTATTCAATCACTGGTGATGTTTCAGGTTAAGTGTGGGACAGTTACCTCAGTGGGCACAGAAATCAATTCTAGACACTAATCTCCCAGTCATAGACAACAAGACAAGTAGAGTTGTTGAAGCACCGAAGGGGCGGTGGGCCACACGTGCCCTTGAACCCAACTACGATAATCCTATACTAGATAGAAACTTCTACTCCCAAGGAACTGGAAATAAAGGTAATAAATATAGCTTGGTTAGACATTTTTTACATAGTGAAACTATTTTTATTTTGCCAACTTTCCTACCAAATTTGAAAATGTCATCTCAATTCTCTTCCTTAGAAATTTCCATTGACGGGCACGGAGGGTTTTATCCTCACCACCCCTCTTCATCGGCTTCTGTTTTCTGCTTTTTCCAGTCCTACTTTTATTTTGGTGAGATTTTACACATTACATTTTTCAGTTGTGTTTTTTATAATTATTATGTACTTTCATCTGGTACATTCGTAATCTTTCATATATTGGTTTTAAAAAAGGCTTTGTGAAACAATAGCCAAATTTAATTATATTTACAGAGTTTTACCCATTTTATTAATCGGCTTTTGTAATTGCTATATTTTATTAGTTGTATAAAAGTCTAGTGTCTATATTGTATTTTTTCTTAACACTCATTTTTCAAAACTTTATATTCAGAAAGACCGATCTTTTGAAATCTTGGTTGTCATCAACATTTTGAACTATATCAGCACATTGAGTGTATTATTAAATATTATGGGATAATATAAAGATATCATTGACAAACTTTTTTTGAGTTTGGTCCATACCTATCAACATCACTCTTCACTGTTGGCATCACGCTGTCAAAATATCTCTCCAACTCTGGATGGGGATATCTTGATACGGTCAACTTACAACTAGCTTAATTTGGTTTATAAGTGACAAAATGTCTAATTATAAAGCTGTACCTAGTTTTCTAATTGTGAAGGTTTTCTATTGTACGTGTATTGGTGGGTGGAAAAGTAATCACCATTGTACTTTTATGAGTGGGTGGGAGGGCAATTATGCTCTAGCATCATGATGTTGCCGAAAATAAGTCACTCGAGTGCTGATGCAGGCATCATAATCTAAGGCAAATTTGTTTTAAAATGAGTGTTTATACACCACATGTTTATCAAGTCAATTGTAGGTTGTGGTTAAGTGGTAGAGAGGACTAAAGAGTCTTAACTTCCACTTGAAGCAGAAATTTGTGTTAGTACAGGGAAATTCAGAGTATTCCCATAATGTCATTTAACCTGTTGTGTTGTAGTCTTATTTGTGTTTTTAATTTATTTTAATACTTTTCTAAACCCGTACAAATAACCAAGTTAGAGTTATAATTGCATGAAAAGTCAATATATTCATTCAGTTATTAGTTACTGTAGGGAATAAGATATGTGCTGTGGAGTCAAAGACATGTTGCATTCAGCAATATTTCTTTAAAGGAATTTTTTCTTTAAAGGAATTAAAGGAATTTTCTTTAAAGGAATAAGTGTTAACATTTTTTTCGTACTTCTGACAGTAATTAAATCACTCATTAGGTAATATATCAAATCCAGTTACAGTTGTTGAAAGTATATTTTTTGCTAGTAAAACCCTATCCAACAGTATGTATTTTATTCATTATAAAAGTTATTGAAAATTTAACATGTGTGAAAACATTAGTAGGCTTCAAACCAAAAAAAATATTTTTTTATTTTCTGGTGGTTTAAGCTTAACGGCTGGATGCCAAATTAAGAATATAACGTTTTAAGAAGAGTAGGTGTAAAACCAAAAAGTGAATTTTTGTAGTGTTCGAGTCTAAGGCAAATTACAAATATCAAGCTCCTAGCTTTCAGGAGGTGCCTTAGATTCACTGTATTAGTATTGAAACCTACTGTCAGCGCAGAAATGATATGTACCCGAGTTTGAAGGGTGTTTACTAAGAAACCAAGAGGTCTATAAAAATCCAATCACACGATTGTTTTTTTTTTTCGTTTAACTGTACATTATTAAATATGCATTTTTAAATTGTATTTTAAGTTTTAATAATTTTGTTATCCTAGTTGGAACAAAAAGCACTGGAATTTTAACTAGTTTTCACTATACATTAACTTTACACTTTTGTTACTCATAAACCAGTTATTAAAATCACTTTGGATTGATAAATTTAGATAGATTTTAATTGATTTAAAATCACTACATTTATTTATGCATATAAAAGTAATGTATTGTAACTATACATTTCATGAGGATTACAATGTGAAGTCATAATTTTATGACCTCTAGAAAACAAGAAAATGATGTTTCAGGAAATTTATAAGAACTTTTTTCATGAAAAGTTAAAATTACGAAATTTACTAAACTTGTGGAAAACATTACTGTCAACAACATATTAAAATATAAATGTAATACATTAACAAGCTTAATTGAACAAGATTGAGTAATAAAATTGTAAAGTTGCACAGGGAAAACTATTTAAAATTCGGGTACTTTTTTTGTTGCAACTAGAATGACAATAATTATTAAAACTTTTAGGTTAGGTTAAAGGGCACTAGGCCAGGAATTAGTATATTAGTTCCTCACCTGAAGAAAATGCCTGTGGTGTTGAAAATTTGTGAGATTGTGTTTATTTTGTGTTTGTGACTACTACTCTGGTGTTAGTGAACTTGTCTTTTAAGGTAAGTTTGCTGATGTCCTATCTCTCTAATATACTAATTATTAAAACTTAAAATAATATATAAAAATGCATATTCCATAATGTATAATTAAGCGAGGAAAACAATGGTGTGATTGGATTTTTCATAGGCCTCTTAGTTTCTCAGTAAACAACCTTCAAACTCGGCTATACATTTTTGAGAGATAGATAACCCTCTCTCAAATCACTGCAACAAACTAGTCACATTTTATTCATCAATCAATTATTTTTCTAAGATGCAAAGTGGTTCCCTCCATCTTCTATTCCATTATTGAAGCAGTTGTCAAGAGGCTTTGATGAGATTCAAGACTAGTTGCACTTTTTCTGCATGTTAAGCCATTAGTAGTTAATTGAAGGGTAGAATTACTCATATGAGTATTAACCCTTAAAATGTAGAATCCAAATATATGCGCATGTGAATAATTACTCATAACGCAGTATTTGTATATTTACGCAAGTCAATATTTATAAACCTAGATTAAAGTAAATATGCAGCAGCGAGCTCTACAGTTCAAGGGTAACACTATTTTTAGGTTGTTATTGGGTTATGAATCATATGTACTGGTTACTAGTCAACAACTATAATAACATTTTTACTAATCACTGCCATTTTTGAGGTTACCACTAGCGATCGATGCGTGTGTATATATATATATATATATATATATATATAGAACGTGAAGACGGACAACGCACCGCTCAGAGCTCACTCAGCTCAGTCATTTGTTGGGTGTTTCAAACGTAATTACTAACCTTGTTTGAGTAAAAACAACTTTTATAATTTGCTCTTTACTTAATATTTTTGTCCAATTTTATTTAATTACGTTATAAATAGTTTTATTTTATTAATACATAGTCTAGCTGTATTCTGTAGGACTGTAAATATTGAAAATATTTTCACAATGACTAACTTTTTACTGTATAAAAACTGAGTAAGAAATGTATCTCATAGTTAACATTATTTTTTCAACCTTGTAATAAACTGTTTAAAATATAAAAAAAATATAACTTTACAAAAGACAAAAATTATGCAAATACAAAAATTGACTGTTTATTGAAAAATTACAAACAATTACTCAGCGCTTTAAGGGTTAACATCGTTACTGTTTGTTCTGTTGTCTTAAATCCTTATTTTACCCTATTGAATGAAATTCACTGCAGTCTAGATATTCAATGTTCCCCTAAAGTACAGTCTCTTCAATAACAGTGTTTAACTTTATGACAAAATATGTATTATATTTTTTAATTTCAGAAAAGCGCATGGATTCAGATGGATCAAAAGAAGACAGTTCAATTGACAGTGGAACAGAACTATGTAGGTCATTCAAACAAGATAGAAGAAGGATATTCTCAGCAGTACAGGTGAATTTACTAGGTTGCTTTTACATCTCCGAGAAAGTTCTTTGGCTATATTAATGTACTCAACCAAAAATAAACACTTGGGAATTTTTGTATCACTTATATAGCTTTATAATTATAAACTTTTTTTAATCCGACAAAAGAAATATTTTTGACAGTAAAGGTCATCTTTTAGTGGTTTTTAAAGCCAATTGGTGAAGGATTAAATTTATCTACAAATATAATCTAAATCCATATGCTCTTATAATAGCAATTAATTTTTCTAAATTTTACTAGAGAGCAGTTCTTTTACTTCTCTCGAATAAAATTAGTTGGTACTCTAAGTACACATTGGCTTCCTAAAAATCTTGATTTGTCATTCATTCGTTACTGAAATAATTTTGAAAAATGTATAAAAAATAATGCAAATATTGCTCAAAACTAACTTGTCTATATAATGATAATGTAATCCACATTAACGAGAGAACAAGAAATATTCACAATCACTGGTATCTCAGAAAAATTATCAAAATAAATTTGAATAACCTTTTTATTATTGAGCTTAAAGTTGTAAACTGTGTGTGTTTTTAATGGTTATAATAGTTGTGAAGACAATATTTCCTTAATTTTAACCAAAACATAATGAATTTCCGTCTTCTCCTCAATTATCCACTTAAGATTAACTCGCTCACTCACTCCCAAGTACATCAACTCTATTGTCATCATGACACCCAGCAAGTAAGCATGTACTTTGGAACCAACAATTGACATCGGTTAGTTTTCTGTAATTATGCACTTTCTTTCCACTTCTGAAAATATGATTTCTTGTTGAAATAGTGGTGAAATATGAGTGTATATCTGTTGAGGAGGTTGATTTCATTTCCAGAAAACTGGATTATTACAAAAAAATTTACTTTATGTGATCCATTGTTTGGATAGACTCCCCGCAATCACATGACTGATCTACTGTCAATCCCCATTTATACTTCCAGTAATTGCATCTGCCAACACCTGTTCGGAACCGATTAAGAGTGTCCACTCTCTACGAGGGAGGTTCATCCCACCTACAGGTATTGATGGATCGTTAATAAGGAACTTATTACGTCCATCAAAACTGTTCCACACTATGGTCCAGCTGGTATTGGGCGAGAAGTTTGATCTGCTCAAATGGAAAGCAATATGTAGAGGTGGGTTTCGAGATAATAAGCGACCGATCTGACGTGGGAGATCCTGTATAATGGGTAGGTGCGGGTCATTCAAGATCTTATTGAATTCTTTGAGTAGTGCCTCCTGACGTTTTGTCTGTGGAGGAGCTATATTGCACAGCACTGGGAGCCATGGAAGTGGAGTTGACATGAGAATGCCACTAATAGCTATCATGACCCTATTAAGTTGGACATGACCACTTTAGTGTGAACACTATTTAGCCATACGGGAGCATTTAAATTCAGATGCCTGGCCTCTGTTGCGAATATATTTGAATTATTTTTTTTATGGTTAATAGTTGCTGTTTGTAATTATCGCTTAATGGCCACTAATTGCAATTTACCGCAAAATAAATTGCCGGCGTAGTGGCTCAGTGGCTAAGGTTTAGGACTGCGGAGAGCATGGTCCAAGGTTCGAATTTCCACTGAGCCAACGGTTGGTACTTTACTTGTTGAATAAAGTTGAAGCACAGGCCTGTAGGCCCATGTCAACTGGCGAGTGAAGTTAAAAAAAAAATTGTTTTCTATTATATTTGGAGAAATAATTGTTTTAGACCAAAATAGTTTTCAAATTTGTATTCAGCGCAAAAAATAAACATCAAAAAAAGTTGATTAAAATATTTATTAATATTTATTATTTTATTGTTAGTTAAATATATATTAACTAACAGAAATATGTAAAAAAAATACTAAAAGTTGTGATATTTATCTTTTTGAATATTTCTGTAAAATTCGTGATTTTCGTAGGATAAAAAGCATATCTCGTGAAAATATAGCCAATTCTTGACCCATTTCTGGCAGGGTTTTCAAATTTTGTTATGTGGCAAGAAACTGCAAAATTACCAAAATATCTATGCAAAATTGCAAAACAACATAAAATTACTTCCCACGTCATAATATAAGATTTTTATTTTTCACAATATCCTATTTCACTTATTAGTAGCTAAACTTAGTGAATGATGTCAGTCAATGAAAGTCCATACACTTAACAATGATCCTTCCACTTGGTGGATTTTTAAGGTCAGTACACAATCCAGTTCTACTTTAACTATCTATAGACTGTGTATTTACCATAACAGTTTTAGTGATAGTAATTACTATAATCCCTAATCTACCCCTACCTCAGATTTACTAATGTCTGCACTCCGCTGCGGTTTTATTCCTATATTACTTTCCCGTCATCATCATCTTTTTCCATAAACTTTTTTATCTCTCTGTATAAGAAGACACCTTAATCACATCAAACTTGTAAATCCAAAAATTATATTTTAATATTTTAAGTATGCCAATGAGTTCCACGCTTTGATGATCTCGGGCCTTCGCACAGGCAAAATTGCCCATGAAGATTCTAATTTCCCTGAGGAATACAATATTTTTAAATCAAAGCAATTTATAAGATTAAATTTATCATACAAATTGTTCTAGTGAAGCTTATTTTTGTTGTCTTTTGTTTTTATATTATGATAGATTACTTTATTATTAAATATTTTAAGTATTTTTGTTCTTAGTAACTTCTCGTCAAGTATTTATTCGTACTGATTAGTGACAATCATTGGGAAGTAATCATATTCTGATTCTGAAGTAGATGGACATTGGAAAATACAATGTTTATCTAATTACATTACAATCTAGATTTTAGATTGTGTTTATCAAGATACAAAGCTATAAAACAATAAATATTAGGGATGGACGAGTCTCGAAATTTCGGGAATTCCCCGGGAAATTATAACTCTCGTCCTGCGAGAAGGAAATTTTGTTACGATCGGGAATTCCATTCGAGAGTTTTTCAATTGTTATTCTAAGATGTAACCAACTAAATACTTCGATCTCAACAACACGGTTATAATCGACATTCATGGTTAAGTTCGGTTTTTTTCAATCAATATAAATTAAAGTGAAAGGATAATAAAATTATGATAGACTTGTGTCTCAATTACCGTGGAATGTAATTTATTGCTTATACTGTGGCAGTGAAGTTACGTAGTGACTGACGACTGACAGTTGACAGTCGGAGTCGACAGTTGGGGTCGAACGTAGATGTGACGTTCTCACGACCCGTTCATTTGACAAGAGGCTCATCAGTGAACGAGATATCCGGATCACGATGCTCAAAAAACTATTGAAGTCGAAAAAGTTACCGAGATCTATGATCCAACTAAAAAAATCTAGTATAGGACAGAACTGTTGACCGAAACCCAGATGATAACGAACGAAAACTGAGTGGGCCTATATTCCAATGTTTGTTCGTGTCAGTAATGTAAAATCATTCAATCAAACTGCTCCCGAGAACAGGTCACTTTACTGTCCAACAAAACAACAAATCTTCCTTCCCAATCCCATGGCAAAAGTCCATTTCTCTCATCTTGTACGTACGTACAATGAATCGTTCTGCTCGTTTCCGAATTGAAATTATCGTATATTTCCCGTGAGGTGATTGTGAAAGTTTTGGTGTTTAATCTGAGTAGGGAATCAACCAATGATTTGACAGAAGAAAATATCGTATCATATCATATAAAATATCGTATGGCGTTCAAGTATCGTGTGACGTAACAATATTTATTTATTTTCAATTGAATAAAAAATAAGTATATATATCCGTAGCGAATGTCAATTAATAATTTGTTTGTGAACACTTTAGATCGCCAAATGTGCATGTAACATTTGCAGGGATACGATATTTTCTTCTGTCAAAATGTCGATCGGTTTCCTGACTAGGTTAGAAAGTAACACAGATGGAGTGTAAAATGTATTACAATACGATAATTTTGATTTGTAAACTCAGTGAACGGTTCCCTGATCATAATTGTTACTACTACGTCGATGTTAAATGCAAAACAATTCAATCCAAATCTCTTCTGATTATAAAACGGACGGATTTAGCAATACGGAACATAATTTTTATTGAACCGAAACTTTATCATACTTCTTGTGTTCATTTCATAAATTTATAATTTAGCTGCACAAATCTTCTTTGTATCACCAGTTGCCAGTTGGCATTTAGCTGATATTTCAGATTGCATCTCGTCTGCTAGGCATACATTTGCCGATTACGTATACCGTTGTCACTCCAATACGTCAGAAATTCCTCGTGATGAAAAGATTATCTTTTTATGTATCGAAGTAGTTTCGAGTTGCATACATTTATTACCAATCATAATTTATTAAAAATAATTGATCATAAACGACTTTTAAATTTATATTTAGGTGCACAATTATTAAATTATTACTATCGATCCATTAAATTAAACTACCGGTATTTTGGCATCTATATTTACAAATTTGATTATATTTTACAGCTTATTTCCGGTTTATTATAACCACGTTATTACTGAATAAAATAACTACAGATCCACTTTTTATGGCGTATATAAAATCAATTTTTTGTTGGAAAGAAACAATTTTTAAAGCAAAAAGACTGTGTTTGGCGATGACGCCTGAATCGCAGAATCACTTGATCCAGTCACTTTTGCCCAAAAGCTTCGCTACCGTGATCGGAACTACCAGATAAACCAGATCGACCGTCTGTGTGATTAGTTGACAATCACAGATAAGAAATAGATGTTGCTTTTTATGACTACAGCGGCAGTTATTAATAGAATTAAAACAAATGCACATCTCTACAATAGTCAATACACGTGCAGTAATAAATTACTAAGTTTATCGTGAGGATTTGGGGGGGGGGGGGGAATAAGGAAGGGACTGCTAGTCTGTGTGCAACTTCAGTTCCTAGTTATAATGTAGTTCAATTAATTAATTAAAGAATTCATCCATGTCGTTTTTATGATGATTTAAATTAAAATTGGCATGTAATATGTAACTACCATTCTTTTATTTCGCTTGTTACAATTTTAATTCAGTTATATCAGATAAGATGGCTTTGTTTATTAAGTGTGTAATTTGTTATTGTTTAGTCTAAACCTGTTTGATTTGTTTTCTGTTTTGTGGATAGCAGGCCAAAAATAAAAAAGATTTAATAAAATAAGGAGTACATAAATGTGCCTTAACATTAATGGTTGAATTTCCTACTAGATCACGTACCAATAAATTATTATTACTATAAAATTATTCGGCATATTTGTTTTATCTACTAAGTTTGAAAATTAATGTATGATAAGCTGTGAAAAATTCCCTCCGAAAATTTCTCAAAATTTGGTAGGAAATTAATTTACCTCCCGTTTCCCTCCCGAAATTTGGGAGGAAATTAATTTCCCTCTCGTTTCCCTCCCGAACCTAAAAATCTCCTCTCGTCCATCCCTAATAAATATGATTGTTTCAGTTAACTGATGGGAAAGAATTGAAGTCAGGTGACCAGTCAGAAATTGTTCACCCTCGCAGTAGGCACCATACCGATGATAGCTCTCTGGGAAGCTTCAAGTATGAGGTATAACATGTTTTATCTCGGTCATTATTAGGTTTACAATAATAATAAGATGTATATATTTTTCTTTTTTACCAACCCATGTTTGTTATTGGTCTATGAGGCTATATAACAAATTCATATTCCACCAATATCCCCCTCTTAACCTCTTGCTAAATACATTTTATTTGATGTGTCATGTAAGCCAGTGATATTTAAGGTGTATGTCTCATGTAGGAATTCAGCAATAATGTTTTCACTTTGGAATGTGATACAAGACACTTGTGATACTAGGTAGGTGAGGCTTTTTTGTCTTTGGACAGATGTTAATGAGTATCTAATTCATAAAAGTTTTCAGAAATATTTTTGAAACTTGCCTGTTTAATCTTTGTTTTGCAATTTCAAGGCATGGACCTTAAATTCAAGTTCAGATGTGAAATGTATGGTTGCATATTTAGCACAGTTTCAAATTACATGTCTATGAATTTGTAAATGGTTATGAATATTTGTTAGGGTTTGAGTCCAAAAACCATCACGAGCATGTTACTCGCTACCAGGAGAGGAAGAATAACCAATGGTCGCTAAGACATCAATTATTACACATGATTGCAGTTTTCCGCATGACAGAAGTCTACGGGTTACTCTGTGTTAACAAAAGTAAACCGCCCCTTCTAGGTACTGCTAAGGTGCCAACTGACAACAGTTGGTTGCTATGCATTAGGCCACACCGAAAGGATGTTGGTACGTGGACCAGATGGTCTCCATGTGTGCTGTTTCGACGTTGTTTTTGTCTCATCAAGTGTAAATAGGTGAGAGTTTCCCACTCACCATTACACTACAGCGAACTGAGTTGATGTCATATAATTGTCTTCATTTTCTTGAAGTTATTATTGACATACAGTTCCATTCGAGTGGATGACGGAGAATAAACTCAACGTTCTTAAACTTACTCCACTACTAAGATCTTCGGACTAACAACCAGTCCATCTCGTTTCATTTATTATTTAATACTATAATATTATGATCATACAGATATTACAAAAATATACATTCACCATATATTTTTAATGTGTCAAACCATGTGTTATTTGTTTATGTAATTGAAATCATTTATTTAAATAAGATACATATTCAAATACAGAAGAGTCCTGCTATTCCAAAAATCCGCCTATTCCGAACAGAGTTTGTCAGTAGTTGAAGAAGAAAAATTATGAAGAGAATTAATTTTTTGTAAATATCGATCATTTATTATATACAAAGTCGTTTCAATATAAATTCAAATTTTAACTACAGTTAAAAAGTACAAAAGGTTAGTTCTTGTATAACTTTATGTTTAAAAAGAAGTATTAGTTAAAAACAGAGCCAAATATAATTAAAAAGACAAAAATGAAAGTGAAATGAAAACTGGTTACTTACAGTTCATATCGTCTCCAATAAAATAAATCTGAAGAATAATTTTTAATTATTGATATATGAACACACAAAATAACTAATTGAGTAATACTGCACACCTAAGAAGTAGAGTCAGTGATTATTTTCTGACGAAGAGCACTAAATCTAGTTGAAGATGCAATGTTCCGCCATCGCCGCATGAACATAACACTTGGTGTTGATGAAGCGTGTTGTTTGACGAAGCATAAGGCGAAGTAGAGTGCATTTGCCGAGTCTGCATGAGATATGATGTCAGTTTGAGCACTCCCGTCTTCTTTATCACTTTCGTCCGAATCAATCTCAGCTTATAAGCCCTGCAACATTGCTACGATATCTTCATCTCCGTAATCCTTGCAGCCATTGTCAACAGCAGTCCATTCACGAATACAGCTTTCCTGTGCGTCTTCACAACATGGAACCTTTTTATAAAGGAAGAAGGTTGCTGTCTTTTACTGGTGGGTTTGTGCCGAGTTTTCTGTAAGTTATTTTTAGAACGCCATTCTGTCAACGTTGGTCATCAGATGTTACTGCCCTCCTCTTCCGACTTTCACTGATCTGTGCAGTCAGATCGATCAGTACTAAACTGTATCAAGCAAACACTCAAGTACTGAAAATGGATATTCAGTTTGTTGTTTGATTTTCCATTATATTATCCCCTCCTAGATTGTTTATAAAGCTAAAAAATAATTAATGTTATTTTCTCCTTGAAATAGCAATACTGAAATTTGTGATTTGACAAAAAATTAACAGAAACTAAACAAACAAATCATCACTTGTTACGAATGAAGATTCAGTATAGAGATATGGCATTAGAACAGACAGATAACAAGACATATGTAAAGCCTATTTTAGTAGTGGGCCGAACGTCTGTAAAGGATATTCGAAATGGGGCGAGAGGGCATAACCTTGATCCACCATTGTATCGGTTTCAACTTTGCAGATGTTTATGCCTTTATCCAGTCAATATGCTTTTATTTCACATTAATCCGCCTATTCCGAACTTCCCGCTAAACCGAACATGGTTCAGTCCCAATTAGTTCAGAATAGCGGGACTCTACTGTAATGGTTGTATGAAAGATACAAAAGTGCTTGTTTTTATCTCTTCACTAATCATCTTTTGTGATTGTATCAGAAAATCTCAGCTAAAATTTAAAAAATATATTGTTGTTTAAATTTAATCAAACAAATATTTATGTGTAAATACTGTAACAAACACTTGCACACACATATGCACAGCATATCCTCTCAATCATGCAGAAATTGAATTGTTGTTAGGAAGAGATAACCTAACAGTTTATTCTTAATTAAGTCTGACTGCAGAAACTTCTTATCATTTCCTTTCTTGCTGTGCTTATTTTTCAAACAACGTACATTAAGATCCAAACATAAATTTTGAAAATTGTATGGTTCTCAACATAAGAATGTGGCCAGTTTGGTGGACGCATATGTTGCTTTAACGGGCCTCCCCCCCCCCCCCATCGTATGTTAAGGAAGACCCTCTAGAGCATATATTGTTTTATATTTTTTTGCACATGAGTTAGCCTGTAAGTTGTTTGAGACATTGGATTTTATTGTATAGAATAAATTTGTTATATATTTTATGGATTTGAAGAGTTCTATTTTCTATAAACTATATAGTTTAAGTTTTGTTAATTTCTTTCTGCAGAGTATACTACTGAACTATTATATGATGTTGGGGGGGCCAATACCACTGTATTTGTATGGGATGTTGAGTGGGCCAATACCACTGTATTTGTATGGGATGTTGAGTGGGCCAATTACCACTGTATGTGTTTAGGATGTCGGGTGAGCCATTATCACTGTATGTTTATGGGATGTCAGGTGGGCCAATATCACTGTATGTGTATGGGATGTTGAGTGGGCCAATTACCACTGAATGTGTATGGGATGTTGAGTGGGCCAATTACCACTGAATGTGTTTAGGATGTCGGGTGAGCCATTATCACTGTATGTTTATGGGATGTCAGGTGGGCCAATATCACTGTATGTGTATGGGATGTTGAGTGGGCCAATTACCACTGTATGTCTTAAGGATGTCGGGTGGGCCAATATCACTGTATGTGTATGGGATGTCAGGTGGGCCAATACCACACTTTATGTGTATGGGATGTTGGGTGGGTGGGTCAATACCATTTTATGTGTATGGAGGGTGGGTGGGCCAATACCACTGTATGTGCATGGGATGTTGGGTGGGTGGGCCAATACCATTGTATGTGTATGGAAGGGTCAACACCACTGAACGTGTCGGTGGGTGATAGGGTCATTAACGAAGATACATTGAAAATGAATCATGCATGGGGTGCTCTAATTATAATTTTAAATTGAAGTTAAGTATGATGATACAAAGTACTTAAAACATCCAGCTTAGTATAATTTGTAGAAATTAACTTCAAAATTCCAATAATTTAAATTTTTTTAATGAGGCCTTTCATTGTTAAAGACAACATCATCAGACTTGATAACGAAAGGCCTCTTTAAATATAATTTAAATTATTGGAATTTTGAAGTTCATTTCTAGAAATTATATAATTTCCAATAAGAAGAGCTTTAAAAATGATCCAGCTTAATATTTAAATATCATAATAAGGATTTTATTAGTTACTACAAAATTAAATAATAGGCTTAAACAATATTTTGTAAAGAAATTAATGAAAACACAAGCTTTAAAAATGTTACCACAAACATTAATTAAATGTTCAGGACTTGGAGAGTACAGAACATGATGGTGATGTTGAGGATATATCTGAAGGTGAATCTTTAGAAGAAACAAGGCATCAGCTAATTTACTACCCTCCTCCTGAAGATACCAACAGTGATTTTACAGTAAATGCAATGGATGTGGAGGAGCTGCGTAAATCACAAAGGCGAGCCAAGAGGCCTGATCTGTTGCTGGCCCATGGGGAAACTTCTCAGTCTGTGTCAGGCAGCCAGGAGAGTGATGATGATGAGCAAGCGTCCACACCCAGTGGTGAACACTCAGACAGAAAAATAAGTGGAAGGTATCTAGTGTGTGCTTCCTAGTATATGATTTTTTATTATCAGTCATTTTCTGATCATTCACTGATTCTAGTGATTCTGATTCTGATCATTCACTTTGTAGTGGCAAAAGGCACTCATGAACTATTTTCAACTCAGCATCATGTTACTTTTGATTTATTTTTAACGCAGAATACGTATAATATTTAGTGAGAGCCTCTATTGGTTTTTAGAAAGCTATCGGAAAATACTGTATTATGGTTTGGTAAGTATGAAGTTTGTGACAGTTTCCCCAAGGAGTAGTATTATTCCCACATGACATGTCTCCGTAACATGGGACAGATGGAGTTGTATACATTCTACATAAAACCTTTACAGGATAGAAATCGGTGGCCCTGAAGGAGTAGCGTTCAATTCACATAAACGTTCTCAAAAATACAAATACTTTTTGCATTAACTAAAATGCAATAATTTTAAATTAGTCCACATGTCAGTTTGTTACTTGCCTGGGGAGAGCATAGCAGATACTAGTTATAAACACGAGATATGACCTAGTGAACGTTATATATCTCATCTCAATTAGGTGACCATCATGCAAAATTACTACTCTGCAGGGAAGCAAGAATGCCTTGCCAAATGACTTGGCAATGCTGTATAAGCTAAATCTGCCAAGCGATCGTCTTAGCACTTTCATTTTGAGAAATATTATGAGAGGAGTGTTTTCACTAGTAAAATATAATACTATGAACCTCAGGTAATATCTACTGAGGATTAAATTAACAAGTAAAATATCCAGTTATATTATTTAAGAACTGTTTTTGTCGTATTTTATCTTTTAATGAATTTGATGCTGTAGAGTCGGATTAAAACATAATAGCCCGGTTGCTCACATATAGCAAGATCAGAAATATATACCTTTATCACAATTTATGGAGGGGGTGGAATCCCTAAGTTTTGACATTTTTTCAGAATCTATTATATCGTATCAGTTATGAAATGCGGAGGATATGGTCACATTTTTTTTATTTTGGATCTACCGGGGCTTCTCCTTTACACATTAGCTACAGCCAGTTGGTATTCACCATAGAAACACAACACCTCAAAGCTGAACCCCTTCACTATGGTAAAAGGGGGGAGGGAGGAGGGCAACATATCGCTTTACAACTCTTAAGGGTCACAACACATCCTTTTGGGAAATGAACTCATTGTCATACTGATTCTTATGTTTTTTTTTTTTTTTTTTTTTTTTACATAGTGGGCTTATAATCTAGGCTACAGAAATATAGGTGACATCATTAAGTGTACACTATTCCTAAGATAAATTCTATTACTTTGTAGAGAGAAAAATCATATAATATCATTATCAATGCTGCAACTAAACTTTCTCCTGTAAATATTCATATATTTTATCATGAGCTTTACCTAGCAAAACTTGTTATAAACTAGCCTCTCAGTTTTCATTATCTACAGTAAGTTATAATTCTTGTTGAAGCTTATCAAAAGATTAATTGCTATGTATTGATGGCTGTGTTCAGTTAACTTCAATAAGTTTCTATTGGTTTTCGAAATAACAGATTGTGCTCACTTGTTTTTGTGTACTTATGTTGATGCTGTTCATTTTCAGTTAAATATTTTATTTTTAATAACTTGTGTTTTTGTACTGTTCAATTCTAATCAATTTGCTTTGAACAGTAATGATCGTTGTTCAAGATTATTTTTCGTGCATTCTAAAAGTAAGTAGTTAGATTCAGTATTAACAACAGAGATACTGTCTTTTGCATATAAACCTAATGTACAGTTAGTATTTTTTGGAAGGTCATTTATAACATTTGCAATTTTTGACTTTACCATGCTTCTACATTTTGGAAACTACTTTATTTTGTTTGTCTAAATGTGCCTTTACAAGAGGCTGAGACATACACATACTCATGAGACAAGAGACAGAAATAACTACCAAATGGGAAATTTACAAAAACCAGCCCTCACAAGTGCCAGTATTTGTTTCCTGAATGAACTGTCAAATTCAATAAAGAACGTCCCAACACTTAAAATGCTAAAAACTTGTTTGCGTTTTTTTAGCGGCAAAAGTATCCTATGTCACCAAGTTTATGACATACGACTGGGAGACCGTTCAGTTAGAAGACCGACCCCAACGTTGGAAGAGGGAAAATTGGCGAGTGCATGGAGTGTGAATCCATTATAAATCTGTATGTCTGAATGAGGCTTTAATGTAATGTGATGTGACTGCCAAATTCTTAATATTATAGTTTTTGACGATTGCTATACATTGTTCAATGTCACTGCAATAAAGATTGATTTTATTTGAAAAAATAATGTGACCAATATTGACCCCTGAGATACTCCACATGTACTTACTGTTCAAGAGGATAAGAACTTATTATTATTAAGAAAAATTATCGTTCTTTTTGCTTTCTACTATCAAGATTTGATGCCATTCTGAAGTAAAATATTTCATGATCTATTTAAGATTATAGTTAGTTTAAGGGGGAGGGGGTTATTAGTTAGAGTAAGTAAAATTGGATGGAAAGGGTTTTACTATTAAATTATTTACTTTATGTTTTAATAGTTTTAATTTAAAATGAATAACCAAAATTAATGTTTCCTTGTGGATGGATAAATATATTCAAAAAATGAAAATAATTCTAACAATAATAATGAAATGATTCTTTAAATGAAAGCTTGTAATTTGTAAAGTTTAGGGAGTTTTCAACAGGTGCTTATAAATTGCTATTGCATAAATTTTATATCAGTTCAATAATGAGACTGAGTGTATTGACAGTAAGTGTATGTGGCAAGTGTTTTAGGCCTATGGCAGTCATTCCAACTCACCTTAATCCTGGAAGTGAACTGTAAATGGTTCAGAAATTTACTATAGAAGTCTAGATAGATAAATATACCAATTTAAAAAAATCATATGAAGATTGATTGTAATATGAAAATAATTGTTTCTTGTTTGTTTAGCATGGAAAGCCTTAACATGCTAAGTCGAAGAGAGAAAGTACTAAAGAACACTTTTGAGTCGCTGAGTGGAGCTGAAATGGATAAAGAAACACCCCAAAAAGGTAGTTCTTAAACGTTTTGTCTATTTTAATGAAATATTTTTCTTTAGTTATAATCTGTATCTATCAGCAATTTGAATGTATATGTTATTTCAATTGGAAATTGCTGTTCCTTTTTGTTTTTAGAATGGTTGTACTTAGTAAATATAAAGCCAGTAGAGGCGTAATGAGTTTCTCAAACCTTGATCAATAAATTTCACCTCTTACTGTACTGGTTCTCCTCCTTAATCTTTGTGATTAAGATCCCTGCACAGATAATAACCTATGGGGAATGGGCAGAGTAAGTTTAATAAGGAAATTGGCCCCTCTTTGATGAAAAAAGAAAAGAAAACAAGATTTACTTGTAGGTGTATACTTGATTTTCAAAATTTTTCACACATTTATTGAACTTTAACCCTTTCCACTCGATTATTTTTTTACCTGTTTGCCCCCTCAGCTCGTAATATTATGACATATTTTCGGCAGTAAGAAGCGGTTCAGTATTTGTTAGGTTTATGCAATGATTAAAATGTTATAAAATGAATTTAAACACATAAATCTATATTTTATGTGATAGAATGGAAAGAAAACAAAAGTTAACTAAAAAGTTTTTTGTAACGTGGTATGATATCGTTCAAATATTATATATTACCATCACCACTATTTACAGTTTGGCCTACTTGTATAACACTGTCACTTTCTTAGATATTTCCTAATGTTGGAAGAGTCATTTCATCATTACCAACACCTTCATCTTCACTTGATTCACCATCTGATAAATCACGTTGTAATTGTTATATTACTTCAACATCCGTAAGATTTGACTACTATGAGCCAACATTTTTACACTAATTTCAAGTGTCAACTAACGAAACATCGAACTGAAGGTTTCGATGAAGGTATTAACAAGAAAGAATAACATCACGTGACATTTCAGGTCCCATGACGATCGATTGTAGTTCATATAGTTTCCGCATGATAGCAGCACGAATTGGGAACATTGATAACCAAACAACCAAATGAAACTCGAGTCATTGCCGCGTCGGACACTGTCAACATACGAGTGGAACGGCTAAATTACGATGTCGGCTATTGTCCGACATACGAGTGGAAAGGGCTAGGTTCTAACTTTCATGGCTTTATGTTAGTATAGTCAAAAGATTCTAGTATGGTGGTAATGAACTCCCTCTCATCTAAATATGTACATTGTTATTGACCCCTCTCCACCCTCACCCGTACGATGATACTAATTTATCAAGTTGTATGTCATGGATGGGTGCGAGGGTTCATAAAGTTGTATGTCATGGGTGGGTGTACACGTTTTTATGAAAATTAAAAAAAAACAGAATTTTTTACTATATTATTTTTGTATTACTATTCTACTTGCAATTTTCGATAACCACTATACGTGTATGAAGGGTGGATGGGTCAAAATCACCCTATGTTTGGAAGGATGGTATTGGCTCACCTACTCTTCCACTCACCCATGAACGTACGCAGGTATTGGTGGGTAGCAACCGGCCCCATCATGCCATTATACCTCTCACTGTGTATCACTACCACTGTAGGTGTATTGATGGGTGAGTGGGTCATTACCACTCTATGTGTATTAATAGAGAATCATTTATAATTTTTAATCACAGTGCTTGCTCCCAATCCTAATTATGAAGTGATTTTTATATAATATAATATTTCACCAACACATTATTTGAATTGATGCATTAAGATTTTTTGTTTTCACATTGTTAAATTGCATTTAAATGAGAATGAATCTGGCAGGTAAAACATCATTATCATCTATGTACATGATGACAAGTGGACATCGGAATAGCAATGTCATTCAAGCAGCTAGGCATGTCAAACATGAAGCACAAACCTCTGGCAAGCGAGAGGAGCTGCAGAGGCGAATAGAAGAGACTAGGCGTCAGCTTCAGTGCGTAAGTACACATTTCTACAATCTTGTATTCACTGCTGGTTCAAGGTTTTGTTAAACAAGTAAACGGTTTTACTGCATGATTACATTTAGGGCAATGTTGTTTCCAATTCAATAACGTGACAAGTTTTATTTTTTATATCAATCAATATAAAAAATTATCTCAAATTTAATTATAAGCGATCACTCTGGGAGGGGGATCAAGAGCTGATTGACACGAGGGTTGCAGAGTTGATAGCGATGCACTGGGTTGCATGTATGGCGGGAAAACTTGAAGAAAAGTTAACCAATAAGTAATTGCTCACTCTTGTGTTTAAATTTTGTTTAAACTTAGGTATTGATTCCTCTTAGATCAGTAATTTCTTAAAGTATTTGCCATCCAAGTTTAATTAAATATTTAGTTTTTACTTGGTATGAATTTGCTAACTATAAAAACCTAGGTAATTTATTAATTTTATTATTATTTGAACACTTTTTAATTGTTATTTCCATTTTTTTCCATTGTTATTCCTAGGAAAAACTACTATTGTTTTTACATGTTAATGTGGTTAAGTGGAAAATTGGACTTCGTGATCAACTTTACCACTGCAATAAAGGATTTTTGAAATTTTATATATATTTTTTTATTTATTTCTTAATTTACAATATTGTTAATGAATCATTTAGCATTCAATTGTCAAGAGTATTTGTAATGCTCAATTTTATCTGTCAAATAGTTGTATGCAACAAATGGGATTATTATTATCAACATGAAATGTATTAATAATAATAATAATAATACTCTTTTATTTGCCGTATAAATGTATAACATTATTGACAAAGTCATAATTGCAGCTCAATATTACAGCCAAGTTAAATTCTTATAGCTAACAGTAATTTTAAAAGGATTAAAAGTTAGTTCATAAAATTACAATAAATAGATAGTTTATAATAAGCAATTAAATTAAAACTTTATCGTTTTCTTGCTAAAAAATTTATTTAAACTATAAAATGGGTTCTCCAATAGCTAGGAGTAGAATTTATTTTTAAATATTTGAAAGGGATATGAGCTAATATTCTTTTCTAAGAAGTTGTACACTTTTAAAGATACTACCACATGGCTATTAAGTGTTTTACTTAAACGGAAGTGACTGATATCAACATTGTTCTTATTACGAGTGTTATGATCATGAACTGTGTGTTTAAAATTGAGTAAATTTGAATTTTTATGTATGTAAATAACTAAATCATATATGTATAAATTTATAACAGTTTGGAAATGGAATTCTTTAAAAAGTTGCTTACAGTGCTCTCTAGAGTCACATTTTTTAAGAGCTCTAATTACTTTCTTTTGTAATAACAATATTTCTTCAATTCTGGTACAATTGCCATATAAAACTAAACCATATCTAAATATGGATTGAAAAAAGGCAAAGTACGCAGCTCTTATGTAATTTATCGGTACAATGTCATTCAATCTATTTAGAAGATAAATAACTCGAGAGAGTCTTTTTTTTAAATAATCAATGTGTAAATGACCATGTAAAATTTTTGTCAATGTTAATACCTAAGAATTTAATCTTATCAGAGAAACTGTTGTCTAATAAACCAGAATTGTGTCTAAGATGAAATAATACTTTTTTTGTTTTGTCCTTATTAAGCAGAAAGCCATTTGAATTGAACCAATTTGAAGCATTTCTTAATGTATCATTAGCACAGAGTTCAAGATCTTAAACACTTTGACTGGTGTTAAAGAGTGTAATGTCATCTGCATATAATATGGTTTTTGAATTGGTTACCAATGGCAGATCATTGATATAAATTAAAAAGAGTGTTGGGCTCAGTACAGAACCCTGGGGAACGCCCCATTCCACAAGAGCTTCCTCTGACCACTTACCATTCACATAAACCAATTGTTTACGATTGGTTAGATATGATTGAAAGAAATTTAGACTCGGTCCCGAAAATCCATAATATTTTAATTTAGCAATGAGAATTTTACTATCAACACAATCAAAAGCTCTGCTGAGGTCACAAAAATTAGCCTGAGCAAAGCCTTTTTCTTCAAAAGATGAGTGAATTTGTCTAATAAGTTCATCTAAAGCATTCAAAGTTGATTTATCTTTCCTAAATCCAAATTGTGATGGATTTAGTTTATTATTACTTTCGCAAAATAATGTAATTTGTTTGCAGATTAATATTTCAATTAATTTACCTAATACAGGAATTACAGAGATTGGTCGGTAGCTCTGAGGTTTGTCCTTAGGTCCACCTTTGAAAATTGGGCATACTCGTGAGGTTTTGAGATGCTCTGGGAAAATACCATCACGGAGTAGATAATTAATAGATACTGCCAGAGGTTCAGCTACACTAAGAATAATATGTTTTAATAAATTATTGGACATACTGTATACCGTATATACTCAAATCTAAGCCGCACTATTTTGACCGCAATTTGACCGCAAAAACAAGGGTGCGGCTTAGATTCGCGTGCGGCTTACATTCGCCCAATTAGAGTTGAAATGCCAAGTGGTGCTAAAAGCATTTCTGAGGGCAAAAAACCAATTATTTAAACTTTTGGGCTGTGAAATGGAGGGTCTATGCAGTGTTTTCTCAGACAGCTGCACAGTCACTAGTTAATTTATACAGTCGGTCAGTCAGGTGCAGTGGTGAGATAAGGATCACGGAGGGGAGGGGAAGGGGGTGTGTGATGGGGAGAGGCTTCAAACAGGTTTGCAGGGGGGAGGGGAAGGGAGATTGATGGGAGGAAGCAACATTGCGATAACTCAGTTTTTGTGCTAGGTGAGGGACGCATTCTCTTTCCCACTTCCTTTCATAACATTCTGTTATCCTGTCTTCTCCTTTCAACCTCTGTCCTTCTAGGACAAAATATGCGTCTTCAATACTTTTGAGTTTTGACTCACTCACTAGTTCCAACAGCTGTGAACTACCGGCTCACTAACAATGAAACACGTGTGAAATCACAACAATTTTATTTTATTTGAACAAATAAAAACAAAGGGTACATCAATAACAATGACTAAAATAATATTAAAACTGACAATATTAAACAAAATGTTCATAATTGTACATAGGAATAGGCTATAATAATAGTTTAGTAATGAGCAACATTTTTAGTAATGTCTGGCACAGATTAGGTAATATTTCAACTGATAAACTAATTAATGAAATTTCTATAAACTATTAGATGCATTTCAGTTTTAAATCAATCATGAATTATTTAAATAACAAACCATCTTGAGAATATAAAAAAAATCACAATTATAACACCCGAAGGAAAGATGAACTAGTTAAAGAGCATTAAAGAGCAGTAAATTTATAATGTAGGCCTAATAATTGAACAATTTTATACTGTTTTTGGGAAAAAGGGGTTTTTAAGACACTATTCATGTATGGATGTACTTGCAAGATTAGCAAGCTTCTCAAAAGCAATATTGAATAAAGATCTTTTGATTTGATTTATTGAGAAAAGTAAAACATCATGAAATACTAATTAACACAGGAACATGGGCAATAATAAAGTAACATTCAATGAATAATAGCCTAAAGATCTCAAATTGCATCTAAGCAACTTTGATAACCTACAATTAAACCCGCTTAAGTAACTTAGGTAACTTACAATTAAACCCACTTAAGTAACTTAGGTAACTTACAATTAAACCCGCTTAGTCACTGTCAGAGTCCATCACAAATCCTGTGAAGCATTGCAGTGGACGTTTGATGCCAGATGTTGAGGCTACTCCAGATGTTGAGGCTACTGGTTCTGACGGTTGACCTTCCTCACTACTACTTGCAGGATCCTTGTCATTACCGTCTGTGTCTGACTCTGTTCCTGATGAAGAACTGGATTCATCTTGGCTTGGAGAATAATCTTCATCTGCGTCATCGTCGTCTTCGTACAGCAGATTATCTTCCGACCCATCTAAGGAGTTTGAGATGGAGCACTTTTTGAATGACTTGCGTACCATCTCTTCTGGGATGCTATTCCAGGCTCTTAAAACCCAATTGGTAATTTCAACGAGAGGAGCTTTCTTGACTTTTCCCGTTCTAGTCACATTGTCAAGGTTGTTCTCCAACCACTCGCAGTACAGTTTTCTGATTTTGTCCTTGAAGGGTTTGTTGAGACACACATCCAGTGGTTGCAGTATGCTTGTCATACCTCCTGGTATGACAACTTGGCAGCATTAATGGCGCTTCATTTGATCTTTTAAATCATCCGTCAAATGGCCACGGAATGCGTCAAGAACAAGAAAATTGTTGAGGTTCAAATTGGCCCCGGGTCTCTTCATCCAAATGCATCTAAACCAGTCCATCATTAATTCTTCTGTCATCCATCCCTTTTCCTGTACTCTAATTTCAACTCCTTGGGGAAAGATGACATTTTTTGGCATGCGCTTCCTTTTGAAAATTATCATAGGCGGCAATTTCTTGCCATCAGCTGTACAGGATAACATAACAGTGATTCTCATCTTTTCATAACCACAGGTTTTCAAACTTACACTTTTGGCACCTTTTTTATCAACTGTGTAGTTCATTGGCATGTCAAAAAACACTGGGGTTTGGTCGCAATTTCCCATTTGACCTGGTAGAAAGTTTTTGCTCCGTCTTAGGTTGATAACATACCTCTGAAATTCAACGAGCTTATCTTCAAAATCGTTCGGCAGTTTCGAGGCAATGTGAGTCCTCCTTCTCAGACTTAGGCCATTTCTTCTTAAAAATCTAACACACCAACCTTCAGAAGCCTTGAATGATGTCCTGGGAATGTTCAGTTCTCTTGCTGTTTTATTGGCCTTCAGCCTGATCATGCTATACGTAACACCTAGGCCTTTGTTACGTTGTTCTTTCACATATTCAAGAACTTGGTTTTCCATTTCAACATACCTTCCGCGTTTGGGGCCTGTCATAGCTTTCTTCGTACTTTTCATTTTGAAAATTTTCAATCTGTCTTTCTTCCAACGTCTAACATTAGTCTCATCTACTCCAAATTGGCGCATTGCTGCTCTGTTTCCATTTTCGTCTGCATAACTAATTACTTTCCTTTTGAAAGAAGCCATGTAATGGCATCTTTGACTAGCCATAGTTTGGTGTTCACTACATTCACTACTTACTAACTAAATACGGTAACACTTTCACTAATCACTACTTACTAATTAAATAATACTTTGACTAAATAATTTCAATTAGGTTAAGTCAGCATAGCAATAGGCTAGTTCACAATAAACCAAACAACAACAGTGACTTTTGTTTTGAGTTTTTATTTGTTTCTCCTTTCATCTGTCATTTGCCGGCTGTAGTAGCTTGCCAACCTCAAATAATTGTTTGCCCTTTTTGAGGGTAATTTTAGAGTTAGAGGGTATTTTCTAAGACAACAATATTCATGTTTAGCCGGTAAAAATATAATTACAGTAATGATAAGTTATTCTTTTGATATGGTTTTAAGATTTGAAGCTAAAAACCAATGTCTCTATCATAAAATAACAATAGGTAGATAGCCAAAAGGGTAATTTTTAGATTTTGGTTGGCAGCACTATCCAAAAGATGAGAATAATTGGCTTGAAAGACAGTGGGGAGAAATGTAGAAGGGTGGGAAGAGGAAGTGGTTTGTTTTGCAAAAGAAGTGGGTGACGTCAAAATGAGGTCACCAATCAGGGATAGGAGGGGCGGGGCTTAGCGGTATTTGTTTTCTTCCACTTGTCATCTTGTTCTTTGTCCTACATGAGCTTGTTCTGTACAAGATAAGGTTTGTGGCTCTACAGAGAAGCTTCTGTGGGTAGAGCACATGAACAGGTGATTGTTAAACACAGTGTAGGACTGTATCGGTCTCTCTCACTTCCTTTCCTTCTTGAAGCAGTTTAGCCTCAGTGTCCAGTTAACACTTGCCGTATCCAGTCGCTTTACTGGGTAGATACTTTGCCTATGAATTATGGAATACTCTTGTGTAAAACTAGTTTTGGGACAAATGGGTATAAATAAAACAAGTTTATTACTAGTTTTTATTTAAATACATCATGTAACTAAGTAACTTATACCAATACTTCATTTGTAAATACACTTTACATGACTTTCGTCAATTAATAGAGCTCATTTTGTGATCGCTAGATTGCCGTTTTTCCTGGATAATGTTGCCCGGTAAACTGGGTGCGGCTTAGATTCGAGTGTGGCCTTTTTTACCTAATTTTCAATCAAAAACAAGGGGTGCGGCTTAGATTCGCGTGCGGCTTAGATTCGAGTATATACGGTATATCAAAACTATCAGAATTGCTCATTCCCTTCACAGCACTTAAAATATCATTTGGTGTTATGTTTGTCCATTCGAAATTGTCCAAGCTATTGACAGAGATTACATCCATAAAATGTTCAAAAGTGAGGTTTGATTTTGAATTATTGTTAACTTTATTTTTTATTTCTTTGACTGAGTAAACAAAATAATTATTAAATACATCAGGTTCAATATCACAAATCTCTTTCTTATTATGTACTGTGTTGCGTTTAATCACATTCCAAGCAGCCCTACATTTATTTTTACTATTTTTTTATGTATTCAGCATTTTTAGCATATTTAGCCTTGACTATAGCATTTCTGTACTTATGTTTCAGCTCTTTAAATATAACTTTTACATTTGCATTATCTTTATTATTTGTACATTTAACTAATTTATCTAAAAACAGTAATCTTTCTTTCATCTTTGTTAACTCAGATGTATACCAGTGCTGTTTATATCCGCTTTTTTGAACTGTGTGTTTTTTACTACTTTTAATAACTTTATATTGATTTATACTATTTACTATAACATCAAAAACTTTTTTAAATAGTAGTACAGAGCTTTTATTAATATATACACTTAACAAGGAGGGCCAATCGTAGGAAGCCAAATATGAAGCAAGAGGTTCAATATTTTTTTTAGGTAATATCAGGTTGCCTTTAATAGTACTAGCACACTGTGTGATGCTTTTTGCATCAACACAGATGTTTCGTAGACCCATCCCCACAAGAATCCCATCATGATCTGAGTAAGGGAAAGAAAAAGTTGTTACATGAGAAATGTTCAGATTGTTATTGAAAACGTACACATTATCCAAGCAGTTATTTCCTCTGGTTGCTCTTGCATTCAATGGGAAAAAATTAAACTGTCTAAGAATGTTAAGAAAATCTGTTGGTGTTTTTGAATTTTTTGTAATATCAAATTTACTATTAAAATCGCCCCCCAGTACAATATTGTAAAATTTCCAATTCATGATAAAGGTTAAAAACTTATCCATAATACTTAACAATTCCTTTGGATTACCATTTGGGGAGTGATAAATTGAAACCACAACAGTTTTACATTCATCTAAGATTGTAGCTGCAGCCTCAAAGTCCAATTCAACACAAAAGTTGATTACATTACATTCCCTAGAGGTCAATTTATTATTAATAAATATACATGATCCACCTCTTATTCGACTCAGTCTAGAGAAATTAGCAGCACAATAAAAACCATTGGGATAAGAACAGTATATTTCTTCTTCTGACAACCAGTGTTCTGTTAAGCAGATTACTAATGGGTTTAAATCTAATAAAAAACTTTCCAAAACAGAAACCTTATTTTTAAGCCCTTGAATATTTAAGAATATCATATTGAAGCTAACAAACGATTGGTTTACAGTGCTTGGAATTTTCGTTACTTTAAGTGGTATACTAAATACAAGGTTGGCCTTCAGTAACACATTTAACACATTCACTTATGCACCTATCTTGCACATTCAAAAGACTGGGTGTCAATTGCAGATGAGGAAATGAGGTTGCATCAGTTATGTTGGGCGCAGATGCAGCTGAAAGGTCATTGATGTCAAAGCTGTTGTCTGTACTAGATGACTTTTGAGGTTCAGTAGAGAGGTTCTTTTCCCAACCTCCATAGGGAAGTGAGCAAGCCTCCATTGTCACTACACTTCGGCTTCCAGGTGTCATTATTCTTCGGGATGGGGTGGTAGTTTCTAGATTTGACTCAATCAATTCTATTTCAGAATATTTTAGGTTGTTTGCAGAGGACTTCATAATCCAGTTCTTATTTTGTGAGTGATTTACAAATCCATGCAAATCCAACTTGTGTTTAGCATCTATTATTGATTGATCTGAGAATCCCTGGAAATCAGTAATCATTCTATCAAAGTTGCACGTGTTCAGTTGATCTTGGTGCTTGGCTGAGTGTTTAACTGAAATATTTCCATGTACGTTATTTTTTGAAGCACAGTCATTCATTATTGTGGTTGATAAGGCGCTGCAGAGTTTTTTCTTCCCTATAATACTTAGATGCAGGCCATGTCGAGTATTACATTCCCTTGTCATTTTTGTTTTACTCATAGTTATTATATTAGCAGATTTTTTGTTTAGCTGTGTTATCTGTTTATTAATATCTTTATTTAATTGGGAAATAAGTTTATTGTAAGATGGTTTATCAAAACGATGAGGAATTCCAGGAAAGATAACATTAGTCCAGTTGCTAAAAAATGCAACTGTGCCAACAATTTTGCTTGTTAAGACTGTTGGATTGCTTAGTATTGTAGGGACGTCATTAGTGCCACCCATAAGAATAACATAGTCTTCTTTAGTGAAATCTGATGTTAGAGCAACAATATCATCAACCACCTCATGAAACTTTGCATTTGGCTTGTAGATGGATAAAACTAGGTAGTCTTCCTGTAAGTTCCCTTGGAGTAGCTTGCCACATAACCGTCCATGGCTGTCAGCAACCAATAACACCTTTGGTTTAGTTTTAATTTCTTCGGTAGATTTCCTATGAATATGATGAGGGATTTTTCTTGATGGTAAACGTGTAACTATTTGCTTTGGGTTTTTTTCTAAGCTAGAAGGATGATGTGTGCATGATTCAGTAACATTAGTTTTTTTGTACACTATGTGTTTTTGGCCCTTATGATTTTTTTGTTTATCAGTTTTCACAGCTTCATTGTTATGAGAATTTAAGGACACTAGATTACTGTAAATTTGGGTAGTTTCTATTTCAGTCATACAAGCTTGAATCTCCTTGTTTGACCGAACAACGCTAGATATTGAGTGATTTACATTTGTTTCACAATCAATCATAAGATCTCTTAAAGTTTTCACACTTAGGTTATGTTTGTTTTTTAAAATATAAGCTAGAGAAGCTCTCTTTTTAATGATGTTTACTTCAGTAATTACTAGTTTTTCAATATAATGTATCTGTAAGCCACAGCTATTGACAAACATTCCCAACAAAAGCATCTCAATAGCACATATCACAAATACCCCACAGTCATAACTGTTGCTCTGCTGGGGCCCTTTAATTTCAGTAATATTCAACTTGGCATTTGTCCCCACTAAATACTTAAATAGTTTATTTGCTACCGTCTCTGCAGATGTTAGATTGTAACTGTTTAATGAGTCTATGTGATAAAATGACTGTGAATGTTTAACATAGACAAGTACACTCCAGTGTGTACCTTGGTTTCCTGATGGGTACATTTGATCAGAATCATTTATCGGTATAAATAATATATCCTTATCCCTGATATTTAGAGGGTCTATAAAATGATTAAAATCATTTACACTTTTCACTGCATGGCTAGTAATTGGATTAATTATTAAAAAAGGAATATCTGTAGAAAACTTGTCATTTAATAATTCAAAATACTTATTTAGAGTATCATCAGACAACCAATCTTTACTTAGTAGTTCATCAGTAATTCTTATGCTTGTGAAATACATCTCTGTTTGTGTGTTGACTGATTTTCTTGACTTATGAGTGTCTGTTTGTACACTAGCATTAATTTCATTGTTGGACTGTACATTCATATTGCGTGTCTTACATTTCTGTGTTTTTATTTTATTTAAGTTCATAGATTTACTTCTAGTTGCTATGCCAATCATTGAAGGTGAAGTACTTTTAGCACATGGACTGTATATTGATTTTTTAGTGGTAATTACCATATTTATTAATTGTTATGATTTTATTTATTTATTTAATTTTATAATGTTTTGGTGAAATATCAAAGTAGCTGTCTGCAAGTGTAAGCCCAGCTGATTTAAAATATCAATATAGATCAGCTGTTTGATTAGCAGTAATACAAGCAGTTAAAATATCACATCAGCTGTTTATGTGAGTGGTGGGAGTAGTTCACATTGACATGTTACAGGAACACAACAGGTCTCAAATCAGTGTCTAGTTTCCTGTCTGTACAGTGTTCCAACAATAACTATCAACCATTAATAAGTATTAAATTAAACTTTGGTCACAAGTTTAAGACAATTTAAACAGCCAAGACAATATATTCACAATTACACTCTGAATATGGTTTGACAGCCTCAAACAATTCCACATCAATATGTCCAAAATTACAGCAAAAACCATGTGACTTTAGCCTTGATCATAGTGAGTATTACCATTGATTTTACTATACATAGAAGATATTTCCATCCAATGTTAAATTTTGAGGCACGGAATATGGGAGCGACCGTGCTGCAACCTGTCGTCAATCAAGTTAAAGAGGTCGAAATTGCCTCCAGTTTCGACTGTTCGGTTGCACAACCTGGGAGCAGTAAAGGAGACTAATCACTCCCTCCCATTCTCTCATTCTCTCTTGTTTCTTTTAAGACGCTCGTCCGGACTGTCGCCACTGCACCTGTCTACTGTCGGCGATTGGCCTTGATAGTGGGTCAAAGTGGGATATTATTCCTTGCTGTGCTATGTCTTGCACGGAAAGAAATCGCAATCTTTTATTTAGGCCTTAAGGGTTTGTGAATATGAAAAATGTTAGGGGACATTTTTTTGTTATTTTATCAATGTAAATAACAGTGTTTTACAGATGTTTAGTTAAAACATTATGCATTATCTAAAATGATGTAAATACTACGTATTGTAAGTTTATTGATATTTTAAGTAATTGTATATTTAGAAGTAGCAAGAAAAATGGTGGTAATTCTAAATTGTTAAAGGCTAAGTTGTTAAGTCCCTGAATAACACCAACAATTTATATAAGCACATACCAAACATTTTATATAAATTTTAGAGACGTAAAAAATTATATAAAATTTCTACGAAAAGACCATATGACAGTTTTTCAAAATTATTTTGCAAAATGTACTAATGAATTAAATAATGTGATCAATTTTACAAAAAAACAATTATTATTCAACATTATTAGAAAACTGTAAATGTGATGTATCTGAGCAGTGGAAGGTAATAAATAAATTGACAAGTGGGTTTTCAAAGAAAATAGTTGAGCTAATTGAATTGCCAAACGGCGAAGTTATGCGTGAGCCTTCGTCATCGACAAGATAAACAATCACCTTATCACAATCCAGTCTAGCCTTCCAGACGTTGTACACTCCAATACCCTTCCACTTTTACGTACTTACTATCAATATTCATTCCTTATAACTCCTTATCAACTTATTATGAAATTAAAGAGTATTGTTAAGCTTTTAAAAAATAAAATATTAACTGGCTCTGACCAAATTAATGTACATTTACTGAAAAATATAATTGATGAGATTGCACCAGTTTTAGTTCACTTAATAAACAGTAGTTTTATCAAAGGCATTTTTCCTGAGAGCCTGAAGTTAAGTTCAGTGGTACCTATTTTGAAGGACAATAACTCTATAAACTAGATAACATAATAACTATCAGCGTGTTATCTGTATTCTCTAAGGGTTTTGAAAAAAACAAATACTAAAAGACTCCATAGTTATTTATCTAAATTAAATTTTCTTAATCCACGTCAATTCGGTTTTATCAAAGGAAAGTCATCTGAGGATGCGTTATTAGAAGTATCAGAAATCATTTATAACAATTTAATTATTCATTAACTTATCATCTGTCATATAGTTCACATTTAATACTAGAATTAACCCTTTATATTATTGAAATCATTATTAATTTTTTATCAAGTAATTAAAGCTTCTTGTCAATATTGCATTGTGTAATTATTGTTGTATTTTTAACTATAAATGAATATTCCTTTTTGTTTAAAAGTAAATTGAACTATTTGTCGTAAATACCACAATATCAAAATCTGCTTCCGGGTCACGCCGTGGACAGTGAAATGTGTGTGGTAGGCCTACCGAAAGTTTTAATATTCGTTGTTTTCCTCGTGTGTGAAGTGTGTTTGTTAAGTTTTAATTAATTTGTGACGCGTCCCACTTGGACTTATTTGTTTTCTTTGTATTATTGTTTTATTTGCATCTTCCTGAAGATGCCGTCCGTATTCACGGCGAAACATGTAGTTGTTATCACCATCACACGCTGTGAACTGTTTGACGGAAGGTAAAGTAAACCTATTTTAGTCTATAGGTCATGTTTCCAAGATGACAAAATCAGGATTTCATTTTTCTGTAACAACTAAAGTGTGACAATATCTGAATTGATTTTGGGCTTGAGTTGGATAAAAAAAACAAACAATAAAATGGAAATATTTTTATTAATATTTATTATTTTGGTGTACGGTACTAGACTAACAATCATCGCATATCCTTTGTTTTTCCTGTAACGTTTTAAGTACAGCTCGCACGTTTTGTTATTGGACCCTCTCCTAACTCTCATTAGTGATTTAAGTTATCACCGTAATACTATATCCTAATTAATCTAATGTGTAGCTAAATAAGTGTAAATAATATAAGTTGTTTGACTTTTAGTCATCTTTTTAACCGCAGATGTTAAATATAAGTATGTTTGCCATTCATTTAAATGTTACTATTAAATTACAATAATTTTTAAACATGTATAGCCTAGATATTACTCCCCACAGTTCTAGAGTTGAAGTGTTTGGTTAGGTCCCTGTTCTTCTACTTAGGATTAATTTATCTAATTTGAAAGTGTATGATTATCATTAATACGATATATATAATTGTTTCAGTTTGAAACCATACTATTACAGTTCAAAATATGCGCAAACTCCAAATTTACGTATTATTTTTTAACTATATTATTGTTTATTTGTAATAGTTATTTGTTTATATAGTTTTGTTAGTTCTTGGCATTGTTTGTTCTGTTCATTCTCAGTTGTGTAAATAAGTCATATTTGAATTGTTATAATTAAAAACACCACAGAGTGCGGCTATAGTTAATTTTGTTATTATTTAGACTGTGGTTACTTAAAATTAATTATTTCTTGTGTTATTGCTGGTCACACTACTTGTGAAGTGTTACCAGTGTAATTCCAGAGTGTCTTTTCCAGAGAAATTGAAAATATAAATAAATTGCAGTTTATCCATACTTTCACATCTAGTAAAATAATAGTATGAAAAACAGATTTGTTAACTTTAATTATATTCGCCTTAAACATACGTTTTACAATGGTCTGATTCAATCAATGTTATAAATTGGTATTTTTTAAAGGGGGACATAAAAAAAATTTACAATAATTTTACAACCTGATTAAAATAATGAAAATTGAATCTAAATAATCATAAGTCTAGTTATATTCTATCGCGATAATATTTCCTAACCAATTGCAATTGACATTGAGATTGTTTTTCTCAAGAAGTAATAATAGAGTCACAACTCTTCATGGTTCCGAAAAAAATAAAAACTGACCATTCACCAAACAATGAAATATTTTACAAACAATCATTCAATTACTTGGAACCAAATAATATGTTAATGTTAGAGACAGTAATAATAAAACATATGTATATAATAAAATTAAAAATAATGCTATTTTAAATTAAATGTCTATACACAGATTGTCTGAATCAGGCCATAAGATGAAAGCTATTTTTATCTTGTATAGAAGTAAATTAGTGGTTTTGTTATGATTTGTTCTAACCCTATCATGCAATTTGAATCTCATTTGGGTTTTATATTTTGCCCAGTATTATTCTATATAAATATCATAGGCCTATTTCAATATTTATTTTGTCAAAGAAATAAATAATGTCACATTTTTTAATATTTCACTATAGGCTGTTATATATTCCTGGAATATTTGCAGATTAATTTCATAATTGAAAGGAGAGTCATTGATTGGATTTGAAAACAATTTATTTTTTAATCAATTACCACATATGAAAAAACTAATGATTGAGTACAACAGTCGATTTAATCACCTAATCGATGGTTAAAATGCAATAAAAAAAGATTTTTCAGATGGGCTAAATAATATGAAAATGTTTACTTAAATCAGCAGTAATTATCGCCAGTATTGCCGATAAGTTAGCGGTCTATTCAAGTGTGTCTATTTACAAATACACGGTGTGTTAATCATATAAATCAATATGGTGTTTGAATTTATTCAGTTATAAATATTTCTTTATTCAATATGAATGTCACACTGAGTTTCACTGTATCAACAATTGTATCAACACAGTATTCTATTCGAAAGAGATGCAAGCAAATATAAAAACAGCGAACCCGGATAAACGTTGGCCATATGGAAGAACGTAAACAATTATCTAAGCAGGACGTTGTTTGTGTGTGGGACCTGAGGAAGGAGAGGGCGGGGCGGCTGTCTGGAGAATGGGAGATTGGGTTAAGAGGAGGGAAGTGAGAGAGAGAGAGACGGAAGAGCGTGCGAGAGAGAGAGGAAATAGGGCTATGCGCAGCGCAGCGTGGGGCCTCAAAACAGTTTTGGGGCCTCGCCACAACTCTCCCATATGGATGGAGTATCTCTTTATATAGCAAAATCAATGGTATTACTTATTTTCAAATATTAACACTGTTAAGCAAATAAAATTCAAACTTTATATAACAATTAATTCTTATACTTACACCCATTAATTTAAGGAAGTTTTTTTAAAATAAAATCTTCTTAAAACCCTCAGAAATATAAAAATAAAAAGCCACAGTAGTATCTCATTGCTAATGTCACAGTAGCCACATAACCAAAAAAAGCACCCTTATTGCAAGGGTAGTTAATGTTAATAATCTAGTATATTTCTAATCTCAGAAATATTTAGTAAATTTAATGTAATTATTTTACATAATATAAACTCCATTGACATGATTTTTCTGAACCTATAATAATTTAAGACAACCTAAAAAACTATATGCTTATAGGCTACAGTTGACTGTCAAGAAAGTCACATGTTCTTAAAAACTATCATACACTGTGATCCTGATCATAAGTTAGTAGGTAACACCTGAAGACGACAGGAGTATTTACCTGTCAAAACATTGGGTTTTTTCCTTAAACACTGGAAGCATTAATGAAAAGTGGCAATTTTAACGCACCAATATTCAGTGTGAAGTTTTCAACTTATATTCTAAATTTTAGTACAGTGAAAAACTGATTGTCCGTCACCCTATTTTCTGCCAGGTTCTGTTATCCCTCTGTGTCTGGGTTCGTCGCGCCACATTATGACAGTTGCCGTATGACTCATCGTCTGGAAGACAACAATTCCACCTCCAGTCGTCTAGCCTACATAAACCTAGTTCCAACTGCCTGCCATCTGTAAGGCCTCGTCTGCCGTCTACCAGATATCAGGTTGTTGGAACAGCTTGCCTGTGTATGCCTGATGTACGGACAGGACATCCAGGGCTGCCTGAACAGGTCCCGTACAACATGGGGAAAGAGCGGCATTGCAAAGGCCTGTGGTCAGAGATTGAGTTTTAAGCCACGATGCCTACACAGGTCACGGGCCGTTGGAACGGTCCTATCTGATCATACACAAATGACACACTATCCGTGTACTGCCTGATGTCTATTCGGGCCGCCTGATGTCTTTGAAAACACTGGCCATGGGAACTGAGCTTTAATATAATACACTGTACTGCAGTTTAATTTTAAGAAATTTGATAATTAATTTTTGTTCTCATTACATAACGTACAAGCTTATGTTTTACATAAAACTAGGCCTACTGTAATAAATTTGTAATTGTGACCTGCAGTATATACATTCTGTAACATGTATTTTTTCTAACCTTTTCATTCTCATTTCTTTAATCAATATGTATTATACAGCATTTAAATTTAACGTGCATAAGCACTTATAATAATGTTCCAGCTATATAAGTGTGAGTGGGTGAATTCTCTATAGTCCGTATATTCTCCAATCCGTCATGGCCGCGGTCCTGACCCCTGATGGAAAATGGAGTTTTTTACTGTACTGAACTTCAGATTAAATTTATAATGACACACCTCACAGATAAAGAGGAACATAACATATTCAGGAAACCATTAGTGTTTATTTGTTGAATTTAGATTATCTTTTGATTCTTGTGTAAAAATTGTATGAATCACATATGGGAGAATGGTAAAAAATAATATTTTCTTTTAAATCTCAATAACTTTGTACTGAAATATGCTTTATACACAGTGTTTCACACCACCAGTCTTGTATGATTAGCGGTCAAACAGCCTACGGTATACCATGCATGACCATATTTTTTTAAATGTTGCTACCTCTACATTTGGTTTCTTTTGATATTATAAAAATGCCCCATACTAAAAAATTTCATATGGTAAATGGTTTGCTGTTCATCATAAAGGTCATAAAAAAAGAATAACTTTTTTATATGTACAGTTGTTTTCTATATGAAACTGTAACAGAAGAAACAAAATATTAATGTTTTCAATTTTGTTCTGTTAATTTATTGCAAGAACAATACATGTTAAATGAAAGTAAAAAATGTTTAAAGATGTTTTTCATACCTTTTAAATGCAAGCTGTTTTCTAGATAGAGTTGGATCCTTTTGTTGAATCCATGACCAGTAAAACTTCATCATTCAGAACAGCCATTGCATTTTCTGTTCGCATCTTTATATCCTTTCTAGTTGTTGGTTGGATTTTGTAGACAATGTTTTTTATTTGTCCTCAGAGGTAGTATTATCTCAAGTCAACAAATTTCAGATTAGGTGACCAAGGAAGCCAAAGACACTGAACCATCTCTTTCGACATAAGTGTGGAAAGTGATAGTTCAAGGTTTAACGAACACAACATGGCATACCGTACCGTTAACGAAGATTTAACGAACATGGCATAGTGGGGAGGCGGTAAATGTTTCTTACAAATTATTTACCACTAAGAGATGTTCCTCGAGAGGTGAAGGAGAGAGTATAGATTCTCCAAGATGGTATGTCTCCTCACCATGCCATAATTGTTTGTCAAACCTTGAACCATCACTTTCCACACTTATAGATTGGAAGAGGTGGTCCAGTGTCTTGGTCTCAAAGGTTACCTGATCTAAATTGTGTTGACTTGTGGTACTACATCTGGGGACAGATAAAAGACATTAATCTACAAAATTCTACCTACAGCTTGAGAGGATATGCTGATGCAAATACAAAATGCAATTACTGATCTGAGTAGTGAAGAAGTTTTACTTCTTTCTCAACTTTCTTGTTGTTAATGGATTCAACAACAAGATCCAACTCTGTCTTGCAATGGAAAACAACAGCTTGCTCTTTAAACATCTGTAAGGTATGGAAAACACTTAAATTTCACTTAACATTTTTACTTTCATTTACCATGCATTTTGTGTGGTAGCTGCCATTGCTGGGAGACCACAAATTTGTGACAGTCCAGCTACAAGATTAGCTAGCATAAACAGAATCAGTGAGGCAGGTCTTAAATTGCTTGTTATATTGGACTTGCTTTGTGACAGGAGATCACTTTATTATTTCTGTTCATAAATAAGATTAACTTTTCTTTTTAAATAAATAAATGATAGATGACAACAAACCATATGATATATGGATGAATTTCAGTTAATGTTCAATAATTATTTTGGTGAATATACTAAGAATCAATGACCAGAAAATGGAAGTTTTATGTTCCTCACTCCAACTATCATTAAATAATACAAATTTTAATTTTATTTATTGATTTTTTTTCAAAAATTTCTGTCTTGTTTTAATAAATGATGAGTTTTGTGCATGATGAATTGATAATTTTTCAACTTTTGAAAAGATTTTTTAAATCTACACTATAATTTTAAAAGAATATAGTAGAGGAAAGGAAGAAGTATTGGTATAAGTCTAATACTATTAAAATTGTAGCAAATTAAATTGTTAATTTTTTTAATGTAACTGGATAATAAGGTTGAGAAATTCCAGTTGGTATATATAGCCTGAAGAGCCAACAGTGTGTGAAGGCCAACACCAGAAAAAACTTGCCCCTATTTTAAGCTTCAAAATGACATAATTCAGCTTTGCCCTCATTCCTGTCTTCTATTGATTATTACAGATACAATCTTGGTAAAAGTTTTTTTCTTAAAATAACCACTTTAATAAAACCATATTCTAAATTTTAAATGTGAAAATTTAACAATAATGTGAATTTTCTTTTCACCTTATATCTGCATAAGCCCTCCAACCCTTGAAAACACAACGTTGTAAGAAATTATTTATTTAAAAAAAATGCAATTATTATACATTATTTTAATATTTAGTTTAGTGTTTTTGACTATAGAAGTAAATAATGTATGTAAAATAAGATTGTTAGTTACGCAGTTCATATTGTAATAAAAAACTATGTAAACCAACACGTTGGATAAATACATTCAAAGTAGTGTAATTACAAGAATAAACATACTGTATGAAAATTAATATATCCACAGTTCATTTTCAAATTCTGCCTCCATTTATTATATATGGCAAGGGATTATTGTTATTATTGTTTTTTATTTTATTTTTTTTTTTTAATGAATACATCCAATTGAGTGTAGAAAAGTGTCGATTGGTTTAGTAAGGCAGCACCTGAGATAGGGAAAACATTTGTTGTTTGGCTTTCAAATAATGTGATCAGTACATTGATACCATTAAAACATTAGTTAGTGTATGAAATGATTTCCTAGTACTGCCACTCAGTCATTCATTGGTCAGTGTTATGTTTGTTTCACAGTTCCTTGCACTTATTTATATTCTTTACATTTAAAATTATCTACTGATGCCTTGTCGGCCGTCCCCCATTAGAGGAAATGAGTCAGTAAGAACGTTATAAAATGGCTTTTAACTTCCAATTTCATTTGTAAATTTGTAATCCTTTAGCCCAATTAATAATGAAAATATTAAGCCGTCTTCAGACTTTTTACTAACTCTTATATAATTCAATTATTTTCAATAGAACTGAAATCAAAATAGGATTTTTAATGTTTTAATAATTTATTTTTAGTATATAGTAGGACATGAAGTAGCCTTTCATGCAGCCTAGTAAGGATTAACACACATTATACAACATACTGTATATCACACATTTACGTACTAGATTTATTGGGAGAACAACTTCCACCTTAAAAAAACCTAATCAATTTTAACTTTTTTTTTTTTTTTTTTCAAAATGGTTAAATACGAGGCATATTCAGAAAGTAAGGACCGTTTCATTGTACTGCCACCACAGCTCTGCAGTTGGTTTTCGGTGCATACATGCTAGTCATCCTTGTTCACTGGCTCTCAACTGATGCAATTTTGGTTGCTCTATGTTTTATTTTTAGTTTTCTGCGCAAATTTTAAATACAATTACTGATCCCGCCGATTGTGAGATCTATGCTGTAATAAGATTTTTGAACACAAGGAATGTGAAACCGGCTGAAATGTATCTTCAAATTTGAGATGTTTATGGTGAACACGCCACGAGTGATGGAATGGTGAGAAAGTGGGTTAGAATATTCAATGAAGGTCGAAGATATGTGGATGATGAGGATCTCGGAGGTGGTTGGCCTTCTCTTTTCACCGATGATCTGGCAAGGAAAACTAATGAAAAAAATCCAATAGAACAGACGTTTCACTATGACAGCGCTTTCAGGTGAATTTACACTTGTCCGGTCTTCACCGTAATTATCTCAAATTTAACGATAAATTTCAGCTGGTTTCATGTTCCTTGCATTCAAAAATCTTATTACAGCACGGGTCTTACAATTGTCGGGATAAGCAATTGTATTAAGATTTGAAATGTTCACAGAAAACTAAAAATACAACCTAGAGCAACCAAAATGGTGTCAGTTGAGAACCTGTGAACAATGACAACTAGCGTGTATGCACAGAAAACCGATTGCTTCGATGTGGCAACAGGACAATGAAACGGTACTTACTTTCTGAATATGTCTTGTATCTCTTCAATTTGAATTGCTGTGTAGTTTTATCTACTGGTTAAAGTTTTACAATTTGATAAGTTGATAAATATTTGATATAAGTAATTGGTCCTTCCTACCTCATACTTGGCATTCCATTAACCATAGATCTGCAATACAAGCAAGGTGAATGCCCACAACATCTCCTTATAATGAAAATGAGTATGTTATAAGAGATTTATCTGATGATGAATCTCAATAATAAGCAAGAATCTTAGTTTATAGTCAGTCAGTATACAAATTTTGAACTACTACTTAACAATAATCTTGTTTGTAATGTTTGAGAAGTAAAATATCTGTTTTCGTCCGCACAGCTTAGGATTAATTTTAAGGTTTATATACTTTTCTATTTTATCTAAGAACATATTTTCATATAAATGTACTTACAAGGGAATATTACTTTTTCTTAGTCACCGCAATTTTTTTTCGATTGATAGCTTTAAAATGTTAAAATATATCTAATTTATTCAAAAGTATTTTCGATTTAATCGCTTAAATAAACACAACATTCAAACTATTCAAAATAAACAATGCTGGTAAACTAATATTTACATAAATCAAGTAATTAGTAGTATAAGCAGGTTATAGTAAAAAGTTTTTTCTCTTTTTTCTTTTACAAAAACTTCACTTGCCAGTTGACATGGGCCCACAGACCTGAGCGTCAACTTTATTCAACAAGTGAAGTACCGACCGTTGGCTCAGTGGGGATTCGAACCTTGGACCTTGCCCTCCGCAGTTCGAAGCCTTAACCACTGAGCCACCACGCCGGTCAATGAATATTTTAATTAAATACTCACATGACTAGTAAAATACTGAAATGGTAAAAAAGGTAATTAAATATCAAAATATTCTAACAATGAAAATTATATTTCAAAGCCCTGAAAATTATTAAAACATTTACATTACTTGTAAGTAGATCGTAGTCAAATCTATTTACAAATAATAAATTGGCTTCACTACAACAAATAATAGTACATACAAATATAGCTAAAATAATTGACAAACATATCAATAACATTCTATAATTAGTTTTTTAATTAGCATAGTACGTTTTCGTAAATATACAGTACAAGTAAACGTCACACAACACAAATTTATTACTATATAAGTACAAAATGCACAAATATATGACAATACAAGAACAAAATGCACAAATACTATGGTGATCAATTTCGGTGAACCTCGCTCACCTTCCTTAGACCAGAGGGATTCACAAAAGATTCTTGAGCGTGGTTCACCGAAATCAATAACCATAGTACGAGGGCTGTTTTTTAAGTAAGGGCCGTTGTCCTGTACACAGTAGTAGTTCGCATTCCTGCCGTAACGAGCGCACCCCGCCTCCCGGTATTCCTAGTGAACAACTTCATGTCAGTTGCAGCTCTGTAGCTAACCTGTAAGCATTACTGTGGAACTTTAAAATTTTTAAGGTAATCGAATCGCCCACCGCGTGTGAGATTTGGTCGGTGATTCGATTTTTGACTACAAGAAACATGTCGGCTGCTGACATTCACCGTCAACTTTGTGAAGTGTATGGTGCCAAGGCAATGAGTGAAGGTAAAGTGTGAAAATGGGTCAGAGATTTTAAAAATGGCCGAAAAAATGTCCACAATGAAGATCGCTCAGGCCGGCCCTCTCTGATCACGGAAGATTTGGTTGCTGCAGTTGATGCAAAAATTCATGAGGACAGACGGTTCACAATAACCATATAACCACTCTCTCTATGAAATTTCCTCAAGTGTCCAGGTCAGAACTGTACAAAATTGTGTCAGAAAAACCTAAACTTTAAAAAATTGTGCGCAAGCTGGGTACCCAAACTCCTCACTGAGGATCACCAAAAAAAGAGATTTGGACAGCTCTTTGACTTTCTTGACCTGCTACGGCGAGGAAAGAGACGACATGTTGAGTCAAATTGTCACAGGAGATGAAACTTGGGTATCCCATATCACTCCTGAATCAAAGCAACAGTCCATGGAATGGCGGCACACAACATCTCCGGTTAAAATCAAAGCCAATCAAACGCTGTCGTGGTGCAAAGTCATGGCAACTGTGTTCTGGGACAGGCGCAGTGTTTTGCTAGTGGACTTTATGCCGCAAGGAATGACGATTAACTCAGAAGCCTACTGCGCAATCCTAGCCAGGCTCCGACGCGCCATTCAGAACAAAAGACGCGACATGCTGGCAAAGGGAATTCTGCTCCTCCATGACAATGCAAGGGCTCATATCGCTGCTCGGACACAGGAAATGATCGACTCTTTTGGCTGGGAAGTTTTGAATCATCCACCGTACAGCCCCGACCTTGCTCCGAGCAATTTCCACCTTTTTGGGTACTTGAAAAATCATCTTGGCTGGAAGCGCTACGATGATGACGAAGAAGTCAAGACGGCCGTTAACTCATGGTTGTCAGAGCAGGCGGCAAATTTCTTTGAAGAGGGGTTTCAAAACTTAGTTTTAAGATATGATAAGTGCCTTAACAAACAAGGCGACTACGTAGAAAAATAAAGAATGTAGATTCTGAAAATAAATGAATTATGAAAAAAATAATTGATGTTTATTTAAAAAAATAAAACGGCCCTTACTTAAAAAACAATCCTCGTATTTGTGCATTTTGTGCTTATATTGTAATAAATTTGTGTTGTGTGACGTTTACTTGTACTGTATTCTATAATTATAACGCTGAGTTTGGCTGAAAAATGTATTTTTAAACTTTACAAAATAATGTCAAATTAATATTATATTGTGTTTTTTTAGGTTGGTTACAGGTCAAATTTGGAGACAAGCCAAAGTATACAAGACCTAAGTCCAAGAGGAATGAATTATCAAGACTCAAGAAAGTTGGCTTCGCAGAAAAACAATTTCCAAATTCCGAACATAGGTAAAGAGATTGGGTGCAACACTTTACCTCTTACTAACAAGAAAACTGTCAGTACTAACAAAACTAACATTGAATATGGGCGACCTTTTAGTCTTAACTTACCAACCGATTTTTCTTTTGACGGTAAATACCATACAGTAAATCGGACAAAAAATATTTCTCTTCCGCAGTCACCAGTCAATGAAAACCTTTCCCCATCTGATTGTGTACCGGACACTGGAAGAAGGGTTAGGACGTCTGATGTAAGGGCTAAAAGACACTCTTGTGGTTATTTCATTGATATAAAATCAAGTTACAATGAAGAAAGCAAATCACTGGAATCCTTAAGTGAAGTTGGCCACAGTGTGGAAATCTCAATTGATGAATTAAAGTCTGACTTAAGTGAATTTAGTTCTGATTCATTGGAAAGTTGTGCAGAATTTCCCTCAAGTAAGGTCCCACGAAGATGTGTCAGTGAATATCAAATATTTGATAATGAAGTAATTAAGCATATAGATAAAGGCAGATTTCATAGTGAAGAAAATATTTTGGCTGATGATGGAGAGATGCTAAATAACAGCACTGATGAATTAATGGGAAGGCACAGCAGTGCCAGTTTTTTTCTGAGGCGTAAAGACTCTTGTCGTAGCACAGAGAGCATATTAACTGATGAAAGTGAATATCAATATCTATTTAATCATCCAGATAAGGAAGAGTTTCACAGCACTGAAAGTATTCTTACAGATGTGTCAGATTCTGTTTCCAACAATGTCCCAGAGAAACAACCAGTGTATCGAACAAGAAGTCTTCAAGACTCGTCAGAGTTCAAGACAGATGAAAATTTCACTGATCGTTTGGACTCTTCTTTTCCAAATAGAAATAATTATTCCAATAAAGACATTAAACCAAAAAATGAAAGTTTCTTCATTCCACTAGGAAGTGATGATGTTAAAACACTGCCTAATTTCATAGCTAAAAGGTTTCAGAACAAAGAATCGTTGACATTGTGTGAACCCAATACACATCCAATTGTTGCTCACAAACCTCCTAAACCACAACAAAAAATTAGTAAATCCCAGCGGAAAAGTTGGCAGAAGGTTTCAGTAAATAAACAGATTGCTGGTGTGAAGGCTCGAGCTTCTCTATGGAAGAAAGATGAAGGAATAAAACAAATGTGGAAGACAGATGCCTCATGCAATGATCCTGGCTTAAATTCTATGAGAGATGACATAAAAAATAATTTTGCAAATGGAAAACCTGTTAAAAGCTCTAGCTTACAGAATATACAACATAATCAAAATGAGGACTTAGTTTGTAGAGAACTAAAACCTTTGGAGTTTATTGTTAAAGAAGTCATTATTGATGACATTTCTTGTGCCAAAACATGTGACTTAAACAATTCATCAAATCTTTCAAATGATAAAAATGATTCCTCTTCATCTTGCCAAAAAGTAATAAATTCATCAGTTGATAATAAAACATTGGAAGATATGAAAAAAATCAATGAAGTTAAGGTTAATCATATTTACGAAGGTAAGAATGTTAATCCTGTAAATTTCACAAAAACCCAAAGTAGTGCCGGAAAGTTACGTCCCAGAATGCCAAGTGTGAAACTGTTATCACAAAATTTTGAAAGAATATCTTTAAGAAGTGTTCAAGATGATGGAGTTTTATCAGGTGAAGATACATCAGGTGCTCCAATGGGTTATGATTCTGGATCATCAACTCCGGCAACATCTTCTTCCTGCACTAATTCTCCAAAGCGCTTAACTAATCAGCTAGCAAAAAGACTAAAGAATAATAATATCCTACCATCCAAATGCTCTCCAGGTATGACATTTGAACATGATTTTTGTGTTTATTTGTTGTCCGTGTGGTATGGTTTCTTTGATGATTAGTCTTGATTTTATTTAGACTTTTATAACAATTATAATTGTTTTCATGAATCTAAAATCATTAACATGACCTGCAAAGACATATTATTTAAGATTATTATGCACATCTATTAAGATTATTTAAACATTTTAAATAATTTCCTATTTGTTATTGGAAAAAGGATCAAATTTAACATGGGCTACATCAAGGGATCCCAAGTACTTTGTGCATGAAATTACAAATAAAACCCAACTATAATGACTAAATAATAACGCAACTTTCTAGTAAGTGTTTCTTTTGTTGAATTTATTGGTTTCAATGCAAATGTCACCTTGATTTTCCACCATTTTAATAGACGTTTTTTCAACTCATTTACTTGATATGTATGTCTGAAATGAATATTAAATTCAGTATTAATTAAGGCGTATGCCTTGAAATTAGAGTTAGGGGTAAATGCTATGCCATGTACTTTGAATCGGACTCTGATGAACCATGAGATCAAGAACTGATGAGGTTGTACGGTTGTTTGGTAGTTGTTGGGATCAAACATAAAAATACCAAACTAAAGCACCTTAACCGAAGTTGAAGATCAACAAACAAGCTTTGTAAAAAGAGTGCTTCGAATTTAAAGTCCAATACACAAACTCATTCAGAACTTACCACAACTTAGAAATATGAACCGGCGGAGAGAGGACAAATGAAGCATCATCAAATTGGCTTATTTTGGAAACATTTTAATGAATAAAAAATTATGGATTTAAATTTCTTCAAGACTAATCTGTGTAGTTGGAATTGTGCTCTGCTAGTATGCAGTTGTTATTATTATTATTGCATGATTTTGCTTGAAAAGGCCAACATTAATTTTTACACCTTATGTTTATTTATCTTATGATACAATTTTTTATGTATTTATATCTAATGTGTGTTAGTATTTTTGTTTTTAATTTAGTTTTTGCGTGGTTTTTATTTTTATTGTGTTTTTTTGTTTTTTTGATAAATATTTTGTTATTGTTTTGTTGGTATAATGTGTATTTAATATTGTCTTCAGATGTTATTATCATAGTACGATTTCATATTTTTATTTGGTAGAGTATTGTAGTTAAAGTGCCTAATTTAAATTAATACACAAGAAATACAAAGTAATAGGCTACATAAGTACTACAAAGTCATTTCACACTACTCATCCGCTTATGCTGTAACAATATGCAATGTTCCATTTCACACGATGTATATATCGTGCTAACAAAATACTGGGAGCCAGTCGAGTTCAACAGTGTATGCCCGTCACTGTTCCTTAAAGAAGTGACCTATGGTTAGAAGGTTTCACAAGTAATAGTGATGAATTATTACTGTTGTAATCAGTTTCAAAGACAATTAAATATATCCTAACAATAAAAATATAAATAAAAGCGGAAACATTGGAGAATACCACTGCTAAAACTTTTTAAATAACTCAACATCCTGTCAACTCCTTTGTTTCAATTACTTAAAAAACCTAGGACTACTACAAAACTTCAACATAACCAATGTTTTTTTTTTTTTTTTTATTTTTGTTGTAAAATCACATATCTGTGAGCTCATGCGATAACTGCTCCTCTACTAATGGGTGAACTTAAACATGAGCACTAAAGTTTTTTTTTCCAAAAATGTTTTACCAAGCGTTGGCAGATGATGGCTCAGTATCGTTAACCATAGCTAAATGAATTGCCCGATTGAAAATATTTTATTTGCTTCACTATTATTACATCAAAAATGTATATGTTTCACAGTCAAAACCCCGCTTGGTCAGATGCGGTTAATTACTGTGGGAGGTTGCCGGGTATCCCACAGGCTCCGTTAAAGATGCTGATTATCCCCCAGTACTATTCAGCCATCAGCATCGAGCACATAACAGCTTGGCTTAGAGTGCCTAGTACAGCACAAGTGAAGAACACTGGTACTGAAACTGATAATGCTTCGGTATGTAGAATCGTAGAAACAGGGCCACCACAAGAAGGATGCATAGCGTTAGGACAGTGGCCAGTCATCAGCTGACTGATCGCTCGCTGCAGCAATACCAGACTGTTGTGAGTGCCCGGGCACCTTAAGGACTATACCAGGTGCCAAATCTACTAGGCTTGAACCCATCTAACCTAATCTTAAATTAGTTTAATTTAAACAGAACTAATTCTCAATAAATATTAATATGTAGTCCTGAATTAAAAGCGTTTTTGTTCATAGAAATAGTTCATAAAACATTGTTGTGGAGAATGTTCTAGTTTGATTTTTAGGGCACACCTATTGCCTTGTCTGAAATATTTGACTATATGCACCTTATTTATAATTATATTAAATAATTATTATTGGAATGTAAGCTAAATATCTCACCTTTTGTGTGTTTTATGTACCCTACCTATATTTTTTAAGTATGATTTAATTTTGCCTGTTTTTTTTTTTTTTCATTTGTTTGATCAAATTATTAAATATCTTATTAAATGTTTTGTTAGCATAGTTTTTTGATATTGCACTGTTGTGTTGCATGTTGTTCGTGTAGTTGTTGATGCAGATGTAAGTGGTGGAATTCGCCGAGCTTGTTCATTAAGTGATCTGGCATCAGCACCAAACAAACATCGTGTTGTGCATGGAAATCCTGGTTCAGGTATAATTACTATTATTTTTTTAACCTTAGTTGAAATATGTAGTGATTTTTGGAATAGAAACTTTAGATCACTAGATCTTGGATTATTTTTCCAAATACGACTTGAAACATGAAAATCCTGGATATTGAACCAGATCAAATCTGCATGGTAAAAGTATTGAGAATGATGGAACAAACTGTCCTTGCACATCTGCAAAACTAGACTTTGTACTTTGCAGATACTGATCGCAAGCAGAAACTATCTTTAATGTGATCTTTCCCTCGGCTACAATTGTGTTTTATTTGGCCATATGGATGATTTCTCAATTCCGATAATCTCAAAAAATACTCCTTACAAAAAATTGGAAGATGACGATTAAGTTTTGCTCAGTATAACAGCGTGTTCTAATCTGTTATTAAAAAATCACACACATCCTCATACCACTGTACGTGTGTGGGTGGGCGGGTGGGTCACTACCTCTATACGTGTGTGGGTGGGCAGGTGGTACTTTGTAAATGGATAGATTGTGGTCATGAGGATATTGACTTTTATCTGTTAGTTCTTTACGGATCAATGCTAATTAAGAAAGTATCTCCACAGAATTGGGGAGATCCGGTGTCCTCTGTGTGCTTGCTGCTCGAAAGTTAAAGATTATGTTTATCATATGTTCTTTTGGTGTGTGCATTTTATCGCGGAAAGAAATTGGCTTGCCTCCATTAATGTCCGTCCATAATTGCCTACATTACATACTACAGAATACTACATTGCATACTACAGGATACTACATTACATACTAAAGGATACTACATTGCATAGTACAGGATACTAAATTATATACTACAGGATACTACATTACATACTACAGGATACTACATTGCATACTACAGGATACTACATTACATACATTGGGTTTGCTGATCTTCTTGGCCTATTTTCTTGTTCACTACGGGAGAAGGTAACAGTGGTGGGAAGTCAATCATATTCATATTATTCAGATATTCCTGGATCGATTCCTGACCTTGGGTTGTTCCTTTTTGCTTGTTATAAAAAAAGCTTCTATTATTTTGTTCCAGTTCATATAATAACTGTTATTTTATCTAAATAAATCATTACATTACTATTACATTGTACATTATATAAAAAATAAAAAAATAATAATAAAAATGAAACAGTTAGAAGAAATAATATTTGAATCTGACGAATCCCAAGGCATTGTTCAGGAATATGTAGCTGATATTTGTTGGGAGATTAATAAAATAAAATCTAATAATCCTAATTTAGATATGGATTGTCTAGTTTCTAAGCTTGTTCTGTTAATTACCCAATGCGACACAATTCTTAAGGAATATGAAGACAATAAAAATAAACTCGACCTGTCATTTAAGGAAACTTTAGTTTTAGAGACCAAGTTAATGCTTGAGAAAAAGCAGAGGGAAGACGACCTAAACCGCTCTTTCCACTGCCAGGATATAGTTCAGACTGAAAAGAATGCACTTTTAGAAAAAATAAAAATCATCGAAAAACAACTTGTTTCTAGTAAATATGAATGTAATGCTCTACGTGAAGAAAATAAAAGCTTCCTTAAAGACAAAAACAAAGTAACAAGTGTTAAAGACTCTCTACAGGCAAAACTAAACCTAAAAGACATGACCATAGATAATTTAAAACAAAGTCTCCACACTGTAACAAATGAGCTATCGAACCTACAGTCAAAAGGTTCTTGGAGCAAAGATAAATGGGTCGATGACTCGGTGCTGAGCAGTTATTTTTCTGCTACTGCGGATAATATTGACTCGGAGGATATACTCTTTTTAGGACCATCAATAACAGCCGCAATTAAACTGGGTACCCCAGAAGTAGTAAAAGAGTGTCTAAAGCAAACCTCCTTCCAAACATGTAAATATGCCTTTTTATGCATTAATAATGTTGCTGATGGTGATAAAGAAGACTCTGGCTCTCACTGGAGCCTGTTGTTTATAGATAAGGGTAATGGTGAGGCGTACCACTTTGACTCTCTACGCCCTACAAATAGCATATCCGCTCAGTTAGTAGCAGGGAAATTGGAATATGATAAAAGCCAGGTTATTGAGATGCCATGTATCCAACAGAAGCAATTCTTTGAATGCGGAATACATGTTTTGGTTCACGCTAAATACATTGCATATCACTTCTGTTTAAATAAAGTATGTAACCGCTCGTTCATGGGATGGATCACTGGATGTTTGAGCTGTAATTGCAATCCCAATACTCTGCAGAACCTACAACATTCTTTAACAACAAACAGCACAGACATATCTTCTGTTATTAACAGTAAACCTTATACTAAACCTGATAAATGGCATAAAACTGTAAACAGAACCAAGCCTTCTAGAAGGAAATCCATCACAAGTAGAGGTTTAATAACACGCAATAGATTTGAAGTTCTTGATAAAGAAACCGACACTGAATGTGGCAATGATACATCTGACTTAAATCACCTATATAAACAGTCTACAAGACACAATCAAAGCGTGCCTAAAACTAATACATCTAATAACAATAACAAGTCAATAACAAAGGAACGAAATATTTCCACACAGCACTCAAAAAAGAAAAGAAAACACACTATACTTATTTGCAGTGACAGTCAAGGTAGAGACTTGTCCCCATATCTTGAACAAGCAAGCTCTGATAAATTTAATGTTTTTAACACTTGCCACCCTGGTGCTCCTCTGGAACTAATAATGAATTCCATCACATCATCTAGTGATTTAAAACAACTGACCAAGGATGACTGTGTTGTCGTTGTGGGAGGCACAAATAATATAAATAAAATATCTACTGGTAATCCTAAAAAGTTCCTGCAATATTTTCAAGACTTCTTGGTAAAGCAACAACATTTATTTCAGCATACAAACCTAATTCTCTGTACTATACCCTATAGGTATGATTTGGGTTCTGAAAGTCCGGAAAACATGTTGATTAAGGAAGCCAACGTAGTGATCAGGCATCTGTCCTTCAATAACTCCCATGTCAAGCTTCTTGACTTGTATATTTTAGAGAGATGCCATCAAACCAGACATGGCCTACATATTAATAAAAGTGGGAAACGGTTTGTATGTAAAGAAATCGTTAAGATTACTGAACAGTTATTTCAAGATCAAAACAACTCGTTAATTCTCATTACAGACCCAATAGCTACACAATGTAATCAGGTGGTCTCCACTCAACCACATAGAGATGAAACCCCTTTAGAACCTATTCAAATTGTTGAAGATGACATGCAGAATTATGTAACACGTTTTCAGGGTAGTAGTGATATTGCCTTTGGACACTGCATTTCAGCAGATTTCCAGGATCAAAGACACATGAGTAGAGGTGTAGCAGTAGTTTTTAGAAACGAATTCGGCAGACCAACTTCTTCAGATCTGGCCAGCAGCAATCTCTCACTTCAGCATAGTAAATATGGCGCAGCAGTGTACGGACTCATTACTAAGCCAACATACAACAGTAAACCATCTGATGAGGACTACAATGCAGCTTTTCAATCACTTATTTTAGATCTTAAACTTAAAAAAATTAAAACACTTATTTGTTCCCCCATGGGATGCATGAGAGATGAGATTGCCCCTCAACTGTTTGCTAGGAATATTGTGCAGCTTCACCGCAGTACCAGTGCCTCAGTCAACATAGTCATACGGGATGAGAGGGCCACCAGAACGCTTCGAAATGGACTTAAACATCATGAGTTTGTGGCTTTGATAAGGAGTTGTATCGCCCAAGAAATGAGCAAGAGAAGTTCCATAGTTCCAGTCCAGATGTCAAGCTTGGGAGAGCACCTACAACCAGCATCAGAGAGATGTCATATCAGTGACAGCTGCAGAGTTACCACTTGTGTCAGTTTTGACTGGAGATACTCCCAGTGAAATACAACGCTCCTGTAAAGCAAGAGTAATAGTAGAAGATAAAAAAAGTTCTGTTAAGGGGGGGTTATCCAAAGCCACAGAGGTCAATGATTTAAACTCCCAACCCATTGCCTTAAAGGAATCGACTTAAAAATACCTAAACATAAAGAAATTAATCTCTTTGATAACAATTCAGAAATATTATCTACTTATCTTAATTTTCTGTTTTTAAATGTCCAAGGTCTTGATAAAAAAACTGCTGTTTTGGAAAGTTTCCTGATTGGCTTACATGGTATTCAGTTTATATGTCTTACCGAGCACTGGCTGAAAAAAGATGAAATTGACGCTTCCAATCCGCAAGGCTTTTATTGTGCAGCCTCCTATAGTAGGTCTGAACACATAAGAGGAGGTTCTTTAATATTCGTACGCGATAATTTATGTGCAAAGGAATTTAATATATTTAATTTCTGCCAGGAATTTAACTTTGAAGCCTCAGCCATTATTGTTGAGGAAATTAAACTTATAGCTGTTTCTTTATACCACTCTCCCTCGGGTGATGCGTATGAGTTTATTAAAACACTTGACAACCTTCTTGAGTTTTTGGGCTCCTGGTCCAGCTACACTATTATTGTAGGGGGTGATATTAACTCAAAATTTGATGTAAATACAAATAAAAAAACCGTAACTATCTTCAAAAATATATTGAGGCAGCATAATTTTTATTGTCTTAATAAGGCTGCGACAAGAGGCTATAACTGCCTCGACAACGTATTTATTAACAGTCCAGTCAATAAAACATCATGCAAAATTATTCCATTTCCTTATTCAGATCATGATGGTATTCTTCTAGGCTTCCACGCCAACAACAAGCAAACACCTAAAACGTCCACATTCTCTGCCAATAAATCTACATTCATTATTCCAAAATCGGTTTATAACGATATATCACTCCATTTACACTCTTACGACTGGGACCATTTGCTATCAGAGTACCGAGGCAAAGGAGCTACCTGTATTTTTCAACACCTTTTCTCTTTAATTTTAAATAACATCAACTTTTATAAAAAATTAAAGTTACTTAAGTCAAATAAACCTACAAAGCCGCGTCCTAACTGGTTTTCACCAGATCTACTAAAGATGAGAGACAGGCTGTTTTTTCTACATGGTGTGGCAAAAAGCACCGATAATAAGGCTGTCAAGCACAGCTTTGCTACCCTAAAAAAACAGTACAGAAAATCCATTAAGGAAGCAAAGATTTCTCAAAATATAAAATACATTGAGCGCAGCAAAAATAAATGTAAAGCTGCTTGGAACGTTATCAGGAGCAATCAGGGAACATTAAAACAAGATCAAATATGTTTCACGCCTAATGAGTATAATGATTTCTGTATTGAGTCTGTCTCCGAATTAAAAACCAAAATTAATAATTTTAAATCTAATGTTGATAACTGTTGTGTCTTTCTAAATCGCTCTGACGTAACTCTAGTTGCCTTTAGTTGGACTGCCATTACACCAGATGACGTGCTTTCAGCTAGTAAACGCCTCAGTAATTCGGACAGCAGTGACATATACTGCATGTCAAATAATCTCATTAAATTCATACTCCCAAGTTTTGTCAATCCCCTTACTTCCTGCATAAATCTATGTCTGAAGGAAGGAGTTTTTCCTGATCCACTAAAAATCTCTAGAGTGTGCCCAGTATATAAAAAAGGGCCAAAAGATAAGCTAGACAGCTATCGCCCGATATCAATTATTCCAATCTTATCCAAATTAATTGAAATTTTAGTTTTTGACCAGATTAATGAATTCTTTGAAACAAACCAATTTTTAAGCACATCACAATTCGGATTCAGGAAAGGCAAATCTACATCAAATGCAATTGACAGTCTTATTAGAACTATTATTCAAACGTTTGAAAATAAAAATCTTGCCCAGGCCACCTTCTGTGACCTGAGCAAAGCATTTGATTGTGTGAATCATAGCGACCTTTTCAAAAAATTATCTTATTATGGTGTGAACGGGTTACCTCTAAATTTTTTCAAGTCATATCTTACAAATCGCAAACAAAAAACTTTTATAAATGGCCAATGGTCGAATGAAGTCTCTTTACATTGTGGAGTTCCCCAAGGGTCCGTACTTGGACCCTTTTTATTTTTAATATGCATAAATGACCTCCCTCAATGTTTGTCTGCATCTTCTACTATATTGTACGCTGACGACACAACATTTGTCAACATTGGTAAAGACATAGAAGAAATTAAATTACTATCTGAAAACACTATTATGAATGCATCCAAATGGTTCCAGGCCAATGGATTTCTTCTAAATAATGATAAGACAAAAAATATATTGTTTAGCGTGAGATCAGGTTCAGTCAATTATAATTGCCTCAACAACTTCTCATCTAGTGTTAAGTTTTTGGGTGTTTTCATTGACCAGAATCTAAATTGGAATGAACATATAGAGCATATATCCAATAGGCTGTCAAGAGTAATTTACCTCTTAAGGCGTTTAACATCTTGTGTTACCATAAATTATGTAAAAATAGCATATTACGCTTATTTCCAATCTATTTTTAGATATGGTCTGATTTTCTGGGGGAATTCAAAATGCATTAAGGAAATATTAGTTATCCAAAAAAAAGCAATTAGAGTAGTTTCAGAATCAAGTTTATTTGAACATTGCAAACCCCTTTTCCAGTATTTGAAAATTCCAACTATTATTAACTTATACCTATTCGATCTCATTTCCTATGTTTTTCAAAATCCTCATTTGCTACATTTTAATTACAAAAATCATTCTCACAACACCAGACAGAAACTGAACACATCAATACACTTTTCTAGATTGACGAAGTCTCTTGATAGCCATGTGGTATTGTGCTTGAAAGTATACAATTTCCTTTCCCATTTAGTTTTGAAGTACAGTCAAAAACAATTTTTAACTAAGTTTTACATATGGCTCCTGGAAAACCCCTTCTATTCTGTAGATGAATTTTTTACTCTGAACCACATTGACTTCTAACCTTTTATTACGTCATAAGACATTATTAAAATATATATTGTATTTCATTTATCTATTTTGTTTTTTAATGTTGAACAAATGTTTGCACTTAGTTTAGTTTAAAATTAAGATGATTTGACATTGTCCATAATTGTAAACAATTTGACGGCAAATAAATTAATTATTATTATTCTTATTTGTTAAGCTATTATCTTTTCCAATAATGTTGGATATGTTATCAGAGCTAGAAGTCCTCTCAGGTTCAAGGTATACAAACTCCTGGTGTCCCTCCATAATTTGGTCTCCAGAGTAATGTGATAATGTCGTCAGGATGAACATCGTAGCGGGCGGAATTGTTGTGATACAAACTGGCCTTGAAGGACTTAAAACCTTCAACTCACTTTCCATTTTCTGGTGAAAGAATTAAAGAGACTTAAAACACTCATTAGTTCCAGCAATTAGAATGAGGGACCTAGCTGTATAGTATTGGCTCTCCATCCACAGAAACACTTCCGTTACTGCATAAGCCCCTTCCTGTGGCTATAAGCTAAAAGTTCAACCTTGTTCATACCCAAAGTTGAGAGAAACCCTATCTGTCCCTCTTGCATTCCTAGGTTTGGTTCGATTGAATTGAGGTTTTCTAAGATTTTGTTATATATTTCTTCCCATCTTTGTTTTGTTGAAGAAGAACGTTAAATATATTTTACATGGATAAGGAAGATTCTTTAATAGTTTTGTGTTTTTAGGATTTTTGCCACTTCCCGTCCTTTAGAGTGGGTGATTTTATTAATGTCTTGACAAGTTGAAGACTTATTACTGGATTCATCGGCTACTAGATATTGAAATATAATATCACAGATTGATTATCTGTAAAGTGTATAATGTATGTATGCAAACTTCGGAGCTCAGTTTAGGCATCAAAGGAGTTGTAGAATGACGTCAGTAAAAATCGTTAGATAAATGATAAATGTCACAGTCAACAGTGTTTGTCTGTGTGGCACGCCAACAATTTGTAGTGATGTTTAATTTTCAGTCCCAGTGGATTTTTTCAATTTTTCGTATATATGTTGAACATCAGGTAAATTGTATGTTTGGATTTAGTCAGAGTACAGAAATAACTTCTAACAAACACCATTAAACTCCAGTGTGGGCGTTCGGTTTTGTTTTTCTTGAGGTTCATCTGGAGTTATCTCTTGGTGTAAATCGTGAATTGGGAATAAAATATGAGTTTTTCATTCAGTTTCAGGGGCTCTATGAGGAGGCCTTACTTGAAGGCATTTTTTTGCATTAGTTACAACGGTGTTAATAAGAAGAACTTTACTGTCAGATTGTAAAATAGTGGATGTACAAAAATCAGATTGTGATGGTTTGCTTACTTATTTTAGGTGCTACGTAAGGTGAGGTTGAGGAGTGACCTTTCTGTGCTGATACAGTGTTGTTGTAACTTGAACATTTCTTTGAATGTACACTCAAGGATATACTCATTTTACCAAGTACTAGTTGTTTATTTGATTGAGCTTTTTCTATTATGTGTTGAGGATTATTATTAAGCGCATTTACAGCTACCACCTACTTTTCTGTTTCTGTAATATCTACTTTAAAACTTTCTTTGTACCATTTTACAATAGAATCCAATATTTAGTTGTTTCGTTATTTATAAAGCATATGTATGTTCTGTTTACAAAGCCTGCTTCACAGGTTGAGAAAAATTAAACTTGTATTTTCTTTGTCATTTTACTTTATCATTAACTTTAATCTCATCTATAATTTCGACCTTTTTTTGTTTTTGGATGCGTATGAGATGTATTATGTACAGTAGAAGTAAACGTTACACAACACAAATTTATTACAATATAAGCACAAAATGCACAAATATATTACAATACAAGTACAAAATGCACGAACATTATGGTGATCGATTTCGGTGAACCACGCTCACCTTCCTCAGACCAGAGGTATTCACAAAAGAATGAAAAATGGTGTTCAACAACTCAATTTATAGGCCTATGATCACGTGACCCCATTGGCTGGAATCGTCAAAATGGCGGCTGCTGTGATATTATTGGTTAATTCCTATTGGCTGTTACTTCTCTTCTTGCTTTTAACCTTGAAAATAAATATACCGTTAAGAACAGTATTGACTTTGTCGATAAGGTCAATCATGTAAAATTTTGTAATAAGACTAGGTTAGCCTCATTTGGACATATGTAGTCTGTATACTAATATTCCAGTTGATGAAGTGATCAACTTAGTTAAAGAAAAACTTGTAGAACAACAATATGAAAAAATGTATGTAAATCAAATTGTAAAGTTGCTCAAAACTATCTTGAAACAAAATTACTTCTGTTTCAATAACAAATTTTATTTACAAAATGATGGTTTAGCTATGGGTAGTCCACTGTCAGCCATTTTGTTAGAAGTTTATTTACAGCATCATGAAGACTCCATTTTAGATAAATTAAAAAAGGAACATGATATCATATTTTACACATGTTATGTTGATGATATTCTGGTTTTATTTAACGAGAAATCATGTAATGACGTAGATAATACGTTAAATATACTTAATTGTCACCACCAGAAGCTTAGTTTACCAGTGAACTTGAATCTATGAATGAAATTAACTTTTTGGATCTAAAAATAATTTATGATCATAACAAACTTTCATATCGAATTTTCAGGAAACCTATCCAAACCAATTGTACAATAAATAACAGTTCTGTCCATCCCCCGTCTCACAAAACAGCTAGCTTCAGAAGTATGTTATATAGGGCGTATTCAATACTATTAAGTGTTGTAGATATAAAACAAGAAATAAGTGTAATAAAATCAATAGCTGTTGCAAATGGATACAAGGCATCAATAATTGATGAAATCGGAAGTAGAATAAAAAAGAAAATAGAAAATTAGAGACGAAAACCGAACAACACTTAAAAAAGAAAAATCCGATAAAGAACAAAAGAATTATGTATCCGTCCATTACAATGGACCATTTACACAGAGTTGGTAATAGATTTAAGAAATCATTAGCTTTTAAGACTTGTAATACTATGTCCAATATTTGACACCCTAATATTGAAAGTGAAGATAAAATCAATAATTCAGAAATATATAGGATTAACTGTAATGATTGTAATATGTTTTACATAGGTCAGACTGTAAATTTTAGCAAAAGATATAAAAACCATGTCTCTGCTTTTAAAAATAAGAAACCTGAAAGATCTAATGTAGTTAAACACCTTCTGAATTGTACCCACAGTTTGGATAAAATAGATGAAAATGTAGATATTTTAAAAGTTTATAAGAAGGGTCGTATTATGAATGCTTGGGAAGAGTTATTTATTTTTAAAGAAAAATGTAAGGATCGTGATAAATTAATGAATGAACAGGCTATTTTTGAATCTGAAATAGTTTTTAATAATGTATTTTCAGCGAATAAAAGAAGAGAAGTAACAGCCAATAGGAATTAACCAATAATATCACAGCAGCCGCCATTTTGACGATTCCAGCCAATGGGGTCACGTGATCATAGGCCTATAAATTGAGTTGTTGAACACCATTTTTCATTCTTTTGTGAATCCCTCTGGTCTGAGGAAGGTGAGCGTGGTTCACCGAAATCGATCACCATAATATTCGTGCATTTTGTACTTGTATTGTAATATATTTGTGCATTTTGTGCTTATATTGTAATAAATTTGTGTTATGTGACGTTTTCTTGTTCTGTATATGTGTACCAGCACTTATTATGTTAATTGAAAAACTAATGTATTATGTGTCTATCAATAGTAAAGGAAAGTATTTACTGTATATAACAATTGTATATAAGCCCACCTCAATCAGGAACTCCAGCAAGAATGTGAATAAACAAAGTGCATAACACTGCAGACGGCCCTCAGAGCAGAAGACAGAATAGATCAGCTGATCAACCTGATCTGTTACTGTAGGTGGTTCCACAAACAGAACCGGCTAAAGCTAGCTGGCTGATTTGTGCCCGTCACTGCTGGGGTCACCTGAGTACACACTTCCTATCATTTACCTCTCACTGAATCAAACTAAAAGATCACTTTTACAAATTAATACAAATCACTTTTAATGAAAATTACTGTATGTAATGAAAGTTCTGGTGTACTAAAACCACTGTTTCTAGCTAAATAAGCTCTAACTTTCAGTTACATTCCCACTGAAAAAACATATGATTAAACTCATTCATGAATTTGAGTAGTGTCTTTTTAAATTTGTGTTAAAAATAGATCACCAAAATTTAAACTGACTGTCCTAGTGGAATTAGTTTGGTTGTGTTGAATATATTAGCACGCTTTAGAAAGTTAATTCATCTACTACATGCACAATTTGATCTAGTACCTGTCCAATTTCAGGTACCTTAATTGATATCCCAAAAACATCATCGTTTCAGAGTCACCGAGGCTCCATCTTTGAGCTTGATCCTTTTGCGAGTCGTCAATGAAGTTGAAATATACACACATAATAAATAGTGATGCACACAATACACAGCCCAGCGACCAGATCGTGTACGTGCCTGGCGCCCTTGCTACCCTGTACCTGACATGATGAGTGTACTCAACCGGTTTACATGTTAGTGTATATTGTGTTTGTGATTATCTGTGACTTCATTTACGACTCGCAAGAGGATCAAGCTTGAAGATGGAGCATCAGTGGCTCTGAATCTTATTTTATGATGGTTTTAAGATATCAATGAAGAAAAAAAAATAATTTTAATCTAATATTTATATGCAGTAGTAGACAAAGTGAATTCTTAACAATTCTGGTATGTACATTTAAAAATCATTCAGAGAGGAAATCGTTATTGTATGGTATTGCTGACTGATCTATCACAGTTGACGCTCTAAAATCCAATGCTTGCTACTCCAACTTACCCACTAGTTTGATGCGCCGCCGACTAGTATTCAGTCATTTTATAACAAAATACATCTCATCTAGATTTGTATTTCGTATGTTTATTCATAGCCTTATAACAACTAAAACAGTCCTTCTGCATTGTATTTGCATATTAAAAACACAATATATGGTATAGCATCTCCTTAGCTTCATTTAATAATAATTCATTTATTCCATTGATCTGATTTACAGAAATAGGACAAGTCAAATCATACATAAGCATACTTACAGTGTATACATTTCTGTAAACTTATATATAAACAGTTATGACAATTAATTACTATTGTAAAAAAAAACAATAAATTTGTAATACAAAGAATTGCCATAAAACAGTTTTCAGTAATGTAAAATTATAAAAAAAATTACCTAATGTCACATCTCTAACAAGAGATATATCAAAATATGATATCAACTTGACAATCTAAAAATGCATCAATTTTATAAAAGGGATTTTTTTCTAACCAATTGTATAGTTTTCTTCTAAAATTATTAAAACTCACTAATCTTGCAACTTCGGGCAGCTTATTGAAAAAATAAATACAGTTTAATTTGTAAGAACTTGCTGTTTTAGATAACCTGTGTGGAAGTATATCAATCTTATTCCTCCCTCTAGTAGAATAATGATGAATTTCCTGTCTAACAGGAAAATGATGTAAATTTGATTTTGTGTGCAACATAACTTGGAAAATATAAAGATTGACTATGGTGGGAATTTTAAGGTCTACAAAAAGAGGCTGACAGTGTGCAAGGGGATCAGCTCCTGCAATGCAACGCACAGCCCTTTTCTGTAGTAAAAGGATGTCGTGAACGTGAGGAGAGTGACCCGAAGCAAGTAAACCATATAGTAAATGTGACTGAAAGAGTCCGAAATATGCGAGTCTTAAATATTCTGGACTAACAAAATGTTTAAGCTTCCAAAGTAGATAATTTACCCTAGAGAGTTTGTTACATACAGTTTCAATATGAGATGTCCAATTTAATTTGGAATCAATGTTTATTCCCAAGAGCTTAACAGATTCTAGATTAATTTCTTGTTTAAGGCTTAAAGTAATATACTGAGTTTTTTGGGGATTGCAGGATAACTTATTTGTGGAGAACCATTCATACGCTGTAGTTTCTGCTTGTTGAATAATTTCTTTAAGACAATTTTAAGTTATGATGGTTAGCAAATAAAGTAGTATCATCTGCATAAATTACTGAATGAATATTGAGGTTTTTAGGGAGATCGTTTATGTAAATTATGAAGAAAAAAGGCCCAAGAATGGAGCCTTGCGGCACACCGGTTATTACTTCTTTCATTTCAGAGCACTTATTTTTAATTGAAACAAATTGAAGCCTATTGGAAAGGTATGATTTAATAAGTTTTAGAGAGTTTTCCCGAACACCATAAAACATTAGTTTGCTCATCAGAATTTGAGATGGAATACTGTCAAATGCTTTACTAAGATCACATAATACTAAAGAGACAGAATCTTTTTTTTCAAAGGCCTCTAGAGAGTGATCAATTATATTTAATATTGCTGATTTTGTAGACTTATTTTGGCGGAAGCCAAATTGACAATTAGACAGTAAGTTATGAGTTTCAAAATAATTATTTAACTGATTATACATGATTGATTCGAAAATTTTAGAGAAAATAGGAACAATTGAGATTGGACGGTAGTTTTGTATTAAGTTTTTGTCGCCTTTTTTAAAGATTGGAGTAACTTTTGATACCTTAAGTGATGGTGCAAAATATCCTTCGTTCATACAATTGTTTAAAACAAAAGCAAGAGGTTTACTTATAAACTTAATTGTTTGTTTTATTATAAAATTAGATAGCCAATAGTAGTCCATAGCTTTGGAATTTGAAAATTTAGATACAGCCTTCATGATATCATCGGCTGAGACATTTACCCAAGTAAAAGTAAAAGAGTTTTGACCACCCCACTGATCTCTTAAAAAATAGTCTGGTGTGTAAGGACTGGAAGGAATTCTATCATTTAAATCTTAAATTGAATTCAAGAAGTAAAGGTTAAACTCATCTGGATCTAAACTAACATCTACACTATGAGTAGGTGAATGTTCATCATTAATCACCTTCCATGCAGCCCTGCATTGGTTGGGAGCATTAATGATGTATTGTTCAACTGCAACTTTTTTGGCTTGTATTAGTTGATTTTGGTACCTTTTTTTAAATTGAACATAACTATCATAAACTGCTTGAGTTTGCTCTGACCCCCTGGACCGTAAATTTTTATATATTGTAAATAATGCGAGCATTTGATTTTTTTCTTTAGCTAATTCAGGTGTGTACCAATTGATTAATTTAGTTTTATTAGTTTTATTTGTTGATCTTTTCAATAAAGGCGAACAGTAATGCCACAAGTCAACATATTTTTTAAAAAATGTATCAAATAGGTTTTCAACATTAATTTTGTTGTTTTTAAAATCTTCTATCATCTCCCAGTTTTCTTTTTTTAGGCAAGATATAAACAGATTTATGTGTTTGTCGTTCTGCTTCCTAACAAATGCGTTAGCTAACTTATTTTGATTCTTTTGGGAGTCGTTAATTTTAAACATGTCAAAAAAAAGTGGTATGTGGTCTGCAAAATAATGTTCTCCGAGTGAAGTGTTATATTGACTCTTATTGAAATTTACAATAATATTGTCAATGCACGATTTTAAGCGTGTAGGCTGGCGATTTGTTAAAAACAGATTGAGTGATCTGAGAGTATTACAAAATCTCAAATAAGCCAAGTTGTTATTGTTGTTATTTCCCATTTCAATATTAAAATCTCCTGCAATAATTATCCTATGGTTATTTAATAAAAGTTTCTTAATGGCAAGTTCAAAACAGTCAAAAATGTATTTATATCTCCACTTGGAGATCTATAGATGCTCACAATTACAATATTTTCATCTATCAATTTTACACAACAAATTTCCATATCTAATTCCAAATTAAATGTTGAGACATCAACAACAGAATATTGTATAGACTTTTTTATAAAAATTCCAACTCCACTATTTTTACTTAATTTTCTACAGATCACACTGGCAGGAACAAAATTACTTGGTACAAATAGATCTACTTGATTTTGTTGCAGCCAGTGTTCAGATATACATATAACATTAAGATTTTTTTCTTCACATAGACATTCCAACTGCAATATTTTATTTCTTAAACAGTGATCATTTACTTGCATTAATCTAAAAAACCATTAGAACTTTCTTCAACATTTTCCATTACACTCTCACACTCATCACTAATCACAACACACGGTACTGTAATCTACAGTACACATAGCATTTGCACCATATATAGCCTCTCCGTAATCCAGACACTCTTTAATCCATCAGGGTATCGGACCTGTGATCGTTGAATTATAGAGAGTCAACTGTAATGATTGCAGTCTTTTCTAATGAGAGAAAGATTGCAGGCATCAGCTGATGTTGTGGCAGGAAGTGCTCTTATATTTGTGTTATGTATAATTTATAAAGGAGTTTCCCGAAACAGATAGGAGTTATAATTCATTGTAGTCAGTTTTTTATTACATTCTTTATTTTTAGGAAAAATATTCTCATTTAGTGTTTTCATAATTTAACACAATTCTAATTTAATGGCAATAATTTTTTTAGGCGCAGTTGGAAAAACAACAAATGCAAGGAACACGAGAAATGCTAATAGACACTTTACGAATAAAAATTCTTCTTCAATTATGCGAAGTACTTCTGTCGGCACACTGAACCAGGTAAATTTCTCTTTAACCTACACCTCATCAGGGTTCTTTTTTGTTTTCTTACTAGATTCATGTTAAAAAATACTTTGTTAGCATATTCTTACCATTCATAATTCAGACTTAACAACTTATTGTTTTAATACTACACAATGTATTACAAAAGTCCCATAATCCACTCAATTTATTAAGACAAACAGTTGGACACTATACTTATAGGGGATCGTTTTATAACTGAAAATAGTTTTTATAATGTATTAGAATTTCGCCAGCACACAAAAATAAGGGATTGCATGAGCAAGTAAAAAATGTCAACTGGAAACTTCATCTCATAATAGACAATTTTTACAAGTTAGGAAGGATTCTACTGATAAGAAGTCTACTTCAACCTAATCTAAAGTGATTGTCATTCAAAGGTTTGATTAAAATTACATTACAAATGACATTGTATGGTTTCATTAGGTATCATTAAATATGGCAAAACTAATATTTTGGAACTTCCTTACAAATTTTTATAAGTCTTGATTACACCATTAAAGAGTTAAAAATAGATGTTTGGCATGGAAACCTAAACGTTGTTCCTGACGACGTTGGCCTTTTCTATACCCATTTCTTGAGAGATTTCATAAATCATAATCTAGATGAAATTGATAAATTTTGATTTTTCTGGTTTTAACAAACCTCTCCACTGATTTTTCATTTCACAAATACAATGTTCAATTATGTACCTGTCAGCCATTAAAAAAAAGCAACAACCATTAATTATTTATGAATGTTACTTGAAGGAAAATATGTATTGAACTGAATTTACATTGGAAGTAAAGTTCTCACATAATAAAATTTAACTTTTTGAGAGATTTTGTAATGATTCATCTTGAAGACACTTTTATTTTACTCTTGTTCGAGGGTCACCAGAAAATAAAGAACATTTTGGTATAGCTTAATAAAATTCAGAGATATAAGCAACAAACTTAATAACATTATAGCACCTTGATCTATTTTCAATGTAGTCACTGTAGCTATCCAGGCATTTGTGATTACGGGAAACCATTTTTGTGATGCCGACTTTGTATTCCTTAGATTGTATCCAAAGATCAAAGCCACGATGTCACAGCTTCGTTGAGGTATTTTTCGTTTTTTAACTGTTTTTGCCAAAAAATGTCTTAAGTTTTAAAATGCTAAGTCAGGACTATAGTGATTATATCCGAAGACCTCCCACTTTAGTTTCTGAAGTTCTTCCTGTGTTCTTGCACTGGCATGAGCTAGGTTTGTCATGAATCAAGAACAACTTTTAATATAGCATCCCGCGTCTTTTGTTGTGGATGGCACACCAAAGTCTTTGAAGAGTTTGATATAGACAGCTTAGTCTATTGTTTCTCCCCTTGTCATGAATTTCACGTTAATTAAACCCTTTTGATCCCAACACTGTTGCCATAATTTTTTTTATCTTCAAATTCGGTTTTTCCTTTCAGACTTTAGAATGGTGCCACTCCATAGATTGGCGCTTTGTCTCTGTTATTAAATAAGAAACTCAAGTTACAATGTGGTCATGAAATTCGTCACCGGCTTTGCCGTACTGGCTAAAAAATTCAAGGGCGGCTCCCATCCGTTTCGTCTTGTGGACCTCACTCAACTATTTAGGCACGCTACAAGTGCACATCTTTTTGTTTCACGCATGGTGATTTAATTTTAAAAAATAAATAGTTATTAAGTACTTTATTCTCAAAGTACCTGAGTTGTTTTACAACTTTGCCTGTAATATTTCTTTAAAGTATCCTAAACATTTTATGCAAGGTTTCCACGAGCACAGCAATTAGTAATCTCTTAAAATAAAATAATCATGTCACTACTGATGGGTTAAGAAAAAAGGAACTTTGGGGTAGTTGATTCTATATTAATTTCAATAATTATTTATTTAAGTTCTATAGATAATTACAGGTATATCAATATTGCAGTTATAACATTTGAAATCGGGAATCGAATTTAAAAAACAATAATTTCACTTGTTAAAATACAAACATGTATTGGAAATAAATAAATATACACTTGTGTAAATAAATATACACTTGTGTGTGTGTGCGTGCGTGTGTTTGTGTGTGTGTGTGAACTTAACTAGATCATAATACAATATAGTACTATTGTGTAGTTCCATCAGTGAAATGTTACATGAGAGATCATGATGTTTTTACCCTTTTTTATGATTTCGGTAATTGTGGTAATTGGAATTGAGAATCAGAAATCGATTTTTGGAATCGGAAACATTGAAATCTTGGTATTTTATTCCTAGTGTAAAATATTAAGATATAAATTTATTAAATCTATTATTATGTCCTATTATTCCCAGTATTATCTCGGTTCAGTTCCTAGGAAGAACCAAGATTGTAGGACATTATATCTAAAGCTAGCATTGGAAAAGATAGAGCACACAGCATACTGAATCTTTTAAAAGTTAGGAAACATAAAAAACAACTTTTGAACTGAGCTGCCATTGGGTGTGATGGATCCATTGTAAACACTGGGAATTGTAATGGTTTAAATTTTGTGATAAAAATTTAAATAGATTATCATTTGATATGGTTAAATGTTTGTCCCGTGGAAATTACCTTTCTTTGTTTCTTTGAAGAGACCCAATACGTTGGTATAAGCAGTCAGGAAACTTTGCTAATCTTGTTTTGGTACTTTTTTGTCAATCGAAAACAAATTTTTTTACATTAATAATTACGTAAAAATAAAAAATATTTATTTTATAGACACATTGTTGTGTCAAGTAAACATTACTCACCAGATTTATCTCTAAAAACACCTGGAAAAATTACTCACCCACGTATAACGTATACTATGTTTTGATTTCGTTACCTTTTATTTAAATTTTATGTAATACTATTTATATGAACAAAAATAGCTTGAAATTTTTTTAATTACCAAAACTACAAACTATTGACTTAAAAAATAATTGTTCATAATTTTTAAATTTCATAAATTAATAGTTATGTCTGATTCCAATATTATATATTGTCTTTAATGCTATATTGTATTTAAAACATTATTTGTAAAGTTATATGTTTGTGACAACATTAAAAAAAACTGTATCAGAGTTTATAACTGTTCAAATGTGTTTGTAAAATATAAGTGTCATCATAAATATATTAACCAATTGTTTCCGCTTTTGAAACTAAAAGCCAACTCTTCCTCACTATAAGAAAACTATTTTTACTCTAACCTAGTGCCCACTGCTCAGCTAAAAATACTACTTCCTAAAATATGCTTTGAATTTTTAAAATGTTCTTCTTACTTACATTTTGGATACACTAGTTGTGCGTTTATTTAAGTTGACATTATTGTATTGTAGAGTGACTCGGAAAGTGAACAGAGTCATGGACAGACTGTGCGCAGGTCTATGCGGCCAACCATATCTTCTCTCAACAAAGCCATCTCAGGACAGAAGAGTAGCACTTTAAACAGGCGTAGAGGAATGAACAGTGCATACTCAACAAGTGAGTACCACTAGCCATATCAGTGATCTCAAGTACTTTGACCTGTTTTGCATTTTCACAAATGTTATGTTATACTTAAATTTAATACTTTGCTTGAGTACCAAATAACTTGATTTGTTAATGAATCTGAATTATTGATTGATTGAATAGATGTATAAATCTAACAAAGCAAGATAAATTTTTACTTCATTTTATTTTTTTAGATTTAGGTATACATTTTTAGTCTAGTTTGAATATGTTTTGACTTCAAACTGAAATGAACTAAGTTCTTTTGGTTTGGTGACCCTTTTAGTACCAACATCCGATTCATCGGACGGGTATTGCAAGAGTCTGTAGGCTGTATTGCATTTGAAATTGGACTTTATCTCCTGTACGTCTGGGTATGGAGTCAAAACCTTTTCGACATCTCCATAAAAAGTTTACACGTACTGGAGTTCAAGCTGTTTCAATTGAAATAGTTTGTCTGAAAATAGAGCGTTAAGAGAGTAACAATCAGAAGTGAATCAAAAGGATCTTGTATAAGTATTTTGGCAACAAGAAGGGCGGCGAGATATCACTTCCAATGTATGGCACTGTTGTGAAATTCATGAATCGCTCATCATTCAGAGGGTGCCGTAAATTCAGCAAAACGCCATAAGGAGGCGAGCAAATTGAGACCTAACAGGATACGACAAGTTGTGTACTACCAAACTGTTATGGTCGAAAGGAAGTCTCTAAATTACAGTAACGTTATATTTACTGCGTTAAATGTCATAAGGAATAGGGATGCACAGAGACAAGAATGAAGCAAAAAACATACTGTTGATATTTGAAAAGTAACAGGTGATAATAACGTGTCCAACTTCTCTCGTCGTTGTGACACTTGATTGGAAAACCAATCTCAGCACCAGGTTAATTGAATTAAACCCACAATTAAAGATTCAAAGTCAAGTCAAAACCAGTTCTCTATCCACCAGTTGTCCGGTATATTTTAAACATTATTTGAGTTCACATTAAGCTTGTTTTTTCATACATACTAAATTTTAAAACGTGGTACTCTAAACTAATAATAATAAAATTGAAGGAAAATCGGTTTCTAAAAAATAAATACATTTTCACAATGAATATTGAAGATATGTTATAATTTCAGATAGATTGTATGTGAAAACAATGTCGTTTATGATTTTGTTCTTAATTATATAAAATTTGTTAGTATAATTGTAACTGGAAATATCTATATAGTAGGTTATTTACCTTTGTGATCCGTCAAGTAATCCAACATTTGTAGCTATGCTACGAGCGTTTCAACCTGCCATCTTGCAGGTCATCATCAGGCTGAACGTGAGACTAAAATAAAATTACATTTTTCATTGGTGAACGCTTATCGCCGTGAAGGTCGTCAAAGTTAAAAACGAATAAATATAACACAAATTAAAAACGAATAAATAAAACACAAAACATGAAGACACGAACTCGAACATCGGACATACACTGTCTGTCCTTGGCCAAGGTAGTACCAGCCGTACCGACACGCACAGAAGTTGGAGCGGTACTGCAGGGGCGTGTGTGGTGACTGGTGGGGTCTTGGTCAGCTGTTGTTATCAATGCTTCTGTGACGTGTGTGTCCTTGACATTTGCCATCTGAATCCATGATACCTATAGCGGTGTTGTAAATTAAATTCGATGTGAAGGAAACTTGTTGATTTAGAACGTTGTTTGGTTCAGTTTTTATTGCCTTGTAAATTTGAAACTCTTCTAATCAGTTTAGAAACCGACCTTTCTTGCATACATTGAGAACCTTTAATTTATTTTGGAAGTCTGTATAATTATGGTTGTTGTCGATAAGGTGAGAGGCGAAGGCTGATTTAGTTTGTGACTGTTTGATGGATCTGGCCGGTAAATGCTCTTTAAAACGTTTTTTAAATGATCTGGTTGTTTGACCAATATAATATTTTGGACAGTCGTCACAAGACAATCTGTATACTCCTGTAGTGTCTTCAATAGGTTTTTTCTCAGTCAGGCGGGGTTTCAACATGATATCTAGTTTATTGTTGGTTTTGTATGAGACAGTTACATTATTTCTTGCCAATTCGTTTTTTATCGTGTGATTTAGCCCTGTTGAACCGTATTCCATAGACACATACTTTTTATTTTCACTAGAATCATTTTGTTGTGGCTGTGGATTGTTCAGTTTGCTTTGTTGTTTTCTTATTAAGTTATCAACTATATTGCTTGGGTATCCGTTTTGAGTTGCTATATATTTTATAGTTAAAACTTCATCTTTGAAATCCTCCTCGCTTAGTGGGACGTTTAAAAGTCTGTGGACTAGGCTGTTGTAAGCTGCCATTTTTTGATTATATGGATGGTGTGAGCTAGAGTGAATTGTTAGGTCGGTAGTCGTAGGTTTTCTATATATTTTGAAATTTAAATTGTTGTTAACTTTAAAAACTGTCAGGTCCAGATAATTCAACAAACTATTGTCTTCAATTTCCAAAGTGAATTCGATATTCGTGTGAATTTTGTTCAGATAATTACTAAACATTTTTAGTTGTCTATCGCTCCCATTGAATATGACAAAATTGTCGTCCACATAACGACAGTGAAATACTATTTTAGATCTGAACTTATTTTCATCGGACCAGAGGCTAGAGTTTTCAATGTGATTTAAGAAAATTTCGGCTAGAATACCAGAAAGAGGCGAGCCCATAGCTAAGCCCTCGTTTTGGGAGTGAAAGCTGTTGTTGAACTTGAAGTAATTCTGTTTTAATACCGTTCTGGTTAAGGTGATCAACTCTTGGATTGCTTCTGGTGTTAGGTTTGAGTGGTTTGTGAGGTTTTGGTGTAAAATGTTAATAGTTTCTTCTACTGGTACATTGGTATATAGGTTCACTATATCAAAGGATGCCAAGGTGTGACTACTTGAAAGTTGAACATTATTTAGTTTGTGTATGAATCTAAACTGTTTTTTTAGGCTATGTGAATTTTCCAACAATGTCTGGCTTCTTATGATGTGTTAGAGTTTTTTAGAAATATTGTATACTGGTGATGGAGTGAAGTTGACAAGGGGCTGTATTGGTATTGAAAATATCTGAATTATTGTAGCCGATGTGAATATTTGTTTATAATCACTATTTGTGGACTATTTTTGAACAGTAATTAACTTTTTTAAAAATTACATCATTATCTGTTAAAACACATTTTGTCAATAAAATTAAAAACTATGGAATCAGTCTTTTATTTGACCTGAATACTATGATTTTCTCTTAAATAGTTTTATTAAAATTCCAAATATAATAGTTTCTGTGCACCACTTTTTAAAATAAAGATGTGGGCTGAAAATAAAAACTGATCATGGGTCTGCGACAAGTCAGCAAACTCTCTGCCAGCCATTGATTGTTGAATCTATTTTTAGGTTTTTACTGGACATGATAAAAATAAACTTTAATTATTGTATACTTTTGATCCATAATCAAGGGCCAAAATTCATGGTTTTGTTTACATTATGAAAATTATTTCTTTAACACAAATATTGTCCGTTATAAATAGTCGCTATAAACAAAAATCACAGCTGAAAGTAACACAGACACACATACGCGCGCGCACACACGCACCACCATATTAGACTTTTTGAAAATTTTCCACTTTTCACACACACACACACACACACACACTCACAAATTATTAATTAACAAATTGAAGTTACTATAGTCAAATGGGCACAAATTGTTAGTCAAATGTTGTGTGTGTGTGTGTGTGTGTGTGTGTGTGTGTGTGCGTGCGTGTGTGCGTGTGCGCACTATAAATAAAATATGTGAGCATTTTTGAGAATAATCTGCAATACTTAATCAGTAGTAAAACATAGAGTGTTCATAGAATCACTCAACTTGAGGCTTATATTAAGTGTATTCAATAAATTTTGTATTAATTTGTATTAATTTTTGTATTAATTTTAATGACAGGAATTTTGCAAAGTGAAGAAATAAATGAAATCCATATTTGCAGCCAACTGGAAAACGATCGAATATCAGGTGGTAATGAACTTCAGCCTGTTTAGTTGGTATCATAAAAGATAACATCTCTAAATTCCAGATAGTGAAAAGTAAGGATTTGTCATGAAAGTTTGGACCAATTTGGCCAGAAATGTGTGTCGATATTAACAAGCTATAAATGTGCCAAAACTATTTTGTCATAGTACTGTAATTTAAGTAGATTTTGAGGAAACCATAGATAAAAGAAAAAAAATGAAGTGAACATTTTTTTACTTTTGCGTGTCACAAATTTTGTTATTTTATGAATAAACAGATATAATTTACAAATTAAACTTGAAGAAAATGTTATTCTGAACTAAACTGTATAAATAAAGCACAAAAAAAGTGAATAGATGTTTGACTCAGTGAATATTAATTTTAAAAAGTCAACAGTAAAATAAGCCAGATAAACAATAATCTATTGAATAACATTAGTCAAATTTGAATAAATAAATATTTTTATATTTGTTGGATTGAATCAACATCAAAACACAAGATTCATTTCTTTAATGTATAAATCTAGTATTAGTTTACTTAAAAGCATGTTTTTTCTTTCTTTTTTAATAAATTTGTGAATTGTCAGAAAAAATGATCAAAGTGCTAGGAATGCTAGGAATTCAACTATCAGTAATCTCCCGTTAGATATGAACTGACTTTTTTATAAACTGTCATCTATTGAATTTTCTACCACAGTAAAACTAGTAATTTTTACAATATTTTCAGTGGCTTTAAATAAACCTGAGAATGAAGATTCAAGCTCGGAAGAAGGAAAGAACAATCGTTCGTCCCAGCAAAGAAGTTCAAGTACTGATAGATCTGGGTGAGCAACATTTTTTCTTAAATTAATTGGGATATGATTAAAAATAAGTGACCGAGCTATTCAATCCTTTATTATCATATTGTTGTTATTAATATATTATTTTGCTAAAAAAGTAAGATAAGATAAGATAAGAATGTCTTTATTCATAAACATATACATGGTATACATGAATAGTGTCGATACGTTTACTTATTCTAGCTTTACAAAAATAATTATCAATACATCAATAATAATAAAAATTAACTACCTAATTCTAATTCCAGTAAAATATTTTGTATTTAATATATATGTATGAATAAAAATAAATTGAACTAACAATAACATTATGTAATCGTTAGTCATGAGTGTGCATGTTTAAAATTGATTAATAACGTGTTGAAATTTAAAATACTATTATATTTTATTGAAGAAATTCCTCTAATGAATAAAGTGCTAATTCAGTCAAATAAGTTGATAAAATTTTCTTAAATTTTAATGATTTTTGCTCTGATTTTATGTGATCTGGTAATTTTGTATAAAACTTAAGTCCCATGTAGACTGGGCTTTTTTTGTAAAATTCAAGGTTATTTTTTTTTGATATTTTATATCTGCAATTTCTAGTATTGTATGGCTGAGTAACTTGGTCTGAGCTTTGCACTGATTCTTTTGCAGCTACTATAGTAGCAAGAATATACAGAGCAAAAACTGTAGGAATTTGAAGTTGGGCCAACGCATTTTTTACAGAGTCCCTAGGTTTTAGATTCAACATTATCCTAGCCGCTTGTTTTTGCAGTTTTAAAATTTTGTTGAGATTAGCTTTTGTTGTTCCCCTATACAAACTTATTCCAAAATTAATATGGGAATGAATGAGTGAAAAATATATAGTTTTTAGAGTTTTAAGGTTGCTAAACTTTGACATTCTTCTTAGGGCAAATAGACCAGATGATACTTTAGAGAGAACCTTATTCACATGGTCAGTCCAATCTAAATTTTTGTCGATAATTAATCCGAGAAATTTTGTGCTATCAATTTGGTCCAGTTCATAATTTTCCAGTTCAATTCTTAAATTTGTAGCATTATTTGTATTTTGCTTTGTAAAAAACTGCATAAGCTTTGTTTTTTGATAATTTACTAACAGATTATTTTGAGATAGATTTTGAATTAAGTAGGAAACATTTAGAAAAGATGATAATTCAAGTTGATTTATATTGTCTTCTGTAACAAGAAGATTAGTATCATCTGCGTATAAACAGATTTTTCCACTTGGCATCACTACGGAGGGTAATCCCTTTAAGTAGCTTATAAATAATAAAGGGCCCAAAATGGACCCTTGAGGAACACCATATTTAATTAATTGCATACTTGATTTAAATTTGTTAATCTGTTTCCCATTGTTTTCAACTATTTCAACATATTGCTTGCGGCCAGTCAAATAAGATTTGAACCAAGCAGAGGCTCTTTTATCAATACCAAGTTGGTCAAGAGCATTTAACAATTTTGGATGGGACACACTGTCAAAAGCTCGGCTCAGATCAAGAAACACAGCCGCAACTTTTTTCTTTTTATAAATATATTTAATAATAGACTGAAAAAATCGGTTGCAGCAGTTACCACCGATTTTCCAGACCGAAAGCCATGTTGTTCTTTATCTAATAGATAATTTGATTCTAAGTAAGAAGCGAATTGGTTGAATACTACACGTTCATAAACCTTAGAGAAAACTGACAACTGTGAAATTGGGCGATAACAAGACAAGTCGTGGGTATCGCCTTTTTTAAAAATCGGAGCTATCTTGGCTATTTTCATTTGATCAGGAAACATGCCCGAAATGAACGATGAATTCAATAAATGAGCCAAAGGTTTACCGATAGCTCTACCACATTGTTTTAGTAATGTAAGAGGTACATCATCATGACCAGATGATAATTTATTATTAAAAGAATTAATAATAGAAATAATTATGTTTGCGTCTATTGGTTGAAAACGAAATGAATTATTTATTTTAATTTTTGTATCAAGAAACTTTTTCTTTACAAATGAGTCATTAATTTTTGATAAATTTGGTAAAATCAATTTTTCGACACTTGAAGAGAAAAAGTTATTAAATGCTTCAGCCGTGTATTTAGGATTTGAAATTTGTCTTTTGTTCACATTTAAAATTATCCTCGAACTTTGGCCTGTTGTTTTCCTACCCAGTTCATTATTAACTATTTTCCAGGTTGATTTCATAATGTTATTTGAGTTTTTAATCCTACAGTCAAAGTAATTCTTCTTTTCTAGAATAACATTCCGCTTTAGTTCTTTTCTTTTATGTTTTAAAATCTCTTTTGTAACAGTACATGACCTTTCCCTAGCCTGTCTACTTAAACTAACTAGTGTAGCGTTATCATCTCTAATACTATTGGTTATCCAAGATTTTTTATTTTCATTTATTTTAATTTTTACTAAAGGGAACCATACATTGAAGTGGTACATAAAAGTAGTGTAAAATGAATTAAATTTCTCCTCAACAGAGGCACAATAGACTTCTAACCAGAGTTCTTTTTCCAACATCCTTACAAAACCGTTGATATTACTGTCACTGAACTTCCTACTAAATTTATAAACACTATTAGGCCTACATTTATTCTTTATCCTAATACTAAACAGCTTTAATAATTGGCCATCATGGTCGGAAATTTCTGTCACTATACCGGTTGTTTTTGTGAGTTTTATGTCTAGGTTAGTTACAAAATTATCAATGGCAGTTTTAGAGTGCTCGGTCACTCGAGTTGGAAAATCAACAAGGTAACAGAAATTAAATGATTTCAAGATATTTACAAATTCACGGTATGTGTTATTGTGATCAAGTACGTCAATGTTAAGATCACCTCCCACTACAACATTAATTTTACCATAATTATTAGCTATAATTTCAAAAAGAGACTTCAACTTTTCTAGAAAGGGTTTGTCATGGTGTTTTGGTGGGGATCTTTAAATACAAATTAATAAATATAAATAATTTTCATAGGAAATTTGTGAAAGACAACATTCAAATTCTTTATCTCTAAGTAAAGACTGAATTTGAGGTTGAATAATTGGTTTTATCTTAAGAGTACTGTTTGAGTGAATTAGAATCATTGTGCCCCCACCTGTTGTGCTTTTCCTACAATAATAGCTGCTAATTTTATAATTTGGAATATTTAAATATACAATATCATTTTTGGAGCATGTATGTTCAGTTAAAAATAATATTTCAGGTTTAGGATGGAATTCAGATAGTGTTATGTCTAGTAAATCAATACGGGATGGCAGATGTTGAATATTTTGATGAAATATGGAAATGTTATTAAATTTGTTCCTAACGGTAGGTTCCTTAACCTTAAGGCGTGAATTCGGCTTAGAGCTACAAATTAAATGAAGATTATTTCCATGTACACTTGGGTTTACTTGAGCTCTTGGTGAATTTGACTTAAATCTAAAAAATTAACAATGTCATTAAAGAAACTAGCATTACATGCAACAGCATTACTACCGAGTGACGCAACACTCACCGACATTATTTTAAGTATTGGTTAAAATAATGTTTTAAAAGTGTTCCCGTGAGTTCTATTACTTTTTGCAACTTTACACATCTGCAGTCAATAAGAGCATAAAGTAAAATAAATTAATTAACTAACTCAATGGCCTACTTTCACGAAACCATTCCGTGATGACATCACAAGGCCGATTTAGGCCATCACGGAACTGTTCCGTGATGGTGACAAAACATTTTGTTATTGTTGTGATGAATTTGGTATTGAAGTTACTATAGTCAAATGGGCACAAATTGTTAGTCAAATGTTGTATTTTGCAATAAAAATAAAATATACTGTAAAACTAGGCATCAATTATTTTATAAACTATTTAAAATCGGGAACATTTTTTCAAACACCATTTCGTAGCGGTAAAACCGAGTTTGATTAGAGTAAACAATTAATATAACTAAGCATTCTCTGAAAGCAGTTATTTAGTTTTTATTTTAGTTATTTAAGTGAAACATAGATAGGAGAAACAATTTTGACTATATTTTCAAGCTAAATCGGTCGCGTTTTAGACGAAAGACGACGATTTTGATAAAGACGTGAATGGAACAAGATGCTCATTTAATAGGATTTTTTAGTCCTTAGTAGAACCGAAATAATATGTAGGCCAATGGGTTATGAATTAAAGTCTAGGAAAGAGTTTTAAAATTAACAGTACAGTTCCTATCTTTTAGGGTACACTGCTAAAGGTACATTAGGAGAGAACTTTTGTATGATTATTTTTATATCAATTTCAGCCCAATTAGGCTACAGTTGTTTTCAAGAATAATAGAACAGACAATCTAATAATTCTAGTAACTTATCTTCTTACTGCTCCTTTGAACTGTCAGTTAAATAAAATATAGAATAACAATCTATAATAAATAATATACCACTGCATTAAAAACATTTTGTCTTCTTTGGACAAGCAGTTTTAAGTCTTTATTCTTTGATTTTTAAAAGCTTTATATGGTTATTGTTGAACATGATGGTCATTGGAACAGTTATCGTAACATTCAATTTTTTGTAGTGTTGTAAAAAAGGATTTGTAAATATCCCAAGTTCATATACTCAGAGTGACAGCTTGTTATGGAACTTTATGTTGGACTTTGTAAACATCCCAAGTTCATATACTCAGAGTGAAGCTTGTTACGGAACTTTATGTTGGACTTTGTTACTTTGTAATCATCCCAAGTTCATATACTCAGAGTGACAGCTTGTTACGGAACTTTATGTTGGACTTTGTAAACATCCCAAGTTCATATACTCAGAGTGAAGCTTGTTACGGAACTTTATGTTGGACTTTGTTACTTTGTAATCATCCCAAGTTCATATACTCAGAGTGACAGCTTGTAACGGAACTTTATGTTGGACTTTGTTACTTTGTAAACATCCCAAGTTCATATACTCAGAGTGACAGCTTGTAACAGAACTTTATGTTGGACTTTGTTACTTTGTAATCATCCCAAGTTCATATACTCAGAGTGACAGCTTGTAACGGAACTTTATGTTGGACTTTGTTACTTTGTAAACATCCCAAGTTCATATACTCAGAGTGACAGCTTGTAACAGAACTTTATGTTGGACTTTGTTACTTTGTAAACATCCCAAGTTCATATACTCAGAGTGACAGCTTGTAACGGAACTTTATGTTGGACTTTGTTACTTTGTAAACATCCCGAGTTCATATACTCAGAGTGACAGCTTCTAACGGAACTTTATGTTAGACTTTGTTACACCACCAATTTAAACCATTTTAAGGGTTTTTGCAGAACAGTTTATTTTGGTAAAAACTAAGCTAGACATATTTTATCCAGCACATACTAAATACGGACCTTTTCCGTTGATTCACTACCAATAATTTTTTATCGCAATGATTGACTTATCGCCGAAGGCCAGCAATATCGGATTCCTAATGGATAAGGAATACCACAGAGGACGTAAAAATAAGTGGGGAACAGTGTGTAGAGCATTAGAATATAAATCAAAGTGGAAATATAAATATCAGAGTGGAAATATAAATCAAATCAAGCGGTAGTGAACAAACGGGAAAAAGTAGTGGTAGTGAATTAACGAAAAGATCCCTAAAAACTTGATAGCATCTTAGTATGTGCTTTATCATGAAATATAAATCAAATAAAGTGTTTAATTTCTTGCTGTTGGTTAAAATGCTGTAAAATATTTTATGCAATAGGAGAAATAGAGCATAAGCAAACTAATCTGAGAAGACAAGTTCACTAACCTAACACAATATACAACAAACATATAAATACACAACACATAATCTTCAGTGCCTCTGGCTGAGTAAGACTGTGTCAGTCTCTCTTCTTACCTGAAGAAAGTGTCTGTGTCATTGAAAATTTGTATTATGTGTTGTATACTAAGTATTTATTTGTTTACTTGTGTATTGTGTTGGTGGATTTGTCTCCTCAGGTAAGTTTGCTGATCTCTTCTTGGCCTCGTGACTCATAAACTAATCTCATATTTCTAAAATATTGTAATGATTACGCTAAGCATTAGCACACAGACTACTAATATGGTAGGGGTTATTTGTGCCAATATGAGTGTCTCTATGTACGGTAAGGGAATATAACTATCTACCAACTAGTTTAGATTAAACAATTAACTAACATACAAAACTAGGTAAGTACCCTATAACTGTATTTATTTTTGGTTTCAAATTTTCTTCCAATTAAAGTTGTAGTATGTTTAATGAATTCCTTAAGCATAATTGGCATTAAACTGGTATTTTAGGATGGGCCAGTTACCTCGACGTGCAGGCACTGTAGCCCTGGGCAGAAGTGGCTCTGAGAGGGATCTTTCTCACACACAGCGTTTCTCCTCGCGTACCTCTACCAAAGTTCAACGTATGGCCTCCGGTATGGTGAGATCTACATCTAACTTGGAAGATGCTTCTGCAAAGGCTTCATACAAAGTTGACTTTGAAAATACTCCAGGTAATTTAACACTATGTATGAGGAATGGCATAGCGTATTTTAACACTTGAAAGGAAAGACATATCTAGGCATGGAAAAAAAATCTGTTGCTGCAGTTTAATGTGAGTGGGAGGGTCAAAACCACTGTACGTGTAAGGGTGGGAAGGTAGGGTTTTGATTCAGGTTATGTAATCGTTAGTTTTTAGGTTAAGGGGTTCCTTCTAATATACTATCTTATGTTTCTTATAGTTATTAAAATTTTTATTTCAAATCAATTGTATTGCATATCTTCCCACCCACCCATACAAGTACAGTGGTCATGACACTCCTGCCCAACCCTTCAAACATACGCTGGAACCATCCAGCGTACCAACTGTACGTGAATTGGTTGGTGGGTAGGTCAATACTACTGTACATATAGGCAGGTGGGTAGGCCAATACTACTGTAAATGTATGGGTGGGCAAGTGGAGTTAAATTAAAAAATTGTTAGTTTCAGATTAAAGAGGTTTCTTCGAATATACTATATTATTTTTTATATATAATGAAATACAATTGATTAGTAATTGTATTTCGAATCAGTTGTACTGCATATCTTCCCACCCACTCACCCAACCATACTTGTACGATGGAACCATCTCCATTGTACCTGTATTGGGCAGGAGGATCATCACCACGTGTGTGGGTGGGCGGGAAGAGTGGACAGGAGAGTCATCACCAGTGTACGTGTATGAGTGGGCAGGAGGGTTACCACATGTGTGGGAGGCCAGGAGGGTCATCACCAAGGTACGTGTATGAGTGGGCAGGAGAGTCATCACCAGTGTACGTGTATGAGTGGGCAGGCGGGTCATCACCACGTGTGTGGGTGGGCGGGAAGGATGGGCAGGAGAGTCATCACCAGTGTACGTGTATTAGTGGGCAGGAGGGTCATCGCCACTTGTGTGGGTGGGCGAGAAGGGTCATCACCAGTGTATGTGTATGAGTGGGCAGGAGGGTTATCACCAGTGTACGTGTATGAGAGGGCAGGAGGGTTACCACATGTTTGGGAGGCCAGGAGGGTCATCATCAAGGTACGTGTATGAGTGGGCAGGAGAGTCATCACCAGTGTACGTGTATGAGTGGGCAGGAGGGTCATCACCACTTATGTGGGTGGGCAGGAGAGTCATCACCAGTGTACGTGTACGAGTGGGCAGGAGTAAGCTGCATCCCATTTGAATCCTTTAAATACTATGTTCATAGTCTATTAAAATACATGCAGCACGCCAAACAACTTAAGAAAAAAATCTGTTGTCACATTTAATATTGGCTGGAGCTCCATTTGAATCCAGATATCTATGTACAGATTCAATTAAAAAAATTAGTGACAATTAGTTTGTTTTTTTTAAGAAAACTAATTTGGTTTTGTAAGTATTAAAAAAATATATCTGAGTAATGAATAATTAAAATACAGTTAGTTTTCATAAATATGCAAACATACAAATATATTTCATTGTCTTTGGATGTTCTGGAATATTTCATTAAGTTTATGATATCTCATACTTTAAATTTCATTATGGTTTGAATTTATTTCAGTGCCCCAACTTCTAGACAAAATGAAAGATCACTTGACATTTGTCAGTGAATACATGTACCAGATGCAGAGGCGACTGGCTGACGAGTCAGCGGAACCTACTGAGCGTGATGCATGGCATCAGAGTTTCCATGAGACCATTAGTGAACACATCAAATCCATCAGGCGAATCGATCCATCGTCTAACGAAATCGCAGTGACTAATAGGATTCAAGAAGAACTTAACTCGTTACCTAGTGACTCGACTAGTGGTGAAATGGTGTCGATGATGCAACAGTATTCTGACATTTTAATATCAATGGTCCATAAAAAAATGGGTGAACCAAAATAGTGAGACTGCCTAGTATAGCTGGAATTACTATTTAAATGAAGAAGTTCAAATGCCAAAATTAGTTAATGTTGTTAATAGTAGTAATTAATTTTTAGTGGGGCATGTTTACTTTGAGTCTCGACTCTTTCGCCCCTATAAAAATATATAATTAATGTAAAAAAAATGCTCATTTTGTGCTGAATGTATTATTTATTTACCACTAGAATTTCAAAATATGTTTGTAAGATTGTGTTCTGTGTTAATGTTTACATACAATTAACTTGATAAAAGGTTTCAGTAAATTTACAAGTGATATTTTTAATTCAATTCTAAAACTAAACATTGTTTAAGAACGTGTTTTAATGTATTAATTTACCTCTAACAGAACTTTAAAAATTTGGTCCTTACAATGTACTCTGCTTTCCTCTAAGGTATTTTATTAATTATAGGTGTATATTTATTAAATTGTTATATAACGTAGAACCAGTGGCAGCGCCAAGTCCTTGTTGATTAGTTCCTTTACCAAACTTAGATTATTAAAATGAACCAAAGTTTTGGATATTCTTAAGGACACTACCATAACATGCATGTTTTCTTGTGGATAAACTGTCATTGGTCAAGGTTTTATTAATTTAAAAAGTAAAATTGAAGAAAAAACTTATTACCGTAATATGTCAACTTTTTTTTATTTTGATTTAGGACTTTGATGTTTGCCACTGCCGTTCATGTTGTCTTTTAGGCCTGACATTAAATCGTTTACTTCCTTACTAAGTTACTGTATGGTGTTTAGTAACAGTATTAAGTTTTATAGTACTTTGTTGAAGTTTAAACAAGTGTTTCATTAATTTTTGTTGATTAGTTAAAGAGCAAATTTCTGTGATAGCTTGTTATTCCAGTAAATACTGGTTTGTGTCAGTGAATCAAAATACTGTAGCTGGAAACTTGTGTGTCTGATATAGATTTAGTTTGAAGTCTCGTTGCGAAAATATGCATGCTCAGTGTTCTTTGTACAATGACTCCAATAGATATGGATTACGTTTTCTCAGTTTTTTATATGATTTACAAGTTATAATTTGGCACCTTAGAGATTGTCGTCAATTTATTAAAGTCACAAAAAATACTTACTATTTATAAAGATGACTATGCCGCTATGTTTACTACAGACTTCACATTTTTTTCAGTATTATTATTGTTTCCAAATTGAAATAAAGATTTGTTATTTAGCATTCTTGCTTTCAAAACTTAAGTATTGTTAATTAGTTAAAAATATTTATTTGATTATAAAATTATTTAAGATGTTATCTCTGTGATTGTGGGACATTTTCTAGTTATAATGTCCTTTTCAGCCATGTGTGTATAATGCTAGTATTTCAGTGACTTACTGATGTAGATATGATTCCGTACTGATAATTCACATATTTGCTAAGTGGTCTGAAAGGGAAGGGTGGAGAGCTTAAATTTATAATGTAGCTTGGTTAGATTTTTCTATTATCTCTACTCTTTCCTTTCAAGTTTTAAGCCAATCCAGTATTCAGAAAGACAACTTACTAAATATAGCTAAGTCTACAGTATTTATTATGTAAACTGAGTCATATTTTATTGTTGTAAAGATCCTAATTTACTTCAAAATGTATTTAATTGTATCGTTATTGTTTAGATTTTAAAGTTCAAAGAACACTTATATGCTATAGAAAGATACTAAACACACTCACATACAATGTTTATGACGTTGTGAATCCAAAAGCCACCCAGTCTAATGTTGTATTATCTTATGGTAGCATTGGTTGTACTAAGTAAACAAAGCATTTTCTGTTTTCTGAAGATGTTTTGTACGAGTTAAATTTTTTTTAATCTCTGCAAATACGCAGAACTATTTAGTGCTGTTGTGGTATTTTTGTAAGGATTTATTTTTAAATATTTAAAACCAAAGGGTAACATGTTTTGGTTGGTTTTAGTTAACATAATGTTACATTGTTTATTCTGAATTACAATTTATTAAATGTTTGCTAACTTAGGTTAGTCAAAATGAACACATTTACTTAATTTGTTTGTATGATAAAGGTCCTGGATTTTCATCTCACTTGTTAACTACTGTCAAATTTTTAAAACATGGAACAAATACTGCTAATATGTCATTGAATATTCTGGCAACAATTTACCTTCAGGTCAGCATTCATCCACATAGACTGAATGTCTAATTAGCCTCATGATGTAATCTTGCATGAAATATCAATTGGCAGACATCTGCTGCATTGCTATCAGCCCATTGAATGTAGCCTTTAGGCAATTAGGCACTAAAAAACCCCCGTTTTGAGAAGTTTGATTTATGGTCAGATGTCACCATTGTAGTAAGTACACAAGCATATTTTTTACTTAATTTTATTTTCTTCATTTACTGTGACCAATTTTTTCAAGTAAAAATAATATAGAATGTAAATAAAAAATTTAACAAACAAATGTCTGCATACTTTGAAGTTACAGACTATACTGTGATTTTTATTAGCTTGTTGTTAATATTTAAAAAGTCAATCAGTCATTAATGTGTTGTGAAATTGAATATGTTAGTGGGGAATTTTTGGGCAGTATATTAATGTAAATAAAAAGATTGCCTTCAGTAATACATACTTGAGAAAGCCTATGTGTATGTGAGTGTGTTTATGAAATACTTATTCAGTAATTATTTACAGGTAAAAGTTGCGTCCAGGGTACTCATATTGTGAGGATACAAGTTTGTTGTACTTAATTGTTAAATAATAAAATTTAAATGTTGAGTTAAAGATGTTTTTGTGTTCAATGGTGATAAAAATAATGCATGATATAAATGATTAATGAGTTCAAGATTTTAATATGAAACTTGTTAGAATGATTTTGTAACCATTCATTAATAAGAATTTTAAAATAAAATTAAAAAAGTACTTATGCACATGTTGTAAATAGCTTGTATATGTTTGACCTAAACTACAATTTCAAACAAGAAATACCAAATTACAACATTTTAAAAAAAGTGTTCATAATTTCCTTTTTGTATTTAGCAGTAACATACCTACGTACTGTAGTCATAATTATGGGGAAAGAATAGGCCTATTGGAGCTAAAAAGACCATAACTTTTTTTTCTTATTTTGTAGTTTCTGTCAGTTGTTTCATGATAAAAAAAATATCTTTTATAAGTTCTCCTTGAAGTTAAACATTGAAAATTATTGTTAATGTACCTATTACACAAATGAAATGTATAAAAAGACCAACATTTTAAAATAATTAGCCAATAATATCCATCAATTATTACTTTTATTTCATGGTGTACACTGTTTTGGTTTGTAAATTAAAAGTAACATATACTGTTCACATCGTAGGTAGTGGGCATTTATAACATTCAGTTTTATGTGTATTATTCATTGTATAAATGTTAAGCTTTTCAGATCAAGCTCGTCAGACCAGCCTTTATCAAACAAGATAATATTGATGAGAAAAGCCTGCAATAATCATTTGATATATTCAAGGAGAGAGTAGAGAGATAACACAATAATTTCAAAAGCATTAATGTCTTTCCAGATGATTTTTCATTTTAGTTTTTCTTACATTTTTGTATATTGTAGTAGATATGTAAAAAACCTATTTAGAAAATATGGATTTGACACCTTGAAGATGCCACATGTGTCTTCTTGAACAATTAAAGAACTTAATATGGTCTTTTATGTAAGTAATCAAAATTGGAACCAATGTTAGTTAACCAAGAATTTGATTATATCAGAAAAACTCATGTAAACCAAAAATGTGTCAAAGATCAAACAACATTTTACTTGTTTTGCCTTTAATTAGAGAAACCCCACTTGCTTGAAACAAGTTTTAGGCACTTCTTAATGTGTCATGAGCCATCAAATTATGGTCAATAATGTTTTGATTGATGTTAAAAAAGTAGTATCATCTACTGATAATATGGTTTTTGAATCAACAGACATTTATATTTATTAATATAGTGGATGGCCCAGGACAGAGCCCTGTGGAACACCTTATTTTATACAACCTTCCTCTGACCACTTGCCATTAACCCTAGATCATAATTTATGCTGTTCACAAAGTCGCTTCCAAAAGCATAAATTATACTGGCATAATTTATACTGTTCACTTAAAATCAATAAAACATATGTTTATTGTAATCAAGCAATCATTACAAATTTGGTACTAGTTGACGCATAATGTTCTGTTCTATACATTTCAGATTTTGAATAATTTTTTCATGCAATTTTATCAGGCACGGAGGTTGGAAGTGGGAAAATGGCTGACGTTTGTCTCATGACTGAAGAATAACCAGAAGGCGGAATAAGGCGTAGTAAACGTCAGTCTGCAGAGAATGAAATACTCCAACAAAACAAATTAGGAAGTTTTAGCTGCATTGGGTATTTTACAACAAATGCTATTTACCTTTTTTTGCGTGCTACCCAATAGTGAGGAGCGGCATAATTTATGCTGTTCATAAAAGTAGTTGTTCAAACTTTATTTTTGGCTGTAATATAACAATTCTTGTATATTTCTATTTATAAATATGTCATCTATCAAGTTTTAGTACCTACAAAAATCCTAACAATTATTTTTTATTATGATTACAATTTGCATACTGTTTACAAAATTTGCACACGTTGACTTATGGTGTTCTAAGTTTTATACTTTTTGGAATATTTTACATTTTCTTGTAGGTAATAGATTGTACTAATGAAGTACATGTAGTAAGAAATTATAAAAATTATTCATACCCCTTATTTTTGGATTGTTATGTAATTTTTCACATAATTTTTTTGTTTCCGTGGCAACATTTTTCTTTTTCTCCATAAACAAAAAATATGAAAATATGTTTTAGGTTACATTATGACTATTTTTCCTAAACAACTTTTTCTTGTGTATTCAATGGTAATTTATTTTCATTTTTACATGTACTACTTGATTACCTACAATGATCATATTTTAACTTAGCACATTTTTTCATTTTCGCGTTTTATGTAAACAAAAAATTAAAAAAAACCTAGTAGTTTATCTAAAATGTAACAACATATTATTATAATGCACTAAATAAAAAAAAATTTGGCCATCTTGGAATTATTTACAAAAATCTTTTAGTGCTCCTAAGGAGAGTTATGTTAATTTATGTACAGTACAATATTTTCAAATTTTTTAGATTTGTTTTCTTGAAAGTAATTATTTACTAATTTGTTATGTAAGTTTTGATGGTATTATGTGAATGTACAGTTATTGAGAATAAAAACGAAACGATAAAATTTATATTTGGAGCATATTTAGTATTTTTTATGATTTTTACAAAAAAAAGCTTTGCGAAGTGCCGAAAAAAGGACCTAGCAGTTGGGCCATAAAGGTTTACCTGATGATCATGATCTAGGGTTAACTCTATAATCTAGTGGTAGTGAGATATGATTCAATGAAATTATAATTTTAAGCTTTGAAAATCCATAGTATTTTCCATAGTGATGAGAAGTTTGCCATCAGGACAATCAAAGACGTTGCTCAGATCATAGTAGGTAGTCTGAGCAAGACCCTGTCCTGAAAATATGGGTAGATTTGTCTCAACAGTTCATCCAAAGAATCAAATGTTGGTGTATCCTTTCTAAAACCGAACTGTGAAGTATTCAAAATATTATTTGAACATTTACTCTAAAAACATTTGGTAAGTGTAAATCAGTTTTATTAAAGTAAAATATTTGAAAACTGCCATTTTGTACTCAATCTATGTTTTTTAAAAGCTGTTTACGGTATTATATTTTTGTCAGAGTCCTTGTGGACCATCTACCATTGGCTATGAGGAGTCACTAATTTTCCTAACAAATTATTTACAAAATTTAATTCTCTCTACTTGAGCCAAGAATAGAATATTAAACTGTCTTAACAAGACCTACATTGTTACATTGTAACATTTTAAAACTGTAAACCAGCGTCATTTTTAAAGGGTGAATCTGTTGAGGTTGGATTTGTAGAACTGTGTTCTCCTAATATACCTTTAATTTGATGTACTACTCGACCTATACTCTCATTTAAGATTTTCTTCTGACTCCTTGCCGAGCCATCCCCCTGATATGACAGAAACATGGTAGTTACTTTACTTACAAGTTATGAGTAGGGTATAATGTATACCAATAAATATTTTCAGCTAAAATCCATGTGGTCTCAAATCCCATTTTATAGTCTATAGAAAAAAAATTCAATAAGATAATTTATGGTTATTAAAATATAGTAATTTCCCTGAGTCTATCAAAACTTTTAAAATAGCATGGTATTTCTGCATTACTCTTTGTTTTATAGGCTGGTCTCAAAAAGGTAAAACAACTTTTAGGATATTCGCCCTAGGTTGATGAAATTGCAGCTCAACTTGGAATGTGAGGTGGTGGGTTGATTTTAAGCAGGAGTGTCAATTTATTAACATCAAATTTAACAAGGAAAATAATCATATGTCACCTAAAACTAGCAACAATTTATAGCGTATCATGAAAGTACCAGTAAAAAGGATAAGACATATATTAGGCATTAATTTTAATAAATTACTCTCTGTAACCTGTAATACCATATGTTCGCTCAATTATCAGTTCATCAACTCCATACTTGACAAATTCATAGGCATTTTTCTCCATTTCCCATGGTGGGTTTTCAGCTAAAACAAATTAATGTTGTTTACATATAATTAAATTTTAAATGATTCACCAAGACCTTAAGCTATGTTAACTCAAAACCAGTTTCCTTATTAAAACATGTTATTGAATTTATCAAAATTGAAACGTTAGATTTGTTCAGGTGTCACTAGAACCATTTCTTGACCGATATACAACATCTCCAATAAAATAATTTTTAATTTTATTGATGCTGCTTATTGCTTGTATCAATTCAAACATTCAATTAGGTTTTTTTTTTTTTTTTTTTTTTTTTTTTTTTTTTTTTTTTTTTTAGTCTTAACGGCCTTTTCGAAATTTAAAAATGTCTCGGGGGGGATAGTTTCAGTCCAAGAATTTTTTCCACACCTAAACTCATCTGCCAAGAATGTGTTTTACTACACAGTTAGTCGCTCACTTGATTGTGACAAAGTCTAAAAGACAACTAAACTAGTAATCAGTATAAAAGAAAAGATTGCTTATGACTGTGGTGTAGCTTTATGTATTTACCTAAGTTTTTAAGAGTTCTATAACTTGAAAAATTGCTGAATAACTCATAATGAAGTCTTATATATAATTATTTCATTACATTTTATTCTATTACTCAGAGAGACATTTTTAAAGTGAACTTATTATTCCATCCGTAACTATAAAGAACCATGTCTAATGACATGTTAAACCTTCAAATGGTTAGTTTAATACTTTATTCTTACTTTGCCAAACAGTCATGGGACTGAATCATTCTGTCACGACAGCAAGGTTTCTCACCAACAAACCGTCTCTACAAATTACTTGTCAGGAGAGACCCACGCCAATCTGTTCGCGAACAAAGCATAGCTTGAAGTTGAGGCCCTCTTTGCTTATAAACAAAATTATTAAAAGATGCAGTGTCAGCATAGGTCAAGTTGATATAGTATTAAGAGATTAATTTAGCAGAGCTTTAATCTTCAAGTGGAACTTTACAAATTTAACTCATTATTACATTTTGTGACCCACCAGCTTCCACATATAATTAAAAATAGTTTTTTAATTAGCATAATACATGTTGGTACATATACAGTACAAGTAAGCATCACCCAACACAAATTTATTACAATATAAGCACAAAATGTACAAATATTGTGGTGATCGATTTCGGTGAACCACGCTCACCTTCCTCAGACCAGAGGGATTTACAAAAGGATCTATCACCATAATATTTGTGCACTTTGTACTTGTATTTTAATATATTTGTGCATTTTGTACTTATATTGTAATAAATTTGTGTTATGTGCCGTTTCCTTGTACTGTATATAATTAAAATACTATAATTTTTTGTAATGATCAACAGAAGCTCACTTTACGGTCATCTAAGCATTTTAGTTGTTGCTTTATACTCTTTCATTACAATAAAAACAAAACAATGTGTACATAAAAAACACCAAATATAATATAGACATACTTTTTAGATTATAACAGCAATTAGGAATCATAAGTTAACCCGCTATCGGTCATGTCCAAATTTGTAACGTAAATAGTTGCGCGTGTGGGGATTCCCTAATATGTGTAAACTTATTAAATAACACTTACATTTTCATATAAAACTGTTTTATCAATTACAAATAGTTATATAATAAGTATTACAAGTTTTAAAGTTCTTAGCTGTAAAAAAATATATTTTAATAAAGTTTGGAAAATATATTCATATGCATTTTAGAGAAACGTAAGTAATCGTGCCATTAGTGATCCACTAACAATTACACTGACACAACCAGTCCCGCTACTTCGGAAACTATCGGAGTGGTGGAGCGTAACATTATCCCCACTGCAAATAATGAAAAAACATTCCTTTTTACCAAAAAATCTCAAAGGTTAATGGTTTCTTAAGAGTAAATGTCGCTTTAATGTGTTAATTATCTAAAAATTGTTTTTTATTTTAATGATAGATTCTTGTACTGAATGAGATAGAAACCAGAGCTAAAAGTTCATGAGCAGAAATAGGGGTGTCAATTGTTACAGATTAAAAATCTAAGACTTAACAAATCAAGAATTCAATCAAACTTCAATTAATTTTGTAAATCAACTAATTATACTGTGGGTTTTAACTTAAATGTATAATAAGACGTTTCTGACCACGGCTCCCTAACAAGGAATCTGTGATAGTGGACGTTATTCTTACTAATGCCAACTTATAACATTTTGTAAAAAACATTTAAAATTTCTAAACTTTATTGCTTCTTGTTTTGATAGGCCACAAGACTTGATACTTAAAAGGAATATATTGGTAACTCTTTTCTTTTCATATCATGACAAATAATTTGTGATTTTCTTCAGACTACACTATATTCATTCATTGTGCTGTCATCAGTTTAAAAAAACTTAAAGGTTTTGTTATTATTTCTTCGGTTCAGATTGATTATTTGCTCATGGATTACATCGTGAGTAAGTAACCCTTTTTATTGAAGTAATGAACCCTTTGTAATCTATTCAGGTAAGTGTAGCCAGGAAATACCTTTAGTAAGGTCTATCTTCTGAGCGGAGATTGTGTTTACCAAGAAAAGGGCGTCAAGAGGCCTCCTTCAGAAAATTTGAAAGTATTAAATCTGAGAGTACTTTTTAAAATGTTAAATTTGCACTGATTTAGAAAACATTGTGTAGAGGTTACCTTATCTTCAAATTGATCCTATTGTCCTTTGCAAGTCAACAGGTTTCAATCCTCTGTTAGGATTTTCATAAGGCAAATTCAAAATTGACAGTAATTTGTTTTCATAGAACTTTGTTATTACCGAAAAAACACTGAGGACATATATATACATACTCAAATACCTATACGAATAAAAATAAACACATACTGAGAAGAATACATTTTTTTGCCAGAAGACATACTGAAAAAAATGTATTTTTTTCAGCGTAAATCCAGTACCATTATGGAAGTTTTCCATTTAGTTTTGATCATTACAGATATACTTTACCAATAAAGTAGGCTTGATAGTAAAAAAATATAAAATGTTACTTACTTTTAAAATTACCAATGTAGGCAATATCTAAAGCTTTTCCTTTCAAGTTGCCATACTTTGCTGGTCTCCAAGGTTCAGCATTCCAGCCTCTTCCCTCTAGTACAGTTCCGTCACTACCCACCAGAAAACTGCACATAACATTTAGTGATAGTGAAATGAATCCAACAATTTTATTTTATTGTTGTATATAATCTATTTTACATTGCTATTTAAGTTAGAATAAGCAATATCCTGGCTTTAATGGGTTTTATATCCTGGGTTAATTTGATTTATAGATACGTAATGCAATTGTTACATATTTAACATCTGTTCCCCTTGCAGCTTTTAACCCCAATGCCTATGTGTTGGTAGTCTAGTTTTGCTACTCAACTGTTACTATGCATCTTCCACTAGCTAAGTCTTAAGTACTATACCATCCCAAATATTTTTAAACTGTGCGAATTCCCATACACTTAAATACCAGTTTTACTTATAGTCTTTCTATTCCAGTAAAAATATGAATCGTAAAGAAATTTAAAAAAAATATCTTGCAAATGTTCTGGTGCTTTAGATGTTTCTATGCTTATTGCGATAAAAAAGCTCATTACAAATTTAATTCATAATCAATCTATTGTTTTTGATATTTGAGGTGGCAACTTAAACAAATGTTTTGTTTTATTACTACAGTAAAACATTAAAATAAACATGTAAAATGTTTTAAAATAGGATTTGCTTTTTATCAAGCCTATTTATAGTATATATGTGCATGATCACATTGTCATGTTTTCAAATCTTATTGTTGTGGACCACTTCCAGTCTGCTATAAAATAAGCATTTCAGAAATAGAAAACTCATTTTTGTACTCTTCTCATTTATAAATATAAATTGGTTGATTATATTTTTAATTAAATTGTATATGAGACAGCCAATATCTAACAGCTGTGGAATACCAACTGAAATAAAACCCTATTAATTTTAAGAACTTCAACCCATTGTGGGTGAAAGTCATAGTGTGCGTGTCCGGCCTTCCAGTTCATAGGGTGGAGGCTGAAAGACTATTCTACTTCTCGACAACACTATTAAAACATGTTTAGATAATCTCAGTGTGGTTATGCACTTACAAAATACTGTGTTTTAATCAAAATCTGTTTTTTTTACACATAGTGCTCTATGAAAATTACATTTGTCAGAAGTTAACTCATTATTATTATCAGAGAGTAGAATGAATGTGTAAAAGGTAATGTTATCTTATTTTAAGGAGGCTATAATTAAGTTTATGTTCAATCCCAAATATAATTTCTTTAATTATAGAGTTAGTCCTATTATTTGGATCCTCTAAGTTCAGAATTAAGTTATATCCATAACTAGAATTGATATATTCCGATGACAACTGTGTCAAGATGCTGTCTTCACTATTTACAAGATAACCAGACGTTTTGCCCATGGTTTGATGTGGCATCCTTAGTGGTATCAAAATAGCACTCAGTCTGAGTCTCAGCAATTCCACTGAGGATGCCACATCACAGCAGTGGTGGCATCTTGTAAATAGTGTATTTAGCACCTTGACGGCTGTCACTTGAAAATATAGATTCTAGCTACGACTCTTCAATATAGCTTAATCCTAGCTTCAATATAGCTTAGAATATATAGTTTAAGCCTAAGATCGAAAAAAGCTATATCCATATTAATTTTAATTCCGAACTTCAAAGAAGTTTATATGTAATTATTTTGTATCTGCTGTAAATTATGTCATTTTTATCTATCTAGATGAGTATCCTTATAGTATAAATCTGTTTTAAAATGACATATAGCTTTGTTTAAGTACTAAAAAGTGCAGTGAATAATAGTTGCACACAATCTATCTAAGTCTGACAAATAATTATGCGATGGCCCTAGCACACGAGGATTTTTACTGCCTGTAATAAGCGAAGTGAATGTACAGTGGTATTAACCCGCCTGCCCACCCATACACGTACAGTGGTATTAACCCACCCACCCACCCATACACGTACAGTGGTATTGACCCACCCACCTATACACGTACAGTGGTATTGACCCACCCGCCCACCTATACACGTACAGTGGTATTGACCCACCCAACCACCCATACACGTACAGTGGTATTAACCCACCCATACACGTACAGTGGTATTAACAATAATAACAAGAAGGCCTACATTGGAAATGGTTTAAAACGTTTATAAGGAGATAGTTAATACATTTTATTTAGTGAGGGGCAAATAAAGTACCGTGTGATTAGTCTTGAATCGTCTTTATAAACTATTCCTTATTGATTTCTACTGCCAAGTGATAAGTACGATACTTGTATTTGATGTCAGGAAGTCCCTGTTTCATATGTTTACTCTGCAATTCTTGGACAGCCTTTATACATTCCAGAAAGTCCTCACAAGGAGGACTGTTGGTGTAGGTAAAGCGGATGTGGCTCACTGGAGTACTCAAGTACTCCACACTCCTTGGGGGCTCTGCATTCCAGTATTCTCTATGTATGAAGTAAACATCTGGAGAGCTCCTTTCTTTAGATACTAAGAGACCCCTTTCATCTTCTCTGCCTTCGGGTTCTATAACATAACAATTTATTTCAAATATGTAAATGTTATATTAAGCTGGAAGTCACTAGGTCAAGTATTAATTCAATTGGATGTCTAAGAAATATGCAGCTTTACTTGAGATTTAAGTATACTAGGAACGAAATCATACATAAAGAACACATTTTTTATACCTCTAGTGCCTTCTTCGGAAGGATCTCGTACGAAGAGACGTTAATTGTCACTAGCATTGGCTCACAGTCAAGTATCAGTTTATTGATATGAAGGGTTGAATTATTGAGGGTGTATCAAATTATTCTTCAGATGATAAGAATGTTGTTGCACAAACAAGTGGCTTATTTTATAAGTAATCTGTTATAAACAGACTCTCCCCAGCCATTAAAAAGCATGAAATCATTTAGAGAATGCTACAATATTCCTGTATTTGGTCCACTCTCAAAAATACTCTAAAACACCTTTTTACCAACAAGCAGTAGAGTGATGGTTGATGTAATCATCCATGACCAATTAAGAAAACTTCCTATTTTGAATTTTTGATTCAATTCAATTCAAATTTGCATTCTCACTTCCTTTAAACCCCACATTATCTGCTATCCTTAGCATAGTTATATGTCAGGATTTGCAGTCAGATACTGATTAGAGCTGACCGCAATCTACCCTCAGTTAGATACTGAGTAGAGCTGACTGCAGTCTACCTTCAGCAGATACTGAGTCGAGCAGACCGCTGTCTACTCTCAGTTAGAGACTGAGTAGAGCTGATCGCTGCCTATCCTCAGTTAGATACTGAGTAGAGCTGACACCGCTGCCTACTCTCAATTAGATACTGAGTAGAGCAGACACCGCTGCTTACTCTCAGTTAGATACTGAGTAGAGCTGACTGCAGTCTACCCTCAGTTAGATACCGGTACTGAGTAGAGCTGATCGCTGCCTATCCTCCGTTAGATACTGAGTAGAGCTGACACCGCTGCCTACTCTCAATTAGATGCTGAGTAGAGCAGACACCGCTGCCTACTCTCGGTTAGATACTGATTAGAGCTGACCGCAGTCTACCCTCAGTTAGATACTGAATAGAGCAGACTGCAGTCTACCCTCAGCAGATACTGAGTCGAGCAGACCGCTGTCTACTCTCAGTTAGAGACTGAGTAGAGCTGATCGCTGCCTATCCTCAGTTAGATACTGAGTAGAGCTGACACCGCTGCCTACTCTCAATTAGATACTGAGTAGAGCAGACACCGCTGCTTACTCTCAGTTAGATACTGATTAGAGCTGACCGCAGTCTACCCTCAGTTAGAAACTGAGTAGAGCAGACCGCAGTCTACCCTCAGCAGATACTGAGTCGAGCAGACCGCTGTCTACTCTCAGTTAAAGACTGAGTAGAGCTGATCGCTGCCTAGCCTCAGTCAGTTCAAAATACTAACTACTCATTGCTTCGAGGAAGAGGACTGGCTTCTACTCTGTCAGATACTGAGTAGAGCAGACCTCTGTCTACTCTCAGTCAGATACTGAGTAGAGCAGACCGCTGTCTACCCTCAGTCAGATACTGAATAGAGCTGATCGCTGCCTAGCCTCAGTCAGTTCAAAATACTAACTACTCATTGCTTGGAGGAAGAGGACTGGCTAATAACATATCTTCATTGGCGCGCTGCCATATGGACTGGGTGTCCCACACCAGCTTAGTTGCCATACAGTACATTTTAAAATAATACTTGGGGTTTTTACTTTTTGAAAAATCGTTGTCAAGGTCTTTAAAAATGTTTTTTTGTTTCACACAAAGTATAAATTACTAAATATATAACATCATAAAAGGAAACTACAAAATAAGATTTTCAGTATAGTACAGCTAAATAGTTTAACTCTCTCTATTCAGAAGTTCTATTTCAAATAAATGTCATCTACACTTGTATATGTAGTAATGTTGAGAGCAACTAGTATCCTGCTAACTCAAATTTATTTGTGCATGTTTCCGCAAAGTTTTCCAACCCTGTACTTCCTGGTCAATTTTATATTTTACATATTCTATGGGCCAAAATAAAGACAAAAATGTCCTATGTCCTAAAATGCTTCTTTCCCCACATATTCACAATTTTTTTTTTTTTTTTTTTGTACCTCTTAATCGATTGACATTTTTTATATTACTTATCTATACAAAGGTCTGTGTTACAAAAAATATCCAACTTTTTAAAGTATTTCATTCCAAAATGAGGCCATATTAATCTTTTAAATTGAAACTACTCAAGAGTTTTTTTTTATTAAGTATTAAGTAATTAAATTATAATCACCACGGCCGGACCGAAAGTGCCAGATCAGAATGAAAAAACAGTAATCGTTGACCAAATTACCCTTCAGATTTACCCAGTAAGTTGTGCTTAGAAAGTCTTCCTTATGCCACTATTATTTGAGGTATTTAACTAAATTCCAAATTGGCCCAATTTAAGAAATCAGGATTTTGTCATCCTATTCACTTAGTAATTTTACATAATCTAAATTCTCAAAATGATTCACTGTTACTTTTGTATTTTATGACTGATATCACATTCACAGCTATCCAAAATTAAATGTTTATTTATATTTTGCGGGTGTTCTCAAAACATTTGCCTAACATTATGTTAAAGTCGGCTGAAATATCAAAATTTAATATCTTATTCAGAAGTTTAAACAAATGCTTCTAGAGTTTTTTTTAAACTAGAAGCCCAAAACATGAACAATCCAACAGCTACAAATAACTTTCAAACAACAATTTAAAACCATTTTTATTTTATTTTTATAGCTGTAACAATATATTAACATGTAGGTCTTTCCCAAACAAGCAGAAAATATTTGTTTGAAAAATGGTAATTTTAACACTCCTGTGGCTGTGGGTATGGGTCCCACCCAACCAATCACAAACACCACTAAATCTTTTACAGCCTTTGTGTCGATTAGACAAAACCTACAGATAAGCCTTTGTAGGAATGTATTAATATTTGTAAATCATTTATAAGCATGTTTTAAAAGTCAGTGACGGCGGAACTGGAGGGTCAGCCGACCCCCCTAAAACTGTAGGAAAAGGTCAGGGGAGTCATAGAAGAAACATTGAAAACAAATAATTTGGAGCACAGGTGAAAAAAGTTAGTTTTGATATCATATAATATAATCAATCAAAACACTTTAATTTTGAAGAGGCTCATTAATTTTTCATACATATAGCCTAATTTAAATTCTCACGACAAATTTTAAGTAACAATAAATTGATTGATTGTGTTGGTTACCAGCATCTTATTTTCATAATTCCACCTATTATTATTCCACCTATTACTCATTTTACAAGTTCCATTTGCTTTGTTTCATGAAAGTTCACTAGTACTGCTCCGGCAATGTCGTTAGATATTCACTATTAGACTATTATTTGTTCTGTTAGACTAACATGAAGATTCAATCTATGTTAATATATAAAATAATAAAATAACTATCTAATATTGTTTCTAGTATTTTAAAATGTTACCATAGAATATAATTATCCTTCTGGGCTAATTTTAAGTGCTAGGCTAATGTAAAGTGTAATTTCTGGGTGTGTTCCTTTTAAACAATTTTCCACCGTCATTCTCTGGGGGGGGGGGGGGTGGAACCCCCCCAGATTCCCCTCAATTTTGTTCCAATAGACCCCCCTGCTCCAAACTCCTTCCGCCGCCACTGTTAAAAGATGTTATGGATCATAATAAAAACTTGCAGAACAAAGCAGTAGCCTTACTAATCTATGTTAGTTATAAGATATTAACACAGAATAAGCAGATACAGATGCCTCGCGCAATGCTAAATTATTAAATACGAAATCATTTAACTCACGGCCAGACTGGCCAAGCGCGGTTGCCAAACTGTGGCTGACTCGCTTCTTGTCGTCTCAGCAAGCCTCCAACAGTCCCAAAATGGCGTATATTATATGGAGTTCAATATGATATATTCTTACTGTATTCTAAGTGTATAAAAGTAGTCATTGTATTATTACATTTTACTTAAGTCAACAAAATATGTAACGAAAATAAATAAAGTAAATGTAGTAGAACTACTATTGTAAATGTATTTAAGATTATGATAATAAATACTTCTAAATTTAGAATCAGCACCATAAATAGTAATATAATTGGTATACTTCGTTGTTTTATTGGCGTTGGCAAAATCAAATTCTTTATACCTACCATATTCAACGATTTAAAAAATATGTTATTACAGACATTTCTTCTGGTATTCGTCAGCAAGACATTATTTTCGTTCATTAACCTGAGCAACTGAAAATTATATATGAGATTATAAGTAGTCCAAGTTAAAATAAAAAATGTTTTTCCTTGTTCATCCCATGCGATGATATCTATAAATACAGTAATACAATGGCCATGTCTGCTGGGTGATCACAGTTCCTCAACAACTATAATACTTTGGGCTATAACACTTAGCCTTTAAACATACTTTATGGTCTCTAGATATATACTAAGAAAGGATTTTAAAATGTTTGTTCTCAAAGAGTTAAAATAAGGCATCTAATAAATGTCCTGATACCAGCAAATTAGACTTTGATACAAGTGGGTCAGTACCACTACACGTGTAGGAGTGGACAAGTGGGTCAGTACCACTGCACGTGTAGGGGTGGGCGGGTGGGTCAGTACCACAGCACGTGTAGGGGTGGGCCAATAATCACTGCACGTGACGCTAGACGTGGTTTGGATTCCAAGTCGACCTTGGTTATACTTTATTTATTGAATGACCGACTTGACATGATTGTGGTTAATTGTGATTCCAAGAGTTATAAACAGTCAGAAATAAAATTACAGTAATTGAGGTGATCTAATGAAATCAATTTAATTACATATCATCCACGTTAGACCATCACTCCAGAATTCAAAATTACTGAGGTGATTAAATCCTCATTTAAATTTCCGACACTACGTTTCCTTTTCTCTTTGCATTTATTTATAAATAAAATGGTCTAAAATGTTGTCCAATTTAAATACATAAATTAATCATAAACTCAGTTGAAATAATTTTAAATTGTGGAAAAAAGATTGCCTTTATTTAGTTAATTTTTGTAGTTCTTGTCAGAATTTCCATATAAAATTGTTGCACTAAGATGGTTATCTTAATTAGTTTTGTATGAAATAATGCTTCAAATCTATTGTAGAATAAGTCTTACCATAATAGGCACATGGAATTCTGCACATGGAAATTGCCAAAGTAAAATATTATAAAAAAAGAAATAAATAAAACAGTAAGAATAATTCAAAGCAATCCAGCAAAAACACGGTTATTGGAGAATATTCTGTATATTTCATTTGATCGTCTGTTTGTTGTCGATTTTGCATTATTTTTTACTGTGAGGTGTTATTTTGATTAATTGTGCTTGATTAAATAGAGAATTGACAGGACATTTTTAATTTAAGGAATGTTGGAAATTATTTGTACAAATTAAAGAAACCGAAGTATGGTTTTTGTATATAATTTTTTAATTGAAACTGTTTTCTGTATTCTGATCCATACACAATGTATGGATATCGAATGAATTCAAAATCACTGCTTTGGGTAAGTTTTGAAAAATGTATAAGAGCAGACAATAGGATTGTAGGAGAGAGGGCACAAAATATACAACTTAAAAGTGATAATATGTGAGAATGAAGAATTGTGATAAAACAAAATACCGTAGAGCTTGTAAATTTTTTTCTGTAATATATATTATTCTATAATAATACAAATTATAATATGTATTTTTTTAAATTTGTTTCATAATTTTATAACGATTTTTGGACCTTTTCCGTTAATTCAATATGGAATAAATAGTTAGGTTATGCTAGGTTTGTTTAGGTTATGTCAGGTTTGTTTAGGTTATGTCAGGTTTGTTTAGGTTATGTTAGGTTTAGTTGTGTTAGATCCGGTTAGGTTATGTCAGGTTTAGTTGAGGTTTGGTTGATTACGTTAGGTTAACCTAAGTAATGGTTGTGGTAGTGAATTAACAAAGATCCCGATTTTTTTATAAATAATCAAGACTTGGACATTTTCTTTTGATCATTAAAGGCAAATGAAACTTCACGCAACCCTAACATTCAAAAGTACATGATAGTAAATAAATTAGGTAGATCAATGGCGGTCTGACCATTTCCAGACGAGAGAAACTTTCAAAGGAATTCTCACGCATTTACATTTACTATGTATTACTGTATATTTTTATATTAAATTTGTTTTACTGTTTAAATTTTTTTTCTCCCTAATTTCATAACTTTGTTGCTTTTGTCAACAATCAAATCTTAAAATCTTTTTATACAGTCGCTAATTATTTGTTTTAAGACTTGAATTCTTATAAATCAGTCTTTTAATCGTGTCACCAGTAAATGTTAAAATATAATAAGGCATATATAATTCGCTATTATAATAATAGCATCTATTATAATAAGGCATCTATTAATATTAAATGTTTCTCTTCTTTCTGTTCGCGGAAGCTTTTTTAGAATAAGTTTTAATTTTAAGTATTGGAACCTCAAATCAGGCTTAAGCCTGTTAGGCCCTAAATTTTCTTTTTACACAAAATCATTTTTATTAATTTTTGTTTTATTTTTAAATGTAAGTATATATTTAATTTCAATTTTTTTTGTAAATTTTTATAGTTTCAAATCAATATAGGCAATAGTATTTTTATGTAAAGTGTCAGGCCCCCCATGAAAGACATTATTTTAGTTTTTTCTATATTTCAAGTTTTTTTTTAAAGTATGTCTATTAGACATATTGTTTTTGTTTTTTATGTAATAGTAATTACAATAATGTATTTTGTTTTTTGCATATTTGTGAAAATAAGAAAATAAATTCTTTCTTTCTTGTTAATATCTGTTCGTGTAACAATATCTACAATCAGGAGGCCTAATGAGTTGGTGTAGGATGCATTCATAACTAATCAATTGGGTAGACTGAAAGGATTTAAATGTTAAATTAGTTATGGAAAAGAGAGGGGTGAGAAAGATGAATAAAAATAGTATGCTTATGAGAGAGCATATGAGATGTTTGGGGGGGGGGGGGGAAAGAGGTAGTTAGTAAAATAGCCGATATGTTAACTATGTATTTAAAGTATATATTTTGTACTGAACTCTTGTAAGACTTATTTTGAATTGTTTCGAAATATACAGTCAAACATTATTTGTTTTGGGTGATTGATGTATACACTCAATGATTTTTTTGAAATAATCAAAAGTATAACCACTAATCATTTTTGTTTCAAGAATTCAGTTCTTATTAAACTATTGTTAATTGTGTGTTAGCAACACAGTTTGTACGTATTATTTATAATTTAAAGTTCGTCATGGGGTAATATCATCGACAATTACTGTTCAGTACTTATATCTTATATTTTAAGTCTTTCTAATAGCATTTAATGTGTTAACACTTTAGCATTAAGAAATAGTTTTTAAGCCAAGAACGCATTTTAAGTTGTATTATTTTTTAATTTGAAATATCTCAACAGAGAGAGAGAGAGGGGGATAACGCTTTCTAAAAGCGACATAAATCAGGCGATATGACGTAGTCAGTCGTCTTGAATTCTGATTGGTTGGGATGCACTGTTCTAAAAACGTTTTGCACCACGCGGGGTTTACGCCACCTCACTCTGTCTAGAAACTCTGTCTTGTAACGTCCCTGGCTCACAACGCACTTCTCTCATATACACTTTTGGAGGCCCTCTGCCTCGTGCTTTCTCTATATTGTTTCTCTAAATCTCTGTTAACCACTCTTAAACGTCTTTTAATATTTTTGTGTGTGATATTTTGTACATTTAATTTCTTGTGTGAACTCCCGCCATAGTTTGTGCTTCAAGATCTTCTTTGTGCGTGCTTCCGTGGCAGATGAACTTTGCGAGAAGCGTTCTACCGCGATTCGTGTAAGAAGACTCAAGATAAAATGAAGTGAGAACTGTCGTTCGTTGCGTTTCCCTCCAAAACATTGATGGACCTCGCTACCACCTCACCAACGGTTGTCTTCGGACCTTCCCTCACCTAATTGGAATATTGGACAAGGTACTGTTTTCATCATTTTATTTGTGTAACTTTATTTATTTTTATAATTATCAACATATTACTCGACATTTTGTCCCATTTTGCAACAACAAATTATCCACGAACTCTCTCTATAGACAATAACTTTTTGGGCGTTTTTAATATAAAATTCCCTGGTCCTTCGAATAAATTTAGATATAAATATTTAATTTTCTCATCTCTCATTTACCGCTCATAGTTTTGGTCATTTCGAACCGGATTTCTAGGATACAGTTCTTTGGAAATACAGAAACTCTAATTTGTGGATAATAGAAAGCACGATTCACTTCAGTTTTCGCCATTTGCAATTGTTGTCTTTCTTTGCGGTTTGCGAAGGCCACGCCCCTAGCCCAATACCAGGCGCACTGCTTACGAAGAATCACGAACTTCTCCGAAGCGTGCCGATTCGAGGTACGCAGTATTGATTTTTCCAACCCCTCACTCTCTCTCAGGCTGTCTGCAGCACATCCGCTCTATAGCGCATGCGCTGACAGTTGTCAACTCCTGTTTGTTTACTTTATTGACAGTACGCTACTCACATATCATGTGGTAGTCACAGGTATTAGTCAATGCTTCTCATTATAAGGATTATAGCAATGGCTAGTTAATTCATTTGTGTATAAACTTAGAAATATAAATTGAATTAAATTGAATAATCTTATATATATTTAATCTTAAATTAAATTATTATCTTTTATTCTATACTTCTAATTAGCATTTGAAGGCTAATTAAATACAAAAGGAGTTTTATACGGCTTTTATTGTACAATATATTGCTTTTTCATTCCGTTTTTGTGAGGTCAACTATTGTTTTATTGTGTATAGTCAATTAGTCTAGTTTAAGTCTCTTTTGGTAAAGCAGTTAAGCTTTATTAAACACACATTTCTCTGCTAGGGTAAACAAATTTTGTTTAGCTAATTACCTAATTCATATTTATTGTATTTGTGCTGAACTAATAATTAATTAACTAACTTTACAAAACTAGTTATGTACATTTATAGTTTTGTACACTCTCTCTGAAATAAGCAAGAATTAGCTATTTATCATGTCTCTCTCTAATGTGTTATTACCATAAGCTTATTGGAAGCTAATTAACTAAAAATAATTAGTTCTCTGATTTCTCATTGAAAATAAAATTTATACTTTTTCCTTGCTCTCTAGTGTTCATACACATTGCTACTAACAAATCTAGCTATCAAAGCAAAGTTCTCAGTGGAACCAATCAAGACTGCAATTGTTATAACATTGCAGATTAAGCTTACCTCACACTTTGAATCTCTTATTTATTTGTTTGTTTATTGTTCTTATTGCAAAATAATTTGTGATGTCTCTGCCGATATTTTAATACTGTAGTAAGTAAGTCAAAATAGATATAAATAAAATATGGAAAATTATATTTAGCGACTTAGTGCTCTGCTCACAATAGTGTCTTGAATTTCATATCTACAGTTAATTTTGTTTTACTACTTACTGTATCTGAAAAATTCAAAATGGCTCCTAAAGTTTCTGATTTCAAGGCGGCTCTCTATACTCGTCTTACAGCGTTAACTAAAGCGCGCTTCGCTAAAATAAAAACTGAAGTTGAAGAATTCGCTACGCAAAAGGAGCTTCTTACGCCTGCTCAACTGAAGAGCTTATCAACCGTCTCTAATGAAGTCAAGAAAAAGAAAGCTGATTTTGAGGCTAACCTGCAACGAGCCTTAAATCTAACAGATGATGAGGCCATTGAAGACGAAGTCTTAGCGGAAGATCAGGACTCTATTAACGAGGAATACGCTCATATTCTTGGTATAATCGAAACGCTACTTCCAGTCGAAGAACCCAAAACACCCTCGGCTTTGAGTGACGTCAGTATGACTCCTCAGGTCTCTAGTGTCTCTCAGGTCCGTCTGCCAAAATTAGAATTACAAAAATTCTCTGGCGATCTTCTGACTTGGACTTCCTTTATCAATTTATTTGATACAACCATTCACCGTAATGCCAGTCTTAGTGCAGTAATGAAGTTTCAGTACTTATTGAGCGTTTTGAGCGGCGAACCCTTAAACCTAATTAAAGGACTCAATCTAACCTCTGCTAATTACTTAATAGCATACGACCTCTTACGGGATCGCTACCATAATTCCCGGAGGTTACAAACTCTCCATTTGAACCAGTTACTGGACCTGCCTCAAATTAGTTCGTCCTCAATCAAGGGTCTCAGACTATTTGTCAATCAATATACAGAACACTCTCAGGCATTGAAAGCTTTACATTGTGACGTAGGTGAAAACAATCCGCTCCTCTCCGTCCTCATCCTCCGACGTATGGATTCCGACTTACAAAAAAGGCTGGAAGCTTCCCGGTCAACCTCTTCGAATGACGCGTCTGCTCACTCGTTACCGGAAGTCAAAGAAATAATAACATTTTTGAACACTGAATGCAGCCAAACTGAAGATGCCAATATTCATAACGTTCCGCAGGTAAAGGCTTCTACCTATGTTCCTCCTCACGCCCGCAACAAGGTGACTGCGCCAAAAAGGGTGAACTTTCGCTCTAGTGATGTTTCAATGGTCACAACTCACTCTAACTCCGCTCAAACCAAGACTATGCCTCCTCCATGTTTCATTTGTAATCAGAGTGGACATAAAGTCTATTCATGTACGGTTTTCCGTGACAAAACTCCTCAAGAACGACATCAGCTCGTCAAGAGACATAAGCGCTGCATCTCATGCTTAGGCGCTCATGAACTCAAGGAATGCCAATCTAAGGCCACGTGTCTCACGTGTAACAAAAAACACCATTCATTGTTACACTTTCAAGCTGCCTCGGGCAATGCTGCTAATCAGCCCGTCCGTAGTAACACAGCTCATGACGTCTCCAGTACACGTCATCGCTCTAGTGAGAACCATAACGATTCTCAGGTGACTCTCGTTTCTCAAGATTCACCCCCCTCTATGCCAGATTGTTACACCGTGCTGTTGGGCACCTTACTGGTACAACTAAAAACTCCTGAAGGTAGATCCCATGTATTCAGGGCTTTACTTGATTCAGGGAGTATGACGGATTTAATTTCCGAACGTGCCGCTCAACTCTTGGGAGTGCGCCGTACTAAGTCTCAAACTCACATCTCTGGCCTCAGCCAAAGCACGGCAAAACCAAAAGGTCAAACTCATCTCACAATCAGCACTCTATCTGGTCTCATCATTGCTCCTGACCAGCCAATGTTAATATTAGATAAATTGACCGTGGATTTACCCAGAGTACCTCTAGCCCCAGAAGTCTACAATAAGACTCGCTGATCCCACATTCCATTTACCTGGGCGAATAGACGTTATCTTAGGTGGGAGTATATTTCCAAAAATACTCACTAATGAGCAGTTCTCACTGGGGCAGCATATGCCATATGTAATTGGCACGCATTTCGGGTTTGTCGTATTGGGTACTGCTCCCAGCGCACCTTTCGCATCCACTCTCACCTCTACGAGCCTCAATGTCTCTCTACACTCAGCAAGCGACGCAGATCTACATTCATCACTTCAGCGGTTCTGGCTTCAAGAGGAAATTCCTGTATATTCGAAGAAGACCAAAGAAGAAGAACAATGTGATGCTCACTTCGCCACTTCTCACTCTCGAGATGAAACCGGACGCTACACCGTTCGACTTCCGTTTAAGGAAAAATCATTCTGCCCTAGGATCGTCTCAGCCTATTGCTGAGCGTCGATTTCATTCTCTCGAGCGGAAATTAAACGCTCAACCTCACTTTTCTCAACTCTATCATGATTTTATCAGTGAATATCAATCTCTCGACCACATGGCCAAAGTTCAAAATCCTGATTTAACTAAGCCACACTATTTCCTCCTCCCCCACCATGGGGTGCTAAAGGAAAATAGTTCCACCACAAAACTCCGTACTGTCTTTGATGCGAGTTGCAAGACCAGTACTGGTGTTTCTCTCAACGATGTCTTATTGACCGGGCGCAAACTCCAAACAAATATTTGTGACATACTACTTCACTTCAGGCGTCACAATATTGTTTTTTGCTGTGACATCCGTCAGATGTATCGGCAAATCCGAGTACATCCAGATGACCGGAAATTTCAACTTATCTTATGGCGTGACCATCCCAAGGATCCTCTCTCAACTTATCAGTTGAACACTGTTACTTACGGCATGAATACCTCTCCCTACTTGGCGATCAAGACTCTGCACCAGCTTGCAGACGACGACGGTGGGAACTTCCCCTCCGCTGCATGCGTGCTGAGGACTCAGACCTACGTGGACGACATCATCTCCGGTGCGGACACAGAGGAAGCGGCCTTAGAACTGCAGGAGCAGCTCATCCGTCTACTGCGTCAAGGAGGTTTCGAACTCCGGAAGTGGGTCTCTAACTCTACTCGCCTACTCCAAGCTCTGCCGGAAGGACATCGCGAGTCTCCAGTGTTTCTGCAAGAATCTCTATCTCCGCAGTTCTCTATCCTTGGTTTACATTGGTCGCCTACCACTGATTGTTTCACATACACTCTTAACATACCGCCTGACGAGCGCCCGACCAAACGCTCTGTCTTGAGCTTAATAGCCAAGATATATGATCCCTGTGGATTTCTCTCTCCTTGCATAATGCAAGCAAAATGCTTTATGCAACTTCTCTGGACTACAGGTCTGTCTTGGGATGAACCCTTGCCATCCGAACTTGCCGAAAAATGGCACTCATTCATCACTGACGCGCAGCACATAGTGCATGTCTCAATTCCTCGAGCGTTTCCACTCTCACTCTCTTGCGTCGTAGAACTCCATGGATTCTCTGATGCGTCAGAAAGTGGATATAGTGCGGTGTTGTATTTCCGCTGCCAGCTTTCGACAGGTGACGTCATCATTCGCCCCATAATGGCGAAAACTCGCGTCGCTCCTCTAAAACGAGTGACACTTCCGCGTCTCGAGCTTTGCGGAGCGCATCTGCTCGCTAAGATAACAACTCATTGTCAGTCAATATTTAAGGAGACAATCACCCCTCAAACCACCTTTTTATGGTGTGACTCAACAGTAGTACTCACATGGCTACGAACTCCGCCTTATAGGCTTAATACGTATGTTTCAAACCGAGTTTCCCAGATCCAAGAACTCGTATCACCCGACTCATGGCGACATATAGCAGGAACTGACAACCCAGCAGACGGGGCATCACGGGGCATTTCTGCCTCCCAGCTTAGGAACCACACTCTCTGGTGGACGGGACCATCGTGGCTCAGCCTCCCTCAACAGGACTGGCCCTCTAAGCAGTTCATACCTGTGAACCTCTCATCATCCGATGAGCTCAAGAAGACTCCACTAGTCGTCCTAACTACCGTTCCGCAGAAGGACTGGGACCTTCTGACGAATTTCTCGTCGTGGGACAAACTTGAGCGAATTTTTGCTCTAGTTCTGCGCTTCGTACACAACTGCCGTAGCGCTAATCGTCTCAAGGGACATCTCTCCCCATCCGAGATCTCCACAGCTAAACTCAAGATCTTCGGCCTCGTCCAGCAATCGGCATTTGCAGACGACATCTCGGCACTACGCTCTGGGCGTCCCTGCTCAACAAGACTTCAGCGCCTGAAACCGTTTCTGGACACGCAAGGCATTCTACGTGTTGGTGGGCGTCTCAACCGTTCTTCCCTGGCACACGACGTCCGTCATCCAGTTCTTCTACCCAAGAAACATCATGTTGTAAACCTCATTGTGGATCATCACCACCACTCAAATCTCCATGCTGGACCACAGCTAACACAGTCTCTGTTATCCCAATTCGTGTGGATTCTCTGCGCGAGGAGCGTTATACGCTCACGCATTTTCCAATGTCTAACATGTTTTCGAAACAAGCCACGAAATCAAGCCCCACTAATGGGCGACCTCCCTCCGTCACGAGTGACTCCCGCTCGACCATTCTTGTCCACTGGAACAGACTTCTGTGGACCATTCAACGCAAAGGTGTTAAATCTCCGTGGCATTCGACACATAAAGGTGTATATTTGTGTATTTGTGTGTATGGTCACAAAGGCTGTGCATCTTGAAGTGGTGATAGACTTGACCACCGACGCCTTTATTGCAGCACTCACGCGCTTTGTATCTCGACGAGGTCTGTGTGTTCAATTGTTTTCCGATTGTGGTACGAACTATGTCGGTGCTGATAACGCCCTTCAAAATATCTTAAAGGAAACATTGTTCTCAACCGATTCGCAGAAAAGGTTGCTTCACTTCACTACTCCTCGAGGTATCGACTTCAAGTTCAACCCTCCTGCTGCTCCCCACCAAGGTGGATTATGGGAGAACGCTGTGAAAAGCACCAAACACCACTTACGTCGTGTCATGGGAGACCACATCTTGACACTGCCAGAATTTATGACACTCGTCACTCAGATAGAGGCCATGCTAAACTCGCGGCCACTCACTCCACTCTCCAGCGATCCTGCTGACTTCTCTGCCCTCACTCCGGGACACTTCTTGATTGGTGCCCCCCTAGCGTCGGTCCCAGAACCCGACCTCCTCGACGCACCGGACAACCGTCTACGACATTGGCAGTTGGTTCAAACTCTTCACCAACGCATCTGGAAACGATGGCAGCTGGAATACTTGCATACGCTCCAGCAACGTTATAAGTGGACCCAACCACGTGAGAATATCAAAGTTGGTGATCTCGTGCTAGTGCACCAGAACTCTCCGCCCCTCTCGTGGCCTCTGGCTCGTGTTACCGCCGTACACCCAGGAACTGATGGTGTTGTGCACGTGGTGGACTTACGCACTCCAAATGGACACCTTACTAGACCAGTGGTAAAGGTGTTTCCTCTACCCACTGACTAAAATCTCTTTTCTAGTTCCGTGCCCCAATCTCTAAACATTGTGTGGTGTGATTTGCTATTGTGTGACTTTGTTGTTGAAGCCTACAATGCTTCAAGGGGGCCGGAATGTTCAGTACTTATATCTTATATTTTAAGTCTTTCTAATAGCATTTAATGTGTTAACACTTTAGCATTAAGAAATAGTTTTTAAGCCAAGAACGCATTTTAAGTTGTATTATTTTTTAATTTGAAATATCTCAACAGAGAGAGAGAGAGGGGGATAACGCTTTCTAAAAGCGACATAAATCAGGCGATATGACGTAGTCAGTCGTCTTGAATTCTGATTGGTTGGAATGCACTGTTCTAAAAACGTTTTGCACCACGCGGGGTTTACGCCACCTCACTCTGTCTAGAAACTCTGTCTTGTAACGTCCCTGGCTCACAACGCACTTCTCTCATATACACTTTTGGAGGCCCTCTGCCTCGTGCTTTCTCTATATTGTTTCTCTAAATCTCTGTTAACCACTCTTAAACGTCTTTTAATATTTTTGTGTGTGATATTTTGTACATTTAATTTCTTGTGTGAACTCCCGCCATAGTTTGTGCTTCAAGATCTTCTTTGTGCGTGCTTCCGTGGCAGATGAACTTTGCGAGAAGCGTTCTACCGCGATTCGTGTAAGAAGACTCAAGATAAAATGAAGTGAGAACTGTCGTTCGTTGCGTTTCCCTCCAAAACATTGATGGACCTCGCTACCACCTCACCAACGGTTGTCTTCGGACCTTCCCTCACCTAATTGGAATATTGGACAAGGTACTGTTTTCATCATTTTATTTGTGTAACTTTATTTATTTTTATAATTATCAACATATTACTCGACATTTTGTCCCATTTTGCAACAACAAATTATCCACGAACTCTCTCTATAGACAATAACTTTTTGGGCGTTTTTAATATAAAATTCCCTGGTCCTTCGAATAAATTTAGATATAAATATTTAATTTTCTCATCTCTCATTTACCGCTCAATTACCTAGCCACCTGTAGAATAAAAATGTTGGGTTCTTATCATGGCTACGATATTAATTTTATCAGCCTTCAGCAAATGTTACATCATTTATTTTATGAATCATTAAACATATTTTATCTTAATTTAAAAAAAAAAGAATATATATTCTATAATCCCTTTTATTTAAAAAGATTTAAACTAGACTTCTTTCATAAAATGAGCAAATACTTTGAGAATTTGGTAAACATCCAAAAACGAGGATTTTTAGGGTAAACATAAGAAAATAAATAAATAGTTGAATAGATAACTTAGATTCCAACTTATTGAACGTAAGGGGATGTGCTCTGAGCACTGCCCGTATCAGTTGGAGTTCTGTCTTTCTCCCTACACTTTGGGAGAAACGGGAGAACGGAAATCCCGCAATGGTAAATAATCCGGCAACGACACGCCAGTTATTTTACTAAGCGAGTAAGCGACTCTTCCCAACGTACTTATTTTGAGAAATACCACGAACTTGTTTTATTATTCCCTATCCCGTGGGGCTTCTGTATCTGCTTATTATGTCGTATTAAGAGTATAAATGAAAGACATTACTGAAGACAGATCGTTCTGCTATTCTGTATGGTATCTCTTCTGGCGTTGGTTTCCTCCTGTACGGAACCTCTATTTCACCCATAAGGCAAGCTTATCTATAAAACAAAGTGTTCATTACTGTGAAATTAATTATACTGAATAGTAACATATTGATTACTGCAACATCTTCAAAATCGTTGAGTATTAAATGATGATTTACTATAATTTACGGTATTTCCGTTGTAAAGACCAATGACAAATTATTATCCACTGTAAACCAAATAATAATATTTTGTCATTTGGGCTTGATACATATTTTGACTTCTTGCAATCATGTATACTTCTTTGAAATTCAACGTAGACGTTCATGAATATATTTGTTTAATAGCTGATGAATTATATCGTTCTTGGATATTTAATAAACTGACATAAAAGTAGCCCATGGAAAATTACCCCCCCAGTGAAGGCATAAGTATTTACTGACCAATCAGATCTTAGGATATACTGACCAATCAGATCACGGGACTGACTGACCAATAAGATCACAGGGCGAACTGGCCAATCAAATCACAGGACAAACGGACGAGTCAGATATTAGATTTCTCTGACCAATCAGATTATGGATCTAATTGACTAATGAGATCACGTGACTGAGTGACCAATACTTTGACTGACCAATCAGATCACAAGGCTGACTGACCAATAACGCTAGAGCCGCAGGTGTGTGACTGATATCTCGTACCGTACTGTACAAAGACGGTAAAATGGTGTGCAAGGGCCAAGAGGGACAACATTCCTATTGAGTTGCTAGGATCAGGAAAACTCTACTGTCCGCGATCTCCAAGTACGCTACCGACCATTTAGACACCACCGCCGGAAACGTAAGTGTTGTCTTGTAATGTGTCCAGGTGTTTCTAGCTCTATTCATAAATTTCTGTTTGAAACACCTGGAAACACTGAACGTAGATATCAGACGTGACTGGTTTCTTACAGTGGGTTCTTACTCATTGTAAGTGCCCTTACGATTAGTAGCACTTACCCTCACATGCTGGTGTTCGTATCATTAACAAGCTGCAAAACTCGATTAAAAATCTCGCAACGCCTAACGCGTTTAAAACTCGCATGAAGCGCTTCTTAGTGCGGGACATAAGCGAGTTTTTGCCATATGACTGGGAGACCACCTGGGTCACCGAGGGGGGAGGGATCATTTTATCTTGGAGTAAATGTAGTATGAATGCATTTATTCTGATGTATGAATGTGATCTAGATGTGTGCGAGTGACTAAATATTTATATTTACATTTAAACCTATATTGACGTTTTCGATACATGTAAACATGTTTATGCAATAAAAAATTGATTGATTGATTGATACTCTGTCCTTATACCAAACGCTTTCAGTGTAACCAATCAGGAGTATTTGATCGGAATCCGCATAGAAGCACTCTCTATGAATGAATGTCTCGAATTTTTGCCGACACGTCGATGGTTAAGTTCGGTGATACGATTGCCGTCTGGCCTGCCTTAGTCAACGACAACGGTGAAGTGTAAAGCGAGTCTCGTGTGTCTCCACCGTTGTACAACGTAGCGGTGAGACCTAACTACGTGTTCGTCGTCAAGACCTTTCTGAGGTATTGGGTCAGGTGTTTGTTCACCACATGCTACGAAGACCAAGATGAAGTGAAACCAATGAACTCAAACTCACCTATCAAGCGGTCTGTAAAGATTACGAGAGGGGGTGATGGCACCGTCGATCAAGAAGTGAACGGCATTCACTGACCTACGAGCGATTATCATCGCAACAAGTACTGTAATGTCACATTTCTGTTTCGACTCTATTCACGACATGGCTTCAATAACATCATCGATTGCTTTTCTCGGTCGTTTATTGCTTGTATTTGTAGTAATAAACGACCGTATTTTTTTCTCGTATTTGTAGCAAATAGCTAAAATGATTTTTTAATGTGACAGTCTTCTACACTACTATACGTTCTAATCTTCTACGGTAAAACGGTATGGCTACGGCCTAGCTACCCCCTTCCCTCTCTTCCAGCACAATCTCCCTAGTTCCCATGACTCATGTCCGCGGTAAAACGGTACGGCTACGGCCTAGCTACCCCCTCCCTCTCTTCCAGCACAATCTCCCTAGTCCCCATGACTCACGTCCGTGGTAAAAGGTACGGCTACGGCCTAGCTACCCCCTCCCTCTCTACCAGCACAATCTCCCTAGTCCCCATGACTCACGTCCGCGGTAAAACGGTACGGCTACGGCCTAGCCACCCTCTTCCCTCTCTTCCAGTACAATCTCCATAGTCCCCATGACTCACGTCCACGGTAAAAGGTACGGCTACGGCATAGCTACCCTCTTCCCTCTCTTCCAGCACAATCTCCCTAGTCCCCATGACTCACGTCCGGTCTGCTGTAAAACATTTTAAGCGCTGCCGAGCAAATATGACGCATTACTACAAATCTTTACGCGGTAAGTTTGAAAAACTGACAGAAATTTTAACACGAGCCGGTCCTTCATGTCGTCTCTGTATTAATTGGTTACACTCCTAAATGATATTAGTAAAATGTACATTCTTAAACAATTTCAATTATAGCTAAATATCACGTTCTTTGAAAATCGAATATTTACTTGTCCAGTATGTAGTATATTAGAGCGCATACGCAAACTACTTATCAGCTCGGATTGCGTAGATTTTTGTTTTTCGAGGGGGAAAATGGAAATTTTAGTTTCGGCCGAGGGAAAAATGTCTACAAAAAGTGGAAACACTACTACGAACTTCTACACCAACAACACCATAGTAAATTGTTGACAGTTGATCGTAAAACATGCCTTCATTGTCGATTCGAGTTCTAGTTTAATTGAATATTTATGGGGTTTGAATATTTATGTTTTTAAGTTGCTTTAGATGTTTGGCTTTAGTCTGAACATAATTAGTAAATAGTATACAGTATGTCAATATATGAGTTGTTTGCAAAATAAAACGGACATATCAATTAAAAGTGGATATCAAAAGCGAAAAGAAAAGAAGAGAAAATCACTCGAGTCGGTCCAGAGTTCTAAAGATTTAAATGCTTGGCTGACTGGGTCAAGTTCTAATACTGAAAGTGGCATTGAAGTAGCTCATACAGGTAAGAAAACACTTTTTAATCCCAAAAAGTAGGATTTCGCTAACGCCCATCCCAGAACTGAGCAGCATTTACAAATTCAAAATATAGTTTTTGTTATTACAAACACAAAATTATATTTGTCAAGTACACATACATAAAATTGAAGTGTCTGTCTGTAACTTCACAAGTTCAAAATAGCTGTGTTATTTCAAGTGCATATATACGATACTAAAATACGATCGATTATACGACACTAAAACAAAAACAAACGATTTTAAAATTTTTGTCTGTCTTTCTGTTTATCTTTGTGTTTGTCCGGGCTTATATATATATGTTTTCGCTTCCTATAAGTGTTTTCTGTTTATTGGTGTGTTTTTTTAGGATTAGAATGAATTTTGTCATTTCAGGCTTAGCCCTCGACGTGTTAAAGGCACTCTTAATGCCTACAAAGCCCTTATTATTCCAATATTAAATTGTGTGTGTGTGTGTGTGTGAAGTCGAACATTTTCATATAGCCTAAATTTAGAAAAAAGTAAAAAATTTTTAGATTAGTCGAACATTTCCAAAAATTTCTAAATTTCCATAAAAGTCAAAATTTTTGATAAATTTTGGAAATTTTGGAAAAGTAAAAAATTCAAAAAAATTTCTAAAATTCCGAAAAATTTTTCCTCCCCCCTCCTTCCCTTCCCCCTTCCGCCCCCTCCCTCCCCCTCCCTTCTTTTCCCCCTTCCCTTCCCCAAGTAAGGTTCACTGCTTACTTGGAAAAATTTCAAAAAATTCGTATTACCAAACCGTTAGCTGTTGTAGTATATATATATATATATATATATATATATATATATATATATATCCCTGCACGTTTTGGCTTTGGTAATTCTGATTTTGAAAATAATACTTAATAATAATAAAAATAGAACTACATTAATTAGTATAACAAAAGAGTAGCAATGATTAACAAACAATAAATATCCACCGTAGCTTTTATTCTGTATTCAATTTTACAGTACTGTAGGCTATATTGTTTGTCCAAATGTAAATAAAAAATTATGTTAGCCAAACATTAGTGTATATTTTGCATTTGGAATAAAAGCTACTGTGAAAGAATCTACAATGACATTTATTGTTTGTTGTTGTTTGTTAATCATTGCTACTCTTTTTTTTATACTAATAAATGTAATTATACTGCAAGTATTATTTTCAGAATCAGAATTACGAAAGCCAAAACGTGCACTTGAGGATGGAGATGTGGAATTTCACCATTATACTAAAACTAATGAAGAGCAAACAGAAATAGTTACCTAAGTTACAAATGAGAATGATTCCCGTCTGGGTTCTGAATGTACAATAATAAATAACGATAAAACCGTTAAATTAGATGATATTTTCACAAAGACTGTTGATGATGTATTTATTTTTTTATTTATTATGATTAACGGCATATGCCTTTTTAACAAAATTGTACACAAGAAAACTTTGGCTGAAAATAAAGAACAGAATGTATAAATAGAGTAAATGCTGGTCCAATTTCTTCCAATCCACCCGTACTTAGTTGGTACTTGATCTTTTGTACTTCTTTTGTTTTGCAATTTATTGTTCGGGGTGGTTATGGGTAACAAAGATGGGACATGCATTGTGACAAAATAGCAATTGATACAACATAAGTAATAATTGACAGAAAGTGGAAAAAAAAGATACATTATTAATTTAACACAGGTACGGTAACAGTTGAGATATGATAACGTGCAAGTTTATAACTACTAGTGCATAAGGCAGTAAGATACAGTACCTTGTAGTGGTTGAAATACAAATATAACATGAGGCTAATAAATATGGTAATTATTGTGCTTAAGAATTAGTTGGATAACAATATACAATTGAGAACAATCAAGTTAACATGCACAAATAAATATATGCAATAAATATCAATTAATATACAATAAATTCAACAATTTGTATTGATATAGTATAAGTGATATAAGCGATAACAAGGATAAATATTTTGTAAATATAACATAAATAATATCTAATAAATATACAAATTTGAATATGAATCTGTAAATAAATACACATAACATGATGAATGGTTTGACAATTGAGATGACGTTAAGACTGTAATGGGTGTGAATGAATAGTAAAAATATGCGAATGAGTGTGATGAAATAATAAGTTACAACATTGGTAAGGGTGGTGGTGGTGATTGAGTGAGATACACCTGGAGAAAGCCTCAAGACTCACCACAAGACTCTGGGTGATCATCCTCTTGAACCGAGCAGCACTACAGTTAAAGAAATCAATGTCTGAAGGTAGGGTGTTTCCTGTGCGTTGCAACCGAACCATTGGTACTGTGCTGCGCATATGATGTGGTGTGGTGTGTTCTGGCAAACAGCTCCCTGGATCTGGTAGAAGCTGGAACGTGGAAATAAATCAGTGCTAGAAGTTCCGGACTGTGAATCTCACCATTGATGATCTTGAAAAGAAACATAAGATCAGATGTCCTTCTTTGCAACTCCAGTGATTGCAAGCCCAGCGTTACAGCCAATTCATCAACAGGAACTTCAGAGAAGCGATACCCCAGTCGTAGTCCCACCAGCCGGATAAAGCGAGTTTGAATGGATTGTAGTCTTTCGATAAGGAAACCCTGATACGGTGACCAGACGGTTGAACAATACTCAAGATGGGACCTAACCAAGTGACAGTAAAGAGTCTTCAAAGCTGTTGGGGATGTGAAGAAGCGAGAAAACCTTAATATCAGGCCCAGGATACTGTTGGCTCGTTTGCAGATGTAATTCACATGTAGCTCGGGGCTCAGATTCGGGCAACACAGAACTCCGAGGTCTCTTATCTCATACACTCTCTTCAGATTGACACCGTTGAGTGTATAGTTATTATGTATCACAGACTTAGTCCTATGGAAGGTTATGACGACACACTTGGATACATTGAGGGTCATGAGGTTATCAGAGCACCATTTCTCCACAACCAACAAGCTATTTTGAAGTGCTACACAATCATCTATGGTGTTGATGGACAAGTAGAGCTTGATATCGTCTGCAAAGAGCAAATGCTTGACTTCTAATGCCTCTGACAAGTCGTTAACGAACAGGTTGAATAACACAAGACCCAGATGTGAGCCCTGTGGTACTCCAGATGATGCAATGAACTCCTGCGAGTTGGCAAAAGCGTATTTCACTATGAGCTTGCGATTATCCAGGTAAGAAGAGAACCATTTCAGGATAGTGATTTAAAACGAAAACTAATAAAAGAAGGTCCCTACCAGGCTGGGATGAACCTTTTTCAAAAGATCAACAAAATAGATGTTTTTCAAACAGTTTTTACACTTTAACAACCATTAGTAGTATAGATTTAGAAATTAACTGGTTGTGCTTCTCTAAAACTAACGACTGTATCTTCTGTCTTCCTTGCTGGTTGTTTCTTTAGCATTCTAATGATCGCTAAAGAGGGAATAAGAGATTCTTATCAATTGGAGTGAGGGAATGGAGCGCATAGCAATCGGGCATGTTCTCATGAATGATCAAGAGAACAATGCAGGATCGGGCATGTTCTCATGAATGATCGAAAGAACATGCCCGATCCTGCATTCTTTACGATGAATGGTTTAAAAACGGAACAGTTGAAGATAGAATTGGCAGTCAATATGAAGAAGCAAGAAGGTTTCGGTGAAAAGTGATTGAAAGAATTTTGGAAGTCACTGTGGTAATTATTATTTAATGGGATTAGAATTTCCAAACATGAACGCGTAACTTAGCTTTTCAAGGGTCCTGTGAAAAGATGGGAAGCAATAGCAAATAGAATTTTCTATCCTGAGATCTGATTGGTCAGTTAATGGCGTGATCAGATTGGTCACCAGATCCTAGAATCTGACTGGTCCGCCGGTCCTATAATATGATTGGTTAGTATATCCTGTAATATGATTGGTCAGTCAGTCCCTTTATCTAATTGGTCAGCGGATCCTAATATCTTATTGGTCCGATTGTCCAATGATCTGATTGGCCAGTTCACCCTGTGATCTTATTGGTCACTCAGTCCTGTGATATCACTGGTCAATTAGTTCCATAATCATATTAATAATAATTGGTCAGAGGCATCTAATATCTGATTAGTCCGTTTGTCCTGTGATTTGATTGGCCAGTTCGCCCTGTGGATCTTATTGGCCAGTCAGTCCCGTGATCTGATTGGTCAGTATATCCTAAGATCTGATTGGTCAGCTAGTCCTGTGTTCTGATTGGTCAGTAACTCCCGTGATCTGATTGATCAGTAAATCCTGTGATCTGATTGGACAGCAAAGCTTTGATCTAATTGGTTAGCGGATCCTAATATCTGATTGGTCCGTTTGTCCTGTGATCTGATTGACCAGTTTATACTGTGATCTTATTGATCAGTCAGCCTTGTGATCTGATTGGTCAGTCAAAGCCTTGATCTGATTGGTCACTCAGTCCTGTAATCTCATTGGTCAATTAGTTCCATAATGTTATTGGTCAGGGGCATCTAATATCTGATTGGTCCGTTTGTCCTGTGATTTGATTGGCCAGTTCATCCTGTAATCTTATTGGTCAGCCAGCCTTGTGATTTATTTGGTCAGTAAATCCTGTGATCTGATTGGTCAGTCAGCCCCATTTTCTGATTGGTCAGTAAATCCTGTGAACTGATTGGTTACTCAGTTCTTTGATCTCATTGGTCAGTCAGTCCTGTGATCTCATTGGTCAATTAGTTTCATGATCTTATTGGTCAGGGGTATCTAATATCCCCCCACCAATAAGATCAACCAGTAGCAACACTGCCACGTGCATAAATTAATTGTTCAATCAGTACTCTGTAATGGGTTGGTTAAGAAGGAAAAACAGGTGAATGGTCTAGGGCCTTCCAACATCTCCTAACCATTCATCCCTTGATTAATTTTTGTGACGTCATGTACAAAAAAAATATTGGAGGAACAGAAAAGTTCTTCATTCTTAACACGTTCGCTGCTGATGGTGCGGATCCGCACCCGCTGCCTCTCGTTATTCTCACCATTGATCCCTTCCCCCCCTTAGGAAAGCGTACTAATGATCTGATTGGTCATTAAATCCTGTGTTAGGATTTAATGACCAATCACAACACAGGACTAGCTGACCAATAAGATTTTAGGATATACTGACCAGTAAGATCACAGGGTGAACTGACCAATCAAATCAAACAGAACAAACGGACCAATCAGATATTAGATTACTCTGACCAATCAGATCATGGATCTAATTGACCAACGAGATCACAGGCCTAAATGATCAATCAGATCAAGGCTTTGACTCACTAATCTGATCACATACAGGATTTACTGACTAATCAAATCACAGGACTGACTGACCAATCAGATCAAGGCTTTGACTGACCATTCAGATCATTGGATTTACTGACCAATCAGAACACAGGACTAGCTGACAAATAAGATCTTAGGATATACTGACCAATAAGATCACAGGGTGAACTGACCAATCAAATCACAGGACAAACGGACTAATCAGATATTAGATGTCCCTGACCAATAAGATTATGGAACTAATTGACCAATGAGATCACAGGACTGAGTGACCAATCAGATCAAGGCTTTGCCTGACCAATCAGATCATGGGGTCAGGCAAAATGATCTGATTGGCTTTGACTGATCAATCAGACGTAACCTATGATCTGATTGATCAGTCAAAGCCTTGATCTAATTGCTCATCGGATCCTAATGTCTGATTGGCCCGTTTGTCCTGTGATCTGATTGGCCAGTTCATCCTGTAATCTTATTGGTCAGCTGCCTTGTGATTTGATTCGTCAGTAAATCCTGTGATCTGATTAGTCAGTCAAAGCCTTGTTCTAATTGGTCAACGGATCCTTATATCTGATTGGTTCGTTGGTGTTGGCAGACCTGGTCTGCAAGGGTTGGTTGGGAGGTTATATCGCTCCTAATTAATTTCATGTTTTAACAGTGTTATATTACACTAGTGTATTTGTGAAGTTTACATAGTTAATAATAGAGTTATTTTACATACTTCATTTAATATGAAATACATCTGGTATGTACTTATGGTAACTGTCACTAACACTTCATCTTGGCACGTGTCTAGTGAGGAACTCTAACTACTAGTTGTCTGGAACTGTTTGTCACCGTTGCTCATTGTTCTGCAGCAGTAGCCTGCACATGCTTGTTGTACCGCGACTGCCAACTTAACAACAATGAAATTCCCGTCTCGCGGTTGATTCCCATGCCACTGGTGCCTTGCGGATATAAGATCTACAAAATATATGTTGCTAATTTGAGTTACTTGGAATCTCTTGTTTATGATTCTCGAAATTTTCATTCTGATTTTGAAGAAAGTGTTGTAGCATCGCTCACGGATCTAAACAGACTATCAATAAATTATCCTTTAGTAGACATAACTAAACTTATCTCCTCACGTGCTACTCTAGTTAGGTCTTACAACAACTTAGCTAGTGAATGCTCTATCTTAAAGACACAACTTGATGACATTAACTGTGAAATTAATATTATAAAAGACAAGTTTATATATGAAAAGGAAGCGAAGGAATGTGCGCTCAATGAGTCATTTCATATCCAGGATGATTTAGAAGCTGAAAACGATTCTTTAAAGTTAAAAATCGACAGTCTTACAGCGTCTTTAAAAAATCTCAGGACTCATGTAGTAATCTTAGAAATGAAAATAATGTTCTTGTAGATAAGGTTTCTTGTATTCAAAACCAATTAGATAGCCTAAAAACAGCGAGTGGTGAATTAACTCTAAATTAAACCTAATATCTAGCCTAAAATCTGCCAAAGCTGAAATATATATTATGTACAATAGTACAAAGACAAATGGCTCAGTGATGACGTCATTCAGTCATTGTACTGAGTTGCTAGGACATAGGGACGACTTTTTAATACTTAGCCCATCCGTTTGCCACTTAATTAAGCTTAGTAAATCTAATGAGTTAAACCAACTTGATGTTAATTCTAAGAAGTTCATATTTTTATATGTAAATAACAGTAGAGGTAAATATAAAGCAGGAGGCAGTAGTACTCATTGAAGTTTGTTACTGATAGATTTTGTTACAAAAAAATCATATAATTTTGATTCACTTAAAGGTACAAATATATGTCATGGTAAGATTCTCTCTTTATTATTTGATATTAATGAACATAATTGTTTTGAGATGTCTTGTGGAACAAATAATTTTGAGTGTGGAATATTTACTCTGGCTAATCATAGAATGATAGCTAATTTTTTTATCCCTGTATGCAATGATGTTACATTTGATGTGTGGTACTCGCAGCATTATTGTTCTCGGGGTTTAGTAACAATTCAATCCGCGGGTCATGAGGTCTCTGCTGTTAGTGTCTTGCAGTCACAAAATACCATCCAGACTCATGATATCATACCAAAAATAACTTTAACTAAAAAAGACCCTGGTCAGTGGAGGCTTCAATCACCCAAACACAACAATAAGAATAAAAACAAATCGTCTGAATTCAATATAGAACTTTACAATTATTGTTCTGTACTTGAAAATGAAGGATGATATGAAATGAAAATTGTCTTTATTAGGAGGAGTTAGGACTATTAAGTCCTCTCTTCCACTCAACCAAAGATAGGATATACAAGAGAAAAAAAAATTAAAACTCCAACCTTTCAGATTTTAAAACAACAAAATTAAAAAATAAAAATCACCCTCCATTTAAATATAATTATAAGTCTTCTGTTGGTAATAAACTAGATAGTAGGTCTGAATCTAACAAAGTCAATGGTAAAACAACATAACTGATCAAGAAAAATAAATCATTAAGATCTAGTCCCAAGTCTATTAGTAGTAATAATTAAGTTTGGAGTATTGGCACCAATTATTATGGTACTAATACTTAAGTATTAGTAGTAATAATTAAGTTTCAGTTCATAAACATTGTAAGACTAATAATGTTAGAAAAGCTAGAGTTATGGTTTATAGCGATTCTCATGGTCGTAATTTGTGCAATGGCCTGAAAAATAAATTACAAGATAAATTTGACGTTCTGTTACTTTGAGCCAAATGCCAAGTATGAAAGTGTAGTGTATAACGGCAATGCTTCTTAAAATTGTTTTACAAAAAATGACTATGTTATTGTACGGGCAGGAACAAATAATTTCCCAGACCATTGTAATGATTTGACATACCATGCTGAATGTTTTTTTAATGCATGCAAAAACACGAATGTCATTATATTATACATACCTTTAAGGTTCGATTTTCCTGAGTTGAATTACCCCATTTCCAGGGCTAACATTGATCTTTTGGAACTATGTAAAAATTTTGATTTTGCTACATTTGTACATCTTCAAACCAATTATAGACGATTTTTTAATCATGGTGGTTTACACTTTAATCATCGGGGCAAAAAATTGGTTGTGAAATTTACAGCAGATGTTGTTCACCGAGGTGGCCAACTAACAACAGCTATCACAACTAGATCTCGTGGTTCCACTTTGGATGCACGATTCGCTTATGAAATGGCTCCATTTCCACATTCTATTACATACTGTCCCTCAAGTCCTACGGGCAAGTATAGTTATTCTCTTAAGTCTATGAAACAAGTTTGGGTGAATACAACTTTTAAAGACAATTTTTTATTGGAAACTCTGTCGGAGGAGAGGAACGTGACACCTAAGTATTTGGCACACCATACATACAAATAAATCAAATGAGAATCGTTCCTCCTTCAAAATATTTGTGGTCTCAAATCTAATTTTGAGATGCTACAGATTTATACTCAATGTGAACATCCTGACATCTTATGTCTGTCTGGACATAACTTAACTCAAGAACAATTCAATAGTTTTATTCTTCCTGATTATGTCAAGGTTTCAGCTGTTAGCTGCGTGAATAGAAGTAAGGGAGGTGTTTATATTCTAGTAAGGGATGATATAAGCCTTGAAGGTGTCGATGTGTCTGGATTCTGTTTAGAGGATTTCTGCCATTAATGTTAAATTTTCTCTTTCTTGTTGATTTTTGGGGTTTTACCAGTGCTTATTTTTCTCATTTTTGGGCTTTGAGCTTTGTTATTAAATGTTATTATTTGAATAACTTATTTGGTTACTCTGCAGATAGACATTACTGTTTGTTGATGTGTTTAACGTTTGTTATAATAATTTTTGCTTGTACAGTATTGTAACTTGATTGTAATTATTGCTCTTGTGGCCTTCAGCCTTGTTTTCTAATTATTTTTCTGCAATAAAATCATCTTGTTCCGCCCAGCTACCGAGTTATGCTTTCTTCGGTTAGGATTTCTTCGATTTTAAAATTAGTAAAATTTAGACCTTTAAATGTTTACTGTTAATTAAATATATTATATTGCATATTCAACAATAATCAAAGAACAATGAAAAATACAGATGGCCTTATTAAAACAATATCCTATAGTGTGGAAGCTGAAGATGAACTGGGTGGAACACTTAATTTTTTTGTTGTTGTTACAAACGGTTGTTTGACGCTTTCTTTTCGAACCAGTGACAGAAAGGATTCAAATCAGGTTCCAAAGTTATCTTTAAGACGGTTTATGATAGACTAGGAAACAAGAAAAGCTTAATATAATGTTATTTATATGAAACGGTCATTCACTGGGGGGTAGTTATTCACAAGTGCACTAACCTACCTTCCATTTTGTAACATTTGTCCAAAATAATTTATTAAAAATAGTTTTAATTAGCATAATACGTGTTGGTACATATACAGTACAAGTAAACGTCACACAACACAAATATATTACAATATAAGCACAAAATGCACAAATATATTACAATACAAGTACAAAATGCACAAATATATTACAATATAAGCGCAAAATGCACAATATCAAGAATCAAGAATCAAGAATTATTTATTGTCTTTAAACACAAAATGTGCAATTAACAAAGTCAAGCCTTATTTGTTACAAGTCAAACTTACATAAGTCATGCTTATGAAATTAACAATAGTAAAGCTAAATGAGGTGGTAACAATATAATAAACAAATTAATTAAAACAACAATGCAATAACAAACTATAACAACAAGGACTTAATGAATAATAAATAAACAATAAGATTCAGACAACTTTCGGATCCTCTAAAAACTACTTACAACGCTAATATCAATATCATAGGCCAAATATTCGTCTATTGAATAAAAAACAATTTCCTTTAAAAATTTTTTACTTTTATTTCAAACTGCTTCAAGGGCAAACACCATAATTCTTTTGGCAATTTATTAAATAATTTGATTTTCATAAAAACATGACTACATTTTGTCTTTTCTAATCTTACTGGTATTGTTTCGAGAAGGTAGTTTTTCCTAGTAGGATAATTATGTGTTTCTTGTCTTGTAGGAAGATTTTTCAAAGATTGCTTGATATCCATCAAGCAACAGTAAATATAAAGATTAGGGAGAGTCATTATTTAAACTCTTTAAACAATGGCACACAAGATTCCCTGGCTGATACATTTTTAATTGCCCTTAGAGCCTTTTTCTGCCATTTAAAAACAGTTTGTGCCCCACAAGAGTTACCCCATAGAGTTATCCCATACCTCATATGGGAATGGAAAAAAGCGTAATACGCAGTGATCAACATGTTAAGAGTGACACAGGTTCTTAGTTTTCGAAGAAGAAAGATAACTCTAGATAGTTTCATACACAAATGTTCTATATGACAGTCCCAGCTTAACCTACTATCTATATGGATACCTAACAGCTTAACAGGCTTGTATTCCTTATAAATAGAATAATCCAGCGAAAATACAATACTTTCAGTTTTTTGGTCATTTACAATCAAAGAGTTAGAGTGGAACCATTCTATTGCTATATCTAAGGCATGTTTTTCTTCAATAATAAGTTTATCTAAATTTGTATTACAATTAACAAGCGTTGTATCATCCGCATATAAAATTGAAGGGCAAGGAACATTGAAAGGAAAATCATTTACAGAGATAATGAAAAGTAGAGGCCCAAGGACTGATCCCTGTGGAACTCCAACCTCTACTTTTCTAAAAACAGATTTATCTTCTCCCTGTACAACCATTTGTTTCCTGTCACTTAAGTATGATATCAATAGACTGAGCTCCTTGTCCCTTATACCATAGCAAAGTAACTTTTGTTTAAGAATCTCAGGATTTATGCAGTCAAAAGCTTTTGACAGATCAATCAGTAACGCAGATGACAAGAGTTTATTTTCAAAATTTGCCAGAACTTTATTAACCACATTTTCTACTGCTTTGATTGTATTTTTACCTGACATAAAACCAAACTGTTCTTCACAGAACAAGTTATTACTAATAAAAAAAGAATTTATTTGACCTTTTATGCATGATTCAAGAATTTTACTAATAATTGGGACCAGAGAAATAGGTCGATTATTATTATTATATTATTACAATACAAGTACAAAATGCACAAATATATTACAATATAAGCACAAAATGCACAATATTATTACAATACAAGTACAAAATGCACAAATATGGTAATCGATTTCGGTGAACCACGCTCACCAAATGATTCTTTTGTGAATCCCTCTGGTGTGAGGAAGTTGAGCATGGTTCACCGAAATTGATCACCATAATATTTTGTACTTGTATTGTAATATATTTGTGTTGTGTGATGTTTACTTATACTGAATAATTAATTGTTGTAGTTCCGGATTTTGTGGAAATTCAGAAAACCGATATATTTAATACTATTTTTAACTATAAAATCAAATAATTTCAATAGGGGCCTACATATTTTTCACTAAGAGACTATTATTTCAATACTTCCTTATGAGCTATTAATAAACATGTAAAACTAACAAGATTATAAACTCTTGGATTAAGAGTTTTACATTTTTGAAAATACTTTTAAATCTAAGAATTTATGGTAACTCACAAAAGAAAATATCACATTATTAGCAAATCTGAAAAGAGGGATTTTCAATGTAAGAATCTTAGTACAAATTTAATACACTTTAGCTTCAGGTTACGTTACACACAACTAGTTATTTACTCGTGCTTTGCTATGGGATAAACATATTTAAACAGCAATATACAAATTTCGTTTGAATAAATGTTAAATTGGGGGGCTCCTCTTAACTACTCGCATGCCAACCCTAATAAATTAGACATTAAAATACAACACTACAAAGAAACAATTTTTACAACACCATACACATTATAAACCTAAACAGCAGTTATGTGTTAGTAAGTACTCTGTAGTGTTGGTGGTAGGTGAATCGTAATTTATATCCTAAAAATAAAATGAAAAGAACAAAAAGGCATATATTTTTCCTTTGGATCATAATAGTTTGAACAATTAAATTATAAATTAAAACATTAGTACAGAACCTAGTTATTATTTATGTAGAAAAATGAAAATACTAAATCATTTAAGAGTAACTTTGTAATAGTTTCTCATTTGTTGCTTATAAAATATTTATAACTTTGTAATAGAACAATTTCTATAAATATTTTATCTTTTGAATCTGCATGCTAAAGGCTAAGTAGACTTCTAAAAATGTGTTGGTAATTAAAACATTATTTATATATAAAATAATAGGGTAATGAACACCATTTAAATGATTTATGATGATCAGTTGATGTGAAATTGTTGCTCAAATATAAAAGTTTTATATTTTTGCTCAAAAGCAAAAAAAATCGACAAGGCTCCCGATCTATAATTACCAATAATTTAAAGCAATAATAGCATGACAAATTGTTATAAAATAAATTAAAGGTTCATTTATTATGAAATGAAGTTTTGTGTATATTTTAAAATCTTTACACCTTTAGTTTTTCTTTTGATTCCCTTTATTTTTTTAAATGGTATTTTTAAGTTAGTTGTGAACCCTCCGGCTAATAACCTACCAGCTTTTACTGGATAATGTCTTAGTATAGTAAATCATTTGTGTTTCTACCTGAAGGAAAGAAAAGGATCCCAGCTGACTCAATTTGTGTATGAAATATACAAAAATTGTTTTAGTTTTAAAATAGTGTAACTTACCAATGTTGATTTATTTTCAATATTTGATCTAGTTGGTGTTGAAATATTCTAACTATCTTTAACACTTCAATGTATGTATAAAAAGCAAGACTTTAACTATACGCAATACTACTGTTAGTTTATCTTGAAATAAATTATTGAGATCAATTTTACAGTTGTAGAATATCAGTATGACCTGCTAGTTATTGATAAGAAAATATATTCAGAGTGTTGGTTGAAGGTTTCCATTCAAGTTCAGATTATAATGATTTATTTTTATATATGTTTCTTAAATAAATAGTAAGTAAATTTATAACTATGATCGTAAAAATAAAATACTTTTTCTGAAACAAGTTCAGCTTAAAAACACATTATGATGGTGATAAAAGAGGAAATAGACACAGAAAAAATAACATAAAACTTAAATTTTTGTATAAAAATAACAAGTAAGTTATAGGTTAGTGTAATAACTTTCAAGAAATTTTCTGCTGAATATAAACATTTACTCATAGACAATTTATTGTGTTCCTTTTTTTTGTGTATTAATAAATTTCAAATATTTTGATGTCAGTAAATTTTAGTTCATAAACTATTTAACTAATTTCGTGTTATGACCAATAAAGTAGACATTTCTAAACCGGTTGTTGAATTAATGCATTAAGATGGGGATACTTTGAATTATTTGTAAAATTATCTTTATTTATAATTTCAGTTATAAGCAGTTTTTATTATTTATGAATAAGGACGTTTTCTGTTGGTGGTTATTTCAGAAAGTCAGATATAAGAATAATTAATCCATTAACAATAAAAAAGCTAACTTTTTATATATAAATCCTTTATTATGCTATGGGTACTATCCAGATTGGTTGAAATTAACAATATATGGTAAAAAAGTTACCTCCGTTTTGTTCCGCCACCAATGTTGCGTTTTTTTCTGCACTACCGGACATCCTTCGAAACCGGTAGAGCCAAAAAAACGCAGGATTGGTGGCGGAACAAGACAGAAATAAATCCTTTATGAATAATTTTAATATTTCTCCTTGGTAAGAACTATTTATTACATTTTTATGTAATTACAGGATTGGTGACATCCCTAAGGTAACTCTAATTTCTAACTGCAATGAATATTTTACTTGTCTAAAGCTTCTGTCAGCACTATTGGCACAGTGCTACTTGGGGACAAAGTGTTGAGGAGATTGTAGGCGATAGGTTCTATGCTCGATCCTTTTAATACTAACATGATGTCCGCTCAATGGTTTCTGGTTTTCGCCCTGGCCGAAGTTGTAGTGACCAGATCCTACCTCTGACATGATTTATTGAAAATGGGCTTAAAAAGAAGTTGAAAACATCTGCAGATTTTATTGATCTTACAGCGGCTTATGACACAGTATGGAGCAAAGATTTGTTGTTTAAGTTCTACAGCCTCCTTCCCTGTCCTATTCTATTGCGACATTTGCAGTCAATGCTTAGTGCCAGGCTAATAAAAATTTATCTTGGTCGTGAAGAAAGCTCATTTAGACGCCACAGGGGTCTGTACTTGCTCCAATTTTATTCAACGTGTATACTGCTGACATCTCAATCACAAATTCTAGACAATTTATATATACGGATGATATAGCTTTAGTTTACCAACATAAGAGCTTCACAACTACAGAAGAAACACTTACAAGTGACCTTGCTGCCCTCGAAGAATATTTTAGAACCTGTAAGCTGAATCCTAATCCATCAAAAACCGAAGTAGCCTGCTTCCACTTAAGTAACAGACTGGCTAATCGAAAACTGAACATCTTCCTAAATGGTGTAAAACTCCACCATAATGAGCATCCACAGTAACTGGGAGTCAGGTTATATCGATCGCTGACCTTTAAAAGCCATCTTCAAAAAACAGCAGCTAAAATTAAAACCAGGGCAAATGTAATACATCATATTGCCGGAACAACTTGGGAAGCCAACGCATACATCCTGCATACTACTGCTTCGTCACTGGTCTTTTCAGCTGCTGAATATAGTGCTCCCATTTGGCTAAATAGTGTTCATACTAAAGCAGTCGATGTCCAACTTAATAGAGTCATGACAGCTATTAGTGGCACTCTCATGTCAACTCCACTTCCTTGGCTCCCAGTGCTGAACAATATAGCTCCTCCAGAGATAAGACGTCAGGAGGCACTACTCAAAGAATTCAATAAGATCTTGAATGCCCCGCACCTACCCATTATACAGGATCTCCCACGTCAGAACGGTCGCTTAAAATCTAGAAACCCACCTCTACGTACTGCTTTCCATTTAAGCAGATCAAACTTCTTGCCCAATACCAGCTAGACCGTAGCGTGGAACAGTTTTGATGGACATAATAAGTTCCTTATTAATGATCCGTCAATACCTGTAGGTGGGATGAACCTCCCTTGTAGGGAGTGGACACTGTTAAATCGGTTCCGAGCGGGCATTGGCAGATGCAATTACTGGAAGTATAAATGGGAATTGACAGTAGATCAGTCATGTGATTGCGGGAAGTCTATCCAAACAATGTATCACATCGTTACAGAGTGCCTCCTGTGCTCTTTTACAGAGGGATTGGTCAGCATACACAGAATCAGTGAGGCAGGTGTTAGTTTAATGGATTGGACTTAGCTTTGTGACAGGAGATCACTTTACATTTTTTTTAATCAATGAATACATAATCATGTCTTTTGGATATTTATCCAAATATACATCGCAGCTTTATAATTAACAAATGGTAGCTGACAACAAACCACACGATATATATATATATATATATATATATATATATATATATATATATAATGGTTGCTATTTACGTGGTCACTACTAGAGAAGTCTGGGGTCTGGGGAGTTAGTGTCCGAATGTTGTATGAAGGAGAGAACTGAGTATCAGGCTTGTCAATTAGCTGAAAATCAGACCAATACTACGTGGTTCGGATTCCACGTAAAGCAATAGGTCCCTTAGTTGCTCTGGCTATTGGTCAATTAATAAATGGCCCTTTTGTAATGTATTCTTTAAAAATATCACTATAGTTACAATTTGTTTTATCTTTAATCTTCTCAAACACAAGAAATAATAAATATTCTTCAAAATCTTTTTTGAGTAAAATTCAATTGAAAATAAAATGAAACCCTTCAACAAAATTAAAAATATAACCTTTTTGTTAAAATACTTTATTTAAAATTAAAAATCAAACTTAAAAACTTTTCTCAACTAATGGAATAATATTAAATAAAACTGTTCAATGTATTAAATAATAGTAATAATAATTTAACATATTAAAAATCAGATTAAATTCTTTTCTTTAAATTCTTTGAATAAATGAATGATTGATTCTGCCTCAGGAATGTTGCTTCCAGAGAACAGTCGAAGGCGCTGCCCGACACATCAACGTCGCGCACAATCAAAGAACACTCACTGCGTTGATTATACAACAACTTCTCAAAGCTTCCCAAGGGTAAATTGCCGAACTCCGGAACGTAGCGGAGGAACGGTTCAAAAAGCGGCGAACTTAATTCAGCAAAATACAGTGGCGAAACAGGCCGAAAAGACTATTCCTCGAAGTATTAACTCCCTCAGTACAAGCAAATTGCCTCGAACAAAAGGGATAAGAACCAATCAGGCAGCATCGTGGAGGAAGCAAACGTAACAACGTAACCAAAACCTGTAAATTGCGTAAAACATGTCGATCAGACTTGAGATGAAAAGATCTTGTTGTAACTAATATTGGTTATTTTATTTCTAATGGGAAAAATCTACTTTTTTATTTGAGGGGCTAGGATTCTTAAAATTTATGAAAAACTGAAAAAATTTGATTGAATTAATTTTCTATTGCAAGTACTTTTTCAAATAGTTTAATATTTCTAAAATCAATGTTACAAAACATTGTTACACTTTTTGAAAGTTAAACTCAGTTAGTAACCAGAATACACAGGTCATCCATATTCATATAATCACCTCAAAGTTCATATTCGCCTTAAAATACGCACAAAGTTGTGTCAGCAGCAAGGGCGGATCCAGGATTTTTGTGAGGGGGGGGCGGTCTGAGATTTTTGGAGATTTTTTTACACATATGATTCATGTTGGTAGTCAAAGCTCTGTAATTTGACATAAAATGTTATTATTGTACTAATGAAAAAAAGGGCTAAAGTGATAAATGAAAACAATGTAATAGTTCCAATAAACTGTATATAATCTGACAAAAGTTGTAAAAATACAAAATTTTATCTTTAAAGTACAAACTCGAGCCTTCTGTTTTTTTGGCTTGCAAATCTGTTAATGACTTTTTCGGGGCATACTTCGATGTCCCTGTGCACGTTTAGCAGAGCGAGTCCAGTCAACCTATCCTCTGCCATCCTTGTTCTGATCCATGACTTCAATTTTCTCAGAGTTGAAAAAGATCGTTCTGCCGTTGCTGTTGGAAAAAACAATAAGTTCTAACAGATTGGCAAAAAAAGGTTAAATGTTTCATAACAATGAAAAAATACTTTTTACTAACAACCACACAATTTAAGAAAATACAATTAGTTTTACTGGTTTTAAAAATTATCTGCTAATAAATAATTTTGAAAAAATAGTATAAACAAAAATTACTTACCTATTGAAATTGGAAGAGTAAGCAGAATTTGTACCAAAGCCCTTAGAAGAGGATAGCTGTTTTCATTTAATGCTTCAAAACATTTCATTGCTTTAGTTATAGTTTTAAATGCATTATAATTAGGAATGTTCTTGAGGGAGCATACTTCGTTCATAAGTTTCAGTAGCATCGTGTTTTTGTTCAATGATACTAAACTGCAATACTTCATACATATGGGCTCAAAACTAGATTTCATATCCACTATTTTGTCCAAGTTTGTCGGAACGGTTAGGTTCAGCATATAACACTCCAGTGAATCGCTTGAAAATCTATCTGTCATATCTGCAATAATGTTATCCAGAATTGTTATGTATGCAGATTTTTTCCAATGTTGTATTGTACATTCCCGACTGTCACTGGACGTTGATGGGTAGTTTGGTCTATTTAGTTAGTTAGTTAGTTAGTTAGTTAGTTTAAGTGGGGATATATAGTTGGTCCAGCCAACCCTTGCAACGAAGCCTAAGGCTTTTTGTGCCAATCCCGGTGCCTAATCGTCGTAAAGCTGGCAACCCTTGACCAAGTCAAGGAGCTTCTTCACTAGATTAGTAATTTCCAACTGTCCCAGAGGTGAGCCTTCAAAAAGTGCTCTTCTTCTGGCACCAAGGGCCTCACACTCCAGGACAATGTGTTCTGCCGACTCTTCGTCCTCCCCACAGAGGCGACAGATGGGATCCTCCGTAAAGAGTCCCACCGTTCTTAGATGCCTCCGGAATTTGCCGTGGCCGGTGATGAGTCCCACCACCAGCTTAACGTGTGGTTTACTTAACCCAAGAAGTGACTTTGTCAACTTCTGGGAGGGATTCTTGACAAGAACCTTGCCGAGTCTTTGCCCTGGGAACCGCCGCCATCTTTCCAGATGTCTGGCGCTGACCCAGTTTTTAATTGCTGTTTTGGCAGCTGCAATCGAAACGCCGCAGGCCGGCTCAGGACCAATGAAGGGCTTGAGAGCACCCTCCCTAGCCAAGGCATCGGCCTGCTCGTTGCCTTCTAATCCCCTATGTCCTGGGATCCATTCCAGCAAGACCTGATTTCTTGAACCCAGGATGCTGAGAGACTCCACACATTCCCAGACTAGACCAGATGAGACCTTCCAGGAGTCAAGAGCCCCTAAGGCCACCTGACTGTCAGAGAGGATGTGGATATATTTCCCGCAAACCCCTCTCTCGACCGCCTGGGCGGCACAATGAAGGATTGCGGTGACTTCAGCTTGGAAAACGGTGCCATACGCTCCCAGGCTCACGCTAGCGTTGGTCCTAGGGTCGCCAGTATAGACACCAAATCCAGCTCTGTTGCCCATTCTAGACCCGTCTGTGAACCATACAATTCGGTCGTGAGAAGAAACCGGGCTACTAACACCGTCCCAGTACTCCCTCGACCTGAAATCCACAGTATAGGGTCTAGTGAAAAGGTACTTAGTCCCAATGAAGTCAGACTTCATTGAGAGTACCTCATCGTTTACTAGATTGGCCACTGAGGAGTGACCTGTACAGGACCCCCTCCAGTGGCCAGTTAGCTGAAGCCTATAAGCCGCCGCCCGAGCCTCCCCAATAATGAAGAGATCAAGGGGCGGCAGGTTGAGAAGAGTTCTATTGCACCTCCAGTGCAATAGAAGGGGTCGACCTAAAGGCCCCTGTCATGCACATGCAGGCAAGTCTTTGTAGGCTAGAAAGCCTACCCCGGACAGTTATCTGATTGACCTTAGGCCACCAGATCAAAGCCCCGTAAGTAATTTGTGGTCTGATGACCGCTGTGTAAAGCCAGTGGCAGACATGGGGTGACAGGCCCCATGTGGAGCCCACGCAGCGCCTAGTGGTCACGAAGGACCACTTAGCTCTGCGGATGACTTTATCAAGATGCAAGTTCCATGTCAGTTTCTGATCAAGGATTACTCCCAGATACTTAACCGACGATGAAACAGGCAGAGACACTCCACCAAGGGCCAGGCCTCTGAAGGAGCCCTGAACCCTTTTCCTGGTGAAGGGAACTATTACTGTCTTGGAAGGGTTTATTGCAAGCCCTTCTCTTACACACCAGGAGTTCACTGCTTCCAGACTGTCGTTCATGATGTCCGTAACAGTGCCCTGGTACTTGCCACGGACCAGTAGGACGAGATCGTCCGCATAGCCCTGTATGAAAATGCCCTTATCCGTGAGGCTGACTAGGAGATCATCCACCACCAGGTCCCACAGGAGGGGTGAGAGGACTCCCCCCTGCGGGCATCCTCGGCTCGCAGAAATCTCCACCACCTCACTTAGAAGGGTTGATTGAATTCTTCTGCCCTGTAACATGTGGTCGACCCACCTACGAATGGTGGGCTCTACACCACGTTGTCCCAGCGCACGAATAATTGACTGATATGAGGTGTTGTTGAATGCCCCCTCAATATCCAAAAAGGCTCCTAGAGCAATTTCTTTGTTCTCCAGGGAATGTTCAAGGTGCCTGACCAAACAATGGAGGGCAGACTCACAAGACTTCCCCGGGAGATACGCATGTTGATTTCGATGTAAAGGGGAGTCTTTAAGCGCCCCTTCTCGAATGTGAAATTCTACGAGTCTCTCCATGGTCTTCACCAGAAACGAGGAAAGACTAATTGGCCTAAAGGATTTGGCGTTTGTGTAGTCGCCACGTCCCCGCTTAGGAATAAAAACTACTTTGCTAACTCTCCAGGACTGAGGAATATACCCGAAGGCAAGGCTCGCCCTGAAGATTTCGCAAAGTAGAAAGTGGAGGTTCGGTGGGCCCTTCTGCAACAGTGCGGGAAAGACACCATCGCCTCCTGGGGATTTAAATGGGCTGAACTTGTCGATTGCCCATTTAACTTTGGAAACGGTGACTATGCGTCTAGCTTGCCTCCAGTCCTCTCGAGTTGCCCTAAGTATAGGGCTAATCTCTCGAGGGCCAGAGACTTCCAGAGCATCGTCAACGAGATTCCCTGGGAAGTGACACTCCAGAAGGAGCTTGAGTGTTTCGCCAGGTAAAGTTGTCAATTCCCCTGAGCTGGTTCTAAGACTGCCCATGGGGTCGATAGGTTCGCTAGCCAAGATTTTCTGGATTCTGGCTGCCTCTTTGATGGAGTCAATGCCCCTACAAAAGGTTTGCCATGAAGCCTTCTTGGCATCACGAATGGATGAATTGTAGTTGTTAAGAGCTAAACGATACTCTTCTCGACAATTGGCCACCTTAGAGCGATTAAAAAGCATTCTAACGCGCCTTTTCTTAGCTTCCAGGGATTTTGACCACCACCCGATTTTTGGTCTAGGCGGTGTGTTTGAAATTGGACAGTTGTCGTGGTAACTTTCGAGGATCGCATCCTGTAAACAGGATGCCGCCTGCTCTAGTTCCACGACAGACCTTATTCGTACTCTACCCCCCCCCCCCCCGGGACCCAATCCCGCAATGGCCGAAAGTTCCGCAGCATAGGACTCCCAGTCCGTCCGCCTAGGATTTCGGTGAGGAGAGGAAAAGGCTGACATTTTAGCTTTGATATCAAAACGAATGTACAGATGATCAGAAAGAGAAGGTTCGTCAGAGACCCGCCAGTTGTCAATGAGGCCTAGAGTGACCGCATTGCAAAGGGTCAGGTCTATGACTTCGGCTCTAACCCTATTCCTAAACGTGGGTTCATTGCCCCGATTTAGTATGAATAGATCATTAGAAACAATGAAGTTTAATAGGTACTCACCCCTCCTGTTGGAGTCGGTTGATCCCCATGCTTCATGATGGGCATTGGCGTCGCAGCTGACCAGAAGGTGCCGCCCCCCAATGGATTGTTTCTCTACCAGGGCTTCTAGTTCCCTGCAAGGGGGTGGATCCTGAGCATCATAGGGAAGGTACACAGAGCTGACGGTGAACTCCCCATGCCCTTCCTCAGTGCTCAGTGTCATTCTCACTGTCGTGATGTCCCTGGAACAGAACTCAAACAGGGGAAATACTTCCATACCATTGCGAACCAAGATACATGTCCTAGCATTATTGGTGGAACAAGAGGAAATTATCTTACCTTTTGCATCGGCCAGTCCTGCGATTCTGCCCTTGTGTAACCAAGGTTCTTGAATCAGGGCCAGGTCGATGTTGTGTGCAGTCATGGACTGACAGGGCTGCCGAGGCAGCCTTACTGTGGTGCAGATTGGCTTGAATCACCCTTGGCATTGTCCCTAGCCAGCCAAGTTGGAGTCAGAATCGGAGAGAGACATGTCCCCCCCCGACGTTGATTTGGCCCGAGCAATGGAAAACAAGGGCTGGCCAGTGTGGCTGCCCTCTGCTCCCATGCTCGGTTCATTGCCTTAGGACTCAATGCGGTCCTTAGGTGAAGGTTTTGATGTTTTTGTACTATCTGGGTCCATAGGATTCCCACGATTAGCTAGGGAAATAAATGGTCTAGCCCCGACAGAGCCCCGCATGCCAGGGTAAGCCTATTTGAAACTGGATTTTGGCAGGTGTCCAGAGTCCACATGGTATAGACTGGTCTACCACCAGTCATTCAGCCCTCGGCCCACACTGTTCCACCTTGGCTTGGTTGGAAGGTTAGGTAGGATAAGGAATTAATGGGATAGGAGTGCTCTCAGCATCGGGATCACACTGAGAGCTGTGGGAAGGTACCCTCCTCCTCCTCATCGGTTATGGGAATGATGAGACGCCGGGCTTGGGACCGGTACAAGCGGAGTTGTTGGTCTATTTACTTGCTGTCCCACAATTCTTGGAATACGAACTTCTATGCCCATAGACTCCATGTCTTTTCAGCAGTGTTGAAAATCAGAGAAAAGAATTGATCAGGATTTTGCCTTTTATTCTGAAGTACTTTTATTGTGTGCATTACTTTGTCTCTTGCTGAACACAAGTCTATGGTTTCTGACTGAAGATATTTACTAAGAACACAGGTTGCATCCGTTATATCACTAAGACAATGCATAGTTATTATAAACTCACAAGTGGAGATAGAGCACAATAAGCAATTTGCTTTGCTTGCTGTTGAGCTATCATTCCACTTTGAGACAATTTTAAGTGCTTCGGCTATTTTTGTTAGGTCTTCTGTAAACTCAAAAATTGATTCATGCCGTTCTACCCAACGGGTCTCACAATATCCTCTCATTTGATGTCCCAGTACTTTTTTCAAAATAGAGTTCAGTTTGGCCGAGGAGGTGAAAAATCTAGAAATCTCTTTTACAGTGCCTACTGCATTTCTCACGCTTTGGACTTTATTGCACTTTGAAATAGCCAAATTCAATGCATGATTACTGCAGCCACATAAGGTGCTGTATATGGCAATTTTTTTTATTTCTGTCACTGCTCCTCGCATGTCAGACATATTGACAGTGCATCCATCACAACCGATCCCTACACAGTTGTTCATGTTCAAACCAAGCTGTTGCATGAATTTCAGCACAGACTGTCCTAAAACCTCCCCCGTGATAACAGGTTCAACTTCTTGATCAGAATAGTTCGTACCGTGGAGATCAACAAAACCTACAAAGTCTTCTCTTATAGCATTGTTATACAGGTAACGTAAGCTAAGGCTTAGCTGAGAAGTATGAGACGCATCTGTGGATTCGTCAAATATTATGCTATAATATTTAGCTTCTGATACTCGTTGAGTTATCACTTGCAAAATTTCATCAGAACAACATTTTATAAGGAAGTTAGCTGTTGTCTTGCTGATGTAAGTAGCGTTTGCTCCTGCAGACTTCAAATGATCTTCAAGCTGAACATCCCCGCTATCTATTCTAAATCGCAAAAGTGCCCTGAAATTGCCGTCATTTTGTACTGGATCATCTCCAACTTCAATCAAACTGCCATCATCTCTATGTCCTCTAAGGGGTATGTTCTGCCTACCATGCAACAAAATAGTTTTAATTATTGGCACAAGCCTTGCACGATTCTGTATGGTTTGGGCCTTCCTATTTTTATTTAACAAATTAAGAATTTTTCCCTCAGGGTTTTCAAAAACAGATATAAAATGTTTGGCGTCAATTTCAGCATCTTTGTGATATTGTGTCGCTGCGTGACTTTCTAAATCTCCGTCCTTGCCTGAGAGTTTAGCATATTTCTGTAGAGGTTCGGTAACTAATTTCTTTGAAGAAACTGTATGCTGTCCTCCAACTAACTTTTGATGGCATAGTACTGCACAAAATTTACAAAATAGCCCTTGCTTAGCTTCTGAAAAAATTAACCATGGATACTTTTCAAAATGGCCAATATTAGCTTTTCTTTGTTCTTCCCGTCCTCGTTTTACATGAGAGGATGTAGGAAACTTAAAGTCCTTTTTAGGCTTCCAATGATTAGTAAAAATACTATACTTAGTATGGTTACTCATCTTAGACATGTTGTTAATGTGAGACCCGATGTCGAAAGAGCACATGTTTTCGGAGATACTAACTTGTGAGTTGGAGGATGATGGCGCCGATTGTGTTTGGCAGCGGCACGTCTGTAACCTCATGCTGGGTGGAAACCTCAACATTTGAAGAAGGAACTTCACTGTCTAACTTTGGTCTTTTAACAAGATAACGATCCATATTGCACAAAAATCTGTTAACACTCAAAAAGATATCAAACACAAGCGATAGGGTACTTCACGATGGTCACGAACGTACGCACTGAATCAACTGAGTGGCCGTAGTAGGCGGTGTGGTGTAGGCCTATCGTTGGGGCGGGCGGACTAGGATGACTCATGCACGCGCAACCCCCCCCCCCCCACCACTTCCGGTAATCACACACACTGTTACCACCTCCCCTCTACTCATACACGAATTAAAGCTACAATCTTAAGTACAAAATATATGTTTGAAACACCGACAGTACCAATTACGAGTAGTGTGGCCGATGAAAGCACCCTTTACTAACGAACAATATATTATTACTTTAAGCTTAAATCTTTTATAAACAAACAAAAATTAGAATTTGTGACCACCGAGGGGGGGCGCGCGCCCCTCGTGCCCCCCCCTCTGGATCCGCCCTTGGTCAGCAGCTCATATCTGCGGATACAAATAGGAATTGAAGCTGAATCAAAGTTTTACATGATAGATACTGTTTGCAAATTAAATTAAGCACTCTAATTATTTATGGAGTTGTAGAACTAGCACATATTGTAAATATATTTACTATAATATATATATATATATATACAAACTATGTATGTTTGTATTTATTGCTAACAAGTTAAGTGCTTTTTATATAAATTTAATTATAGTGATTTAAGATTTAAAATAGTATTTTGTAGCAAAACAGCTAAATACACAAAGGTTTTCAATGATATTTTTCAGGCAATCCAAAAAAATACAACTGAACTGAGGTTGTCATAAATATAGAAAGTAGAAAAATGGAAAATTCTTCTCAAAGCCAGTACACCAACGTACAAAATAAACAATCACCACTCGAACCAGAGTCTCTACCAGATGGAAAAAGGCATGTAAGTGTAATTGAAATATTTTAGTTATGTTACATAAAATCAAAAACATTAAAATATCTCTTATCTCTCTTCACATCCGTTGCTCTTTTGATATCTCCATTTCGCACATGAATTAGGACTAGTCTCTCTACTACTCCCCAGTACATCCAGACTTGATAGCAAAAATGTCACACTTACATTTTTCTACTCTGGACAGTTGACTTACATTCTTTTCTACAGTTTTCTTGTAGTTCCTCAATTCCACTAAACTGAGTTCTAAAGCCCATGTAAATGTTCGTTACTTCTATATTCAGTATTCAACTCCCTCCCTTACCATTGCCGCTCTTGTTCATTATCCTCCCCCAATATTTAGTTTTTAACACAGCATAATTAGTTTTTTTCCAATATTTAAGTCGTCCAACATCGCATTTTCAACTACTTATTCAAACTTTAAAATTTATTTCTAATCATCATTAAACCTGCTCATTGTTTTAACTCTCTAACCATGTATTACTTAAATCATTTTGATCCTTCACAACCACAAGTTGCCCCCATGCAAAATACAACGTGAACATATTTTCATTTCCAGCTTTTATTCCAATGCATTTAAATTTAACATAGATTAACATTAAAACTATATGAAACCAACACCTTGATCAAGAAATGCTTTTAACACCAGCTTTCTCTATAACTCTTGCTCCAAGGAAGTGTTAGTGCACAAAACATTATAAAAATGTATCTCAGATATGTAAGTTTTATTATTATTGCCAGGATGATCAACCACTAACAAATGCATCAATAATTACATGGAAGAATTTAGGTTAGAAAATGAGAGCACAGTGAGCAACAGATCAGGAAAGATGAGATTCATTATTTAGCTTATCAGGTTAATCAAATCATTTATAATACACGTAAATGATTATAAATCATTTATAATACAAATCAACCTGTTAGGCTCAGCTGCACTTTTTTTCAATCATGAATGCAAGTGGCAAGTGCCATGGTCTTTTGGATCAAGTGTTGTTGAGCTTGTCATGTATTCACTCTTGTTGTGACTATCTAGTGTGTAGTTAATTTAATTATTTACTGTATTACAGTGTTGTAATGTTTTTATTAGCTTGCTGACTTTACTGTACTATACATATATTAATTGTGCACTATTACTGTGGTGTATGTCAAACTCCAAAGACAAAATAGTATTGATAACTTTCAACAAACATAAAATACGAGTGATTTTTTTAAAGTTATGCTGTATCGCAATACATTACGTAGTTTTAAAATAAAATTACATTAATACTTAAACACTTTTTTGGATACATTAATTCTTTACCATTACTCAAGTAATGTAACATCTGATTATCAGAAATTTCCATTATCGGAACCGAGTCCAGCCCCAATTGTTTAGGATAATCGGGGTTCTACTGTATAAATTAAGTACAGTAAAAATACCACAGTGCGTGTGTAGGTGGGTCAATACCACTGAATTTGATTGGGCGTACTAATAACCTACAGAAGCAAAGTACAGACATATGAAGTGGGGGAGGAGGGTGGAGAATGAAAGACAATACAAGTACACTCTCGTTCATAAAAGTGACATTTTTACTTTCTTAATTAAGTCTATTTAGGGATGAAATTAATTATATTCCCAAATCAAATGCATCGATGTATAAACATACATTAGACCCTCGGCTGTCTCAACTTAGGTTGGCTTCTGGTATAGAAAGAAATAGCGTAGAACTGAGGTTCTTAAATCTTCAGTGCATAGAATTGTTTACAGAAATAAAATAAAATGTTAAAAAGCACTTAGTCCATAATCTACCTGAAAATAATCTGAACAGAAGGGTGAAATTATGTCCCGCATCATTATTTCTCCACAAATTCAGTTCTATTGCAGCGGTGTCACCCATAATTGTGACTCTTACTACACCTACCATTCATAAACAAAATGTTCTTCAATTCAAAAGGAACTAATGTATGGGCTGATGTCAGTATTTCATAGCATCAGACAGTATTTCATGACATTTCAGACAGTAATATGACTGTTAGATATAGACAAGTTTTGAGTACACATGTATTGTGACAGATTTAAGTTTGTGAAATAGGACAAATAATTGTTAAACAGGATTGTGCTTCATCTCATATTTAAAATTAAGGTTAAGTGGTAGAGAGGACTTAACTTTGCCATGTAATAAAGCAGTTTTCATTCAAATTCAGTCAAGAGCGCTGAATCTGCTGAGGAAGTATTTTTTTTTTTTTTATGATTGGCCCTCCTGATCTCTTGACTTAACTGTATGTAACCTTTTCTTATTGTGATGCTTAACTGGAACAAGTTAACATCCATAATTTAGCAATGGTACTGACTTGAAATACGTTATTGAAAAAGAACTCCTTCAGATAGCTCTGGAGTTATTTTCAAAAGTGTATAAGTCATGTGTTGGTTCTTGTAATAAGCCAACACTTGTATCGCTGTGGAAGTGTATAAGTCATGTGTTGGTTCTTGTAATAAGCCAACACTTGTATCGCTGTGGAAGTGTACAAGTCATGTTTTGGTTCTTGTAATAAGCCAACACTTGTATCGCTGTGGAAGTGTACAAGTCATGTGTTGGTTCTTGTATAAGCCAACACTTGTATCGCTGTGGAAGTGTACAAGTCATGTGTTGGTTCTTGTAATAAGCCAACACTTGTATTGCTGTGGAAGTGTACAAGTCATGTGTTGGTTCTTGTAATAAGCCAACACTTGTATCGCTGTGGAAGTGTTCCAAATTGAATAACAGCGTTTTGTAATCAAACTTTCATTGCTAGTTAGTTTCTAAGTAAGTAATTAATTATAATTAATTTATATATTTTAATTAGTTTGAAGTCCACATTAGATGAAATGTATGATAGTTTTGTTTTATTTTCAAAAATAAAAAACTTTTTTATTTCAATTTTCTCTTTTGCATCAATCATCAAACAATTTTGTCTTCAATCATCTGAAAGTTGTAATTATCATAGAATATTTTGGTAATTTCATCAAAAAGAGTGAAAATGTACAGAATGATTGATGGATAAACAAGCAAGTAATAAAAAATAAAATGCATGTAAACCAGCGTCATTTTTGAAAGGGTAGACCTTTTGAGGTCTGATTTTAGGCAATATGTTCTCCTAATAGAGACCTTTAATTTGATGTACTACTCGACCTTTAAATGAGAGATTTAAGATTTTCTCCAAACTCCGTGTGGTCACTTACCTGATTTGATAGAAACTGATGGTTACTTCAAAAAGTAGATTTTTGTGTAGAAATGATGCACTGAGTGTTATTGCTTTATCTACAATCGTTTAGAATATACTATGAAAGTGCAGAACTTTCAATCAATCGAAAAAACTTTATTCATATCAGTACAAATTGTTCATTATTTAAATGAAGCCACAGTTATATCTGATAACAACTTCATTAAAATAAAAACCCTTAACTAAAATATTCACTTATGTTGTACAGAGGCTTATTGACTATGTACTTGTGCCGTAGTGTTTCAATATTGGTCTCCTGTCACAGAGCTAAATCCAGGTTTCGTAACCATTCAACCATGATGCTTCTACGATTGAATGAAGACCAGCTAATCCCCCCTGAAAAAAATGTATTAAGCAGTCATTAACTATATGATCCATAGATTGAACTTTTACTCCGCAATCACATGACTGATCATTTGTCATTCCCCACTTTTATTTCCAGCAGTTGCATCTACTCACACCCGTGCGAAAGTGACTCAACTGTCCATTCCTTACGAGGAAGGTTCACTCCACTGATGACGGCCGTAAGGTCTGATACCAAGAAATTGTTTCGTCCGTGAAACATATCCCAAGTTAACGCCCTGTTGGTTTATGGCAAAAACTTGTTTAATAATAATTGGGAAGGAAGTCAAAGTGGTGGTTTTTTTATATTTAAGTCGCTCTCTCTGCACATTGTGAGATATCTTCCGAAATGGGGAGATTTGGAGTAGACAGGATCATTTTAAACACTCTAAGAAGTGCCTCTGTTTTTTATATCCGGAGGAGCTATGTTGCACAGCAATGGAAGCCAATTACCAGTGGATGCCACTGGTAGAGGGTTGCAATGAGAGAGCCGCTGATATCCCTTATCACCCTGTTTAGTTGTATATCAACCTCTCGTACATGTGTACTATTAAGCCACACAAGAACATAATATTCAGCAGTGGAGTAAACCAGGGACAAAGCAGTAGTACGCAAGACTTATATGTTGGCTTCCCACAATGATCCAGCAAGTTGCTGGCACAATGTTAATTCTGGTTCTCACTTTAGCTGCCGTTTTCTCTAGGTGACTTTTAAAAACAGAGAGATCGAACTGACTCCCAAGTACTATGGATGCTCATTGTGTTTCAGCCTAACACCTTAGAAAAAGATGTTCAACTTTTGATTAGCGATTCTATTACTCAGGTGAAAGCAGTTTTCTTCTGTCTATGTTGGACTGGGCTTAAGCTTCCAGGTTCTAAAATAATTATTGAGGGTGGCTAAATCAAGTGTGTTTTTTCTGTTTTTGATATACCTTCATGTTGGTTTTTTTTAACTTTAAGAAGTGTACAATAGTCTTAATTTCATTTGGTAAATAGTTAAAAAATGTAATACCACAATATGAAGGTTTAAAATACTGTAATATGAGCTTGTGATTAAAAAATAGAAAATAATCTCCATGGCGGGTATTATAATTATGATGATTACCTAATTTTAGAAATGCTGAAGCATTTTTATTTATGTGCAGAATTGTTTCAAAAATATATAAACTGTTTACGGTTATAATACCCATTTCTTTGAAATTATTTCTAACAGAATCATTCCAATTTAATCTGTAGATTACTCTTATTAATTCTTTTGGTAGCAATAAAATATCATAAAGGTTTTTAGCAGCAGTTGCCCCATAAATTATCAACACAAAGGATAAATGACAATGTATAAAAGAGTAATGTATTAATTTAAATGTTTTTTCATTATAAAAGTTTAACATTCTCCTCAAAGTAAAGATGCATGACATCTTTTTCAAGCATATTTATCATGGGTGTCCTAAGAAAGGGGTTTGTCACCCATGGGGGACTTTGTGTATAACCTGGATTTTATGTTTTGACAAATAGTATACGATGAGGGAGACAAAGGTAGTTGGACATTTGCCATCATTACGTGAAAAATAACAATCACTATGATCTCACTATTGTTATTTTTCACGTAATGATGGCAAATGTCCAACTACCTTTGTCTCCCTCATCTGATACTCCATCATTAACAAATTTCAAAAACAAAATAGTATACATTACAATGTTCAAAAATTAAAACATTAGTTGTTTATTATTTTACTGATACTAATATTTTATTTTTTTTTTAGATAGATTGGGTTACTTTTATGTTTTATAATGGATTGTATGCACTAATCACATGGTTAGTACTGAAGATGCGAAATTTACACGAGAAAAAAAGAAGAAAAGAAAAAGAGAAAGCGTCAAAAAAGAGTGAGAAATCAAAGAGGGAACACAAAAATGTAAAAGTAGTTAAGAAGTGAAGTTACATATTTATAAATATTATTTAAAATATTATACATCCTTAGTACTTATACCATATAAATAATTTACTCTTGTTTTGTTAACATTTATATAAATGTATTAGTTTTTTAAAGCTACAATAAATATTATTATGAGTAATATGTGATTTTCCTTAACAAAATCTGCTGAAAGATTAGGGTAACTTGGTTCAAGCTAGTCTCAATTGATGGAAAAAAATATTCTATGAAAATCGTTGTCCTTAAAATTAAAGTAAGTATTCTGAGCCATTTCTAAAGTATACTGATACAAAAAATTGCCACCATCAGATTTCGAGAAATAAAATCCACTATAACTTGTAAATTAATCATTAATCTATAGTCTATTCTCCTCTGAAATCTTCTATTAATTGAGCTTAGCCCTCGAATAGATTCACTCACCTCGACCCTTCAGGAGCTATTAGGGTTTTTTGCATGAATCTTTAAACTTCCATAATTCTGTGAGGAAGTTCAAAACTTACTTTGCAAAAGGAGAAAATGTGCTAGGCATTGTAAAAGAATAATGCTACACTCCTATTTAATGAGATCTAGGACACCCTGTACAAAGACATTTAATTAACAGTAATGATAAGCATGCGTCTAACAGAAATAAGTAATATTAATTAAAACGTGAGTGTTATAACTAGTTTTAACTGAGCTCTTTCTCAGTTAGTAAAAGTAAGGTGGATCTAACTTTATTCTGCTCGCAGCACTGACTGTACATCTGACCGCTATCTACTCATACACAGACACTCATCCCCTCCCCCTCCCCTGGGATGATTGGGGTATAATTGCAGGAAGTTGTTTAAGTGCAATCCTGCGGGTGCTGTGTTTTGCTGTACATGTGTGTAGCAATTGGATTGTAATATAACATGCCGGTAAAAGTACAACCACAAGTTGATTAAATAAAGTTAATCAATTTTGTAAATTGTGTGATATTAAAAAGCATAAGATGCCAAACAAGACATTGTATTTCTCATCGTAATAAAATAAAATAAAAACATATAACATTAATTATTTAAAATCAAATTTGCTAATTTGCAGTAAAATTACGTAATTTAAAATAATTGATGAACAAGACCAGTCCTGTGAGGGTCTGTGTTTAAAATTTGGTAATAATTGAGAAAATAGTTTCTTTTTTCTGCATGTACCAAGAAAGCCCAAATTCGCATCTTTGAGGTAATGTATTCATAACTATAAACATAATTTTAATGAAAGAACTACTTGGGAGGCGTTTAATAGCTGATATAAAGTAATTGAAATAGAAAAAAATCAAAATTTTTTTGACCAAACGGCCTTATTTTTTCCATAATTTTCTATTACAGTGTCTAAACATAAGCTATTAACACCTTCCAAGTCGTACTTTCAGTGAAATGATGTTTATAACTATAAATATATCACTACATAGATGCAAATTTGGCTTTCTAGGTACAATAATCTTTAAAAACTATTTTCCCGGTTATTCCCAAATTTGAAAAACAGACCCTCACAGGACTATTTTTCAAACTTACATAATTCATTTTAAATTATGTAAATTTACAAAAAACTAGCGAATTTTATTTTTAAGTCATTAATTTTATATATTTACTTTTGTTTTAATACAACTAGAAATACAACAATGTTTATGGCATGCTTACGCCATCCCAGTAAAAAATCCAGTATATGATAGATATATTTGGAGATTTCCAATGCTTCTAGTGTTTAGTAAACAAACACAACGCTTCAACAGGCACAACAAATTATGTTTGTTTACTAAACACTAGATGCATTGAAAATCTCCAAATTTTATCTACAATCCAATGCTAACAAATAACATTCAAACAACACTTAAATTCAGTATCTCTTTTGTTCTGACTAGGATAAAAATTATTAAAACTTATAATTAAATTTTTAAATATATATGTCATATCAAACGAGAAAAGAACTATATGACTGGATATTTCATAGGTCTCTTAGTTTCTTAGTAAACAACCTTTAAACTCAAGTACACATGATTTCCGCGCTGACAACAAACCACACCAGATCAAATTGTGATTAAAACTAGGTCGACTAAGTGCCAGAAAAAAGAGGAAAAACCCATATTTATTCCATACTGTGATTATTTATGGTAGATTACAAGAAGAAGAATAGTGGAGACATAATTGACTCACCCATTGCCTTTTTAAATTAATAATAATAATAATAATTGTTTATTTATTCCTAAAAATACAATTTCATTTATACATTTTTAAACATGGAAAAGGTCCCCACATGGGTAATAAACCTGTGTGTGGGAACCGAGTTCTACAGTTACATGAGACTTTTGAATAAATTTAACACTGTAGATGGTCTATTAATACACAATTCCCATTCAAAAGTCACTATATAATGGTCCGTGATTGCTGTGTTTATTACAACCGATCTTACTCCTTCAACGCTTTTTAAATCAACAAAAATGTGGTCAATGCAACTTTTACTGTTGGCTGACACTCGAGTTGCTTTATCGATACAAGTTACAAAACCAGCCGCGTACAAAACGTCCAGATACCGATCCATTAAATAAATAAATAAATAATAAATAAATAAATATTTTATTGTAGAAACATTTCACAAAATGTATTACAAGCGTCAATACAATTATAACTAATTAAAAATAAGTAATTATCTACTCAAAAACCAATTCAAAAAACATTGAGTTTTTGAACAATATTAGAGCTGTTCTATTGTTATCAAGAATGCAGCAATTGATATCACCCACCAGCCAGTGTCCTGTCCCTGCGTCGGCTGTTACAGTAAAGCTCAAGGTCACAGATAAATAACTCAAGGTCCCCATCATTAGAGGGGCTACGGTACACAGCCAAAACTTCAAACATGTCTGCACCGCTATACCAATTTTTAAGTTTAATGTGATTACACCATTCAATTGAACTTTACTCATATTTACATTGAAATTATCAATAACATAACAAGTTACCCCATCATTTTGGATTTTTTTACTTTTATTACAATAACAATTGTAACCATCTTATTCAACTAATATACCATCCTGCTCCTCGAACCAAGTTTCAGTCGATATAATAACGTCACATTTAACTTTACATCCCTCCAGCACAACTAACAACTCATCAAAAATTTGTTTATAGCTTCTAATATTTAAGTGCAAAATATTAATACTTCTACTAAATGACTGTTTAAATTCTGCAATATGTTCACACTGTAAACATTCAACATTTCTGTAATTATTTAAATTTTCAATTACTAAGTCACCCACTGTAAGAAAAAAAAGGAAAACCCACATACACCCGCCCGTCCATACCAAACATACACTCAATATGCTTAATTCCATCCATTCGTCCATACACTCACTCTTATGCATACTATACTCGTTTAACAAAAATAATATACTTAATGAGTTAATAGAATTAATAAATTTAGAGCAAATCGCTTTGTGACCGTGCATGCACAATATATCTGAAAAATAACTTACTTCAATTACAGACACTCATCAAAGACTAAAACATTCATTCTTCCATTCATAATTCAATATAGATTTAAACAAATTAATCAATGATCTAAAAAAAATTTTGAAAATATGAGTTCAAGCGGTAAGTTAGACAAACATATTTTATAGACTCTAGTTTGAAAGCACTTTCAGAAGAAATCATCTGAAAAATAAGACTGAAAATAGTACAAATGATATTGTGTGATAAACACTATATAATAAATTGGATACTGTGAATTATGTACTGTTTTACCAGTCTCAGTATTTCATCCACCTGATGACATAACGTCTACTATAGCAACTAATAAACATTATATTCTTTCAAAAATTGGAATGTGTTAAAAAAATAACTACATAAACTTAACCTGTTGAGGAGTGCGGACGTCTTAAGACGTCCATATTTCCATACTGTTAGTGAGTGCAGCATTTACCATTAGAGTGACCCCAGGGAGTACGAAAAAAAAATTCTAAAATTATTAATAAACTGTTATACTTTATTAAAAATAGTAATTTAAGATACAATATGGTAATATTTACATATCAAAATGGTGGAAACTGTGATTATAATTAGCAAAATTAAAATTTTTCCATTGTGTGAAATTGTTCGAAACATGGGTAAATGCAAAGTGCAACTTCACATTTGGAGCACTCATAGGCCGTGTCTGCGCTGTGAAGCCCTCCGTTTAGTATGAGTGCATACAAAACACTTCCGTTGTTTTCTTTTGGCTCCACCCTCTCTCATTGGGAGTGGTCACATGAAATGGCGGCCAGACAGACGGAGCGCCTGTTTGTCACCACTCACCGGGCGTGCAACATCATCACTTCGATCTAAATATCGCTTGTTAGAGTCCATTGTAATAAATAAGTCACTGATGAATAAAATTAACTAATTACTGTACAACACTGACAAACTTTTTAACATATTTACAATACAACACGGAAAAGAAAATATACAGGCCTATTTTACTGTACAACGCTGAAAATAACTAAATACAACTACTTTGTAACAAAATACAATAAACAAAATATCACACTGGCAAAATACCAAATGTAATTAAGCCTACTATAGATGAACGAAACGTAAATATAGCAGAACGCAATAAGGTTAGACACGAGGAGAAACAGATTTGGCGCGCAACGAAAATGCGAGGGAAACACTACAGCTGGCATTGAAGCGTCATCTATCAGCTGACTAAAGTACAGCTGTAGTCCCATTGGTGGCCAATAGGATGCGGGTATCATATGGAAGCTCATACACTTACATTGACATTTAATTATAGCTGAAATTTAAAATAAATATTAGGGACGTCTAAAGACGACCATACTCATTTGGGCACAGACGTCCAAAGACGTCCGTACTCGTTTGGGATCATTTTGCTTCACTCGTTAACAGGTTAATACTAAAACATATACAACAGTTCTAAAAAATAATGAAATTGTTCAGCATAATACAAATTGATAAGTACTATATAAAGATAATAATGTGTTTTCATAATAGTAATAAAATAATAAAAGTTTACTGTTGAGATAAATGTCACATTGGCATATTGTAAAATAAAATATGGATGAATATAAATACATAGTTACACACACAAAAAATGAAAAAACTAAAGCAAATGAAGAAAAATATAATGGAAAAACTCATATATACATAAACGGGAATAATTTAAATTTTATATCATGTATTTTATATAGTTACTGTTACCGTTTAACGCAAAAACAAGTACTGTTTTTTTGTTAAGAAACTTAATTTGTCTCCACACTAACGCATTTCTTTGCAACTATTGTATATTAACAAATGGAGATATGTTGTAAATGTTGTCTTATAACTACTACTGTACAGTATAATCATGGCAATTTAAAACGTAAAAATAATAGTAAATATTATAAAATATAATTTTATTAAATTAAATTACTTTGCTATATTAATAACAACAGATAACAAACAGTATATGGAGAAAATGAAGGTAAATAATGAAATCGAGGGCATTGATTTAAACTATAAACAAAACAGCCTGTATCAGTTTAAATAATGAGATAAAGAGAGAAGTTACTGTTTTCTGCCAATTAAGAAGATAAAAATTCAATCACCTTACCCATCAAATTTAATCACGTCCTCCACCACTGTGATTCGAATACCGGAGCCTCCCTCCATTTTGCGGACCATCACCTTCCCGTCAACGGCCAGGCGTTGGCTAGCTTACGGTCACACACCATGTGCTTGGCTCGACCCAAAAGATGCTTATTGTGAGCCATCAGGTGGCTGTTGATGTAGACAGATCCAGTAGTAAGCCGAGGGGAGATGTCTGTCGCATCCAGCCTCTTGCGTTTCGCGGCAGTCAACCAGTCCTCCCTCACAGACCTGTTGACGAAAGCAGCGATGATGGCTGGGTATCCGGATGCTGGGGGTCCGAGGCGGTGCGCTACAGAGATATCCCATCTGTTCCATTGTATGCCTATGGCCTTAGAGATCTGCTCCAAGATGACATACACATCCTCTCCATGGGAAGTGGGGATTTCTTTAATTTCTACGTTGTTTCGTCTTGAATATTGCTGGAGGTCAAGAAGTTCTAGACGAAGTCTGGCAGTTTCGTCTTTACCCTGTACAATTTCAGCTTGTTGGGCTTCATTCTGCCTCCTTAACTGTTGCGTTTCTTCCTCTAACAGTGTTATTCTACCTTGAGATTCTTCGATGACCGCACAAACCGCAGATATAGAAGCTTCCAAGCCATTGAATCGCTCCCTAGATTCCTTGCGCATTTCCTGGAGAACTGCCAATATCGAGCTACTGCCCAAGGCATCACTATGTGAGGACGCTGTTTCTACCGTACAAACGTTGCACTTCCAGGTAGCCTTTTTGGCGCGTGGCTTGGACCATGTCGTCCATGCTTGCGAAGTGCAACAAACTGAATGGAAGGACTGCTTAATAATTAATAATCTCATTTATGTTGATACCCTATAAAGTCATGAGGTATAATTTTAAAATAATGTTAAATGATAGTATTTTAGAGTTTGATGAATCTATGACTAAGTTGGAAATTGTAATAAGATACAATATTGTTAATCACAATTTTCCATTGTTACTGGTGTCAAGAGGATTTACTGAAGGACATCTGTAGAACATTGTACATCACTGAGTAACAGGACAAGTAATTTTATATCGCCAAATGATAATATTATTTATCTTATCTATTACTGATCTACAGTCATTCATTTGTTCGCTGAACTACTCATTGTACATCATCAGTTTATAGAGACATCATCAGTCATACTGCTCTAGCACCATAAATCTCCATTACTTTTATCAGCAGTACTTTTCTCAGAAGTATTGCTAATACAATGGTAATATGATTAAAATAAAACTAACCTGTTTTATCAGCTGACATCTATTTACTTCAAAAGCTATTTAGTAATCATTGTCATTTAACAGTTACATTTGTTTATTTATAAGAATTTCATGATGATACTAAATTAGGTAAAGATGATGAAATGAAAGAACTTATTTCTGATCATTTACCGGTTTATCTGATTCTGAATCAAATTTTAATGAAAGTAAAAAGAAAACCGAGTTGTCTAAGTAATACAACTTGACAGTGTCATTAAGTGAATCTTATTAAGTGATTTTTCGAGAATTGGGAGTAGTAAGTCTAATGTAAAAAAAAATACAATGTTAATTCAGTTAAAACAAATTGTAGAGATACCGAAGATTTCGTTCATATAAATAAACAATGGAAAATAAAAATAAAAACATGATTATTTATAATAAGAAACACAAATGTATATAATGTATGGCAGAGTAAAAAGATATCTGAAGTTGTAATTGATTTTCTCTTACTTTCCTACGACTACAAAGGCTATTATGCAAGCTGAAAGTATTTATTGTTCTTATACACAGCCAACTTAAAATAACTGGAATGTATAAGTCGCGCCAGATGTCCTGCTCTGGGTCAGTCGCTACTAGCCAAACTCCATACTACGGCTAAGAGACTGCACATGTTTCCTATTCTCTCTCCGCCCGAGCACAAGGGTAGATTTATTGCCTTATCAAGTGCTGGGTGCCAGTATAAAGGAGTATTTTGTGAGTTACTGGACAGAAGACAGTTTGTTACTGACTAGTGGTGTGTCTGTCTCCTTGTGTACATTAAAACCCTAAGGGAAGGACTTCTCTTCAGAGCAATAAAATAAATTCAGTCAGCTTTTTTCACAGAAAACCAATGTTTTTATGTTGACATTTGTTTTTACCCGCCCACCCCTTGCACCCTCACTCACCGGGAGGGACCCAGAGCGGAATTTAGATGGCGGGACTTGTGCTTGCTTGTTATTATGTTTTCTTTGTGAGTACATTTTTCTAACTTTATTAATGGTCAGGCCATTAAATGTTAATAATGGCATATTCAACTGAGTAAAGTTAAACAAAAATAATATAGCTGATAAAAACATCTTTAATATCACTATCCTGATTTAATAAAATCAAAAATAACCTATTACTGGTTACAGCAACATTGGCTGTGTTTATTGCTATGAAGGACACCTTATTATTTTGTAACTATTTTCAGGCATAAAATAAGATTTCAATATCGTAAGCTTCTATTTATATACATGTCAATCATTTCTCAATTATATTGTAACCTAATGGTATAAATTACAGTTATTTTACTCAAACGATACAGTCAGCTAACTTTAACTGTAAGGTTTTTTGCTATAAATTGATTCTTTTATGTTTTCTTTGTAATGTATATGTTGTAGTATTTTCTGTAGTATAGTCAATTCTGGAAAAATATGGTAAACTGTTATTAGCAAGTAATATATATCATATATGAAAAAATATGTGTAGTTGTACAAATTACTGCTGTATTTATTTTGATTTCACAAATATGTAACTAAACTATATATTTGTGATTTTAGTAGAGTATTCTAAAGACACACTAACTATATTCTTACTACGTCACATGGCAATATAATGACAGAATTAGAGTCAATACTTACTGTACATACTTAAATTTTCCTTATTTTTTTAAATCTTAAAATAGCTATACGAGTTATAGTAAAAAAGTTCCCAGAATTGGTTGAAATATATTTATTGGATAAAGATAAAAACTTACAAACCTAATTACCTCCTTCAGCAGCAAACTTGCCCCTACTATCACACAATTATTAAAAAAACTTTTAAAACTCATTTTCTAACATTTTTTTTCAATGCTTTTGACGTATTTTCTGTGACAGCTTCAGCATTTCTAAATAATTATTGATGATTTCAATCATGTAAACAGGAAGAAATTGGCCGGCCCGAGGTCAGGAGAGTAGGGAGGATGTTCTAGCGTCATACACTATGCTTGGCCATGTAGTTATGAACTAATAGCGATCAATGTGCAGGGGTATTGATATGAAGCATAATCAAATTGTTTTCTGCCTATTTTTCAGGCCATTTCCTCTTAATAGAATCTCGTAAGCACCAAAGAATTTCTGTCTAAGGTTCCTTGTTCACTGTTTGATCTTCGGGAATGAACTCATAGTGAATTAAACCTTTGAAATAAAAAACTCCAGCATAATTTTTCACTTTCTTTTTTCCAAGCAAATTTATTACCTCCTTGGTGATGTTGTGGTTTTCCATTCAGAGGACTGACTTTTGTTTGAGGGTCATACAGAAAACACCTTTTTTTGTCACCAGTAAACATTTTTTAATAATTTTAAATCAGGATCTGTATTGGCCATATCAATAAACTTACCATTATGTAAAAAGTCATATCATACATCTATGAACACATACTCAAAATTGTTGGCCGTTTTGGACTCATTAAAACCATGGCCGCACTTAATTGTTTTGGTAAAATTTGTGTTTTTCAAAAACAAAATTCCTATTTTGAAAGATAGTAGAACATTCGTTGATTTTTTAAGAAAGTTTATTACAAGTGACTAAACTTGTAGTGGTGGTTTACCCAAAATATCCTTTATTTTACAATTTGATTTGCCTATACAAAAATATGAGTATTAATTAGAATTTATTGATTTGGGTTTTTTTCTCCTCAAATTGTATGATCAACCTCAAATACAACAAAAAGTTTTATTTTAATTGAAAAGTGGTAATGACTTTATTTATTGATTATAAATTTATATTTATAATGAGATCTTACACATCAAAATACCTCTAACAAAATGTATTGTTATAATGAGACCTTACACATAAAAATATCTTATCAAAAAATTTATTGATGAAAAGCGTTTTTTTACATTACAAGATTGGTAAACACTTTGAAATTGATTTGTTAAATCTAATTTTATATTCTCTGTATAAAATTTATTATTTTAAAGTTGGTAGATAAAAATCTGATATATTTTCAATTTTGACAGTTGATAGATATCAACAATAATATTATAGATGTTTTGATGTTTACATGTTTCTTTAAATACTTTTTTCGTAGTAGTAGTGAAACACGTTGGAAATCCAAGATTTACCATTCGCCACTTTGTTTTATATTTTTAAGTAGCTAAAATTATGATCAAGGATCCAAAAACCCTTTATCAACTATTTTTAATAAACAGTTTAATGATGCTTTTTTTTAACTTGCTAACCACGATTGAATTTACGAAAGTTTCCGCAACATCCACGATTTATTTGCAACTATTATTAATCCATAAATATAATTTATATACAAATGAGTTTCATTTTTACATATTTGTTTACTAATTTTAATGTAAAATTTTTGAAAATGGTGAAAAACTAGTATTTTTCATTCACCACTTTAATGTATCATTATTTTGTTGTCGAAATCGTAATAAGCGACCTATGAAAACCCTAATTAATTATTTTAAACCTAAAATTTCTATTGTTATATATCCACTATCTTGATTTTCACAGATTTGCCAGCATTCCATAAGTAATTAGCAGCTTTCATAACTACGTAAATATGATTCAAAAACACAAAAAATGGATGTATACATATTTTTTATACCTTTTATTTTTAACAAGTGATAGTTGCTGAAAAGCGTAATTTCCTATCCGCCATTTTGTTTTACAATATTTTCACTGTTAAAATCATAATAAGCGACTAAAAAAACCCTCTAGGCACTAATTTTCATTAAAATATGTAATGTATTTTTCGATTTATTCCAATTATTTACTGCTTTTGTTTACTTGTTGTTTACTATGTAATTGAACAATTTCCAGACTTTAAAATTGGTATATTTCTAGAATTGAGACCTTTCTTAAAAATCTGCAAAAGGTTTCAAATGGATTTATCTACTTTCTATTAAATTTGAACTTTCCTACAATTTTTTACCTGGTTTCTTGTACTAACAATAAAATGAAAATTCTTCATATCACATCGAAGTACAGTAGAACCTCGGTTAACCGAAATCGTGTTAAACGGAACCCGGGTCAACCGAAACGGTTCTGTAAATAATTATAAGTACAGTACGTAATACAGTAATAATAAAACCAAACACTATAAGTATAAAACTGAAATAATAACTGCACGTAACTTCGGTTTTCCACATCAAAACAAAGAAACTATGGCAATAACACCACTCACGATCCAGGCAGCTGACGAGATTGTAAAAGTAAACAAATTTCATGAATAACATATTACTGTATTACGTTGTCAGAAAATGATTAGAAAACGGATGTGAAGACATGAATGCAAGAGACATGGACGAATGGGTTGTCATCAATGATTCTGATGAACTTTCCGACCAAGATATTGTAGAGGCAGTGTTGCAGCCAGCTGACAATGCAACAAAAAACAAAGCAGAGGACGTAGATGACGGAATCAGCAAAGTGACACCTGACGACGGATTTAATGCATTAGACGTAAGTCAAACTTTACCGTATGGGCCACACACAGAAATTTTAATAGATATTTGTTTTTAAACAAGTTAAATTACAATAACTTTTGGTATTATTTTAGGTTTCTCTAAAATTTATGGAACAATACAGAAGATCGACGTTTACTGACATCCTCCTAATTAAAACATGACGGAACATCACTGCTTGAAAACGATGGCAAGGACTTACGAAAAAGCAAACAAAAATCACTGATTTCTGTAATACTTAATGTACAATGCTGTAGTAACTTCAGTTGTTCAGTTTATACTATTTTCTAATCCATTATAACTTTTTTTGTAGCTGAACTAAAATACTGTATTATATAGACATTGTTTGCACATTCATTTTTCCTACACACCATTTTTACACACATAGGCTATTTTTAGCAAATGACGGTTTAACCAAAAAATTGGTAATCCGAAACGGCTCTACCCCTTTTATTTCGGTTAACCGGGGTTCTACTGTACTGTATTTATCATACCATAACAAAAAAATGAAGCAGTGGACAAATTAAAATTGCGATGACTGAAAAGCAGTTGTGTATATTTTAAAAATTAGGATTGTCAACATGAAATAAAATAAAAAAATCACTGTTTTACTTGTGCATTTATTTTCACAGTTGGGCACTTGAGAAGACTCGTCCACCCGTACATTTTCAGACGCTAGAAGACAATACTTAGTGTGAAGATTCTAAATAAATACAAAACATATTATTGTTGTGTTAAATAAATGTGTATATATACATATAAAACAATTTACAAGTTTTTCTGTATTAGGTTATCTTTGTTACGGTTAATAATTTACCGCCATCCGTCCTTGGAATAACCTATAAAATTACAAAAATATACAATATAAATCTAGTTTCAATATAAATAAAATTATCAAAATATAGTTAACACATAATATAGTAATTCTAACTCTAAGCATCAACTAATTAAAACATATTCTAGTTGAGAATCTTAAACTATCGCATTGGAAACTTAACAAAACATAATTATATGTGACTGGTGTACTAAAACTATTTACATATTAACAGAAATAAAATGAATGACTAAAACATAACTAAAATTATTGTAAATGAAATATAGTTTTCACAATGAGTTTTGGTAAATTACTTAAATTTAAGTATAAAGTGAAAATACTTGTTCAAAAATTGAAGTATACTAGGCACCAAATGATGTTATGAATACTTTTAAATTAAGCCACATTCAGGTAAATGCTACTTCAAGCACATTTAAAACAAACTACCTATTATTCATTGTCAACAAATTTACTTAAATTCTCAAATAAAAATAAACCAGAAACAAGGCAGAATCGGCATACCAGCTTAGAATAAATTTCTGGTATTGCACTTTTCATTTTCAATGAGATAATGTATAAAAATATATATTTCTGTCAACTGAATAACTAATAATTGTATGCATTTTGGTTCAATTTAAAGATAAAGTCACCAAGTATATACTTCCACTATAATGTCAATGTCCCTTTTAACAGATATGAAAAAAATCAAAGAAGAAACAAACAATGTATGTTTTGTCAGATGTAATTGGAAATAATTAAACAATGAAAATTGAGATTTAGTTGTTTGAATTTATCTGTTTGAATAAATCATTCAGGAAGTAAACATTCACTCTAGAAAACTCTTTAGACAGTGTATCATAATACAGCTATAAGCAAAATAAAATACAAGTGCATTTCCTTAAAAAGCATAGAGTGTAAGAAAATTATTTTAACATCTTTTTGTACAAAGTCTATAAATATTGAATGCATACACAAAATAAATAGCTGTCACAAAGTAATGTTATTTACAAAGTATGTTGTTTCTAGTATAAAGTCAGTTTAGAAGTGGATAGTAAATGACAAAATCACTAATAAGCGTTGAAGAAAATGACAGAGATTTTAGGAGATCTGACAGGAAAAGCAGGTTAAAAAGACACTTTCAAAACAGATAAAAATAAAATACAGCTAAATTAAACATAAATTATCTTAATCCCTCATTACATCTTCAACATTAAAAGAATTACTCCAGAAATGTATGTACTAATTTCTTTATAAGAGTTCATATTTGTCAAACTTTAAGTGATTAGCTTATCTAAAAATGTTTAGTTAAGAGAAAAACTGCAAAAACTTTTAACTTTTGGGCATGAATTCAATTTTAAGAATTTCTTAGAAATTCATATTTACAAATCTGTAATAATCAATCTGACTCTGGTATAAATCCACACCTAGGTATAAATTTGCACTCAGTTCAACATATGATAGTAAATTTTCACTTCCCTTAAGGAATCAATTAAGGTGGGTAAAATTAATTTCCTTAAGGTTTTTAAATGTTCATTGCTCTGTATAAACTACAAATATGCCAAATTTCAAGGTTCTATCTAGCTTTTCTGGAATAATTGACAAAGATTGGCAAACTTGAGCAAGTCAGTCCATGAGTAATTTTACATGTCACTTTGTGAATATTGTATTATAAATACCAGGAAAATACCTTCTTAAAAAAGTTAGATTGTTACAAATTAATTAGTCCAGATGCATTTCTTTATCATTAGTTAGTTTTTATCAAAATCATTTTTTTAATTTCAAAATCATAATAACTTTTATAATAAGTAATTTGGACTTCGAATAATTTAATGTTTTGTTTTTCAAAGAACATTCCTCATTGGTTTTGATAATTTTATAAATCGTTCAAGTTTAGTTATGAATAAATATCTTTTTAACTAATGTCTAGTACTGTACTTCTATTCTCAAAAATTAAAAATATCAGGTTGTTTCTTTTGTGCTAATTTTATCCGATAATATGTTGTATCATACGGAAATATAATGCTAAAATCATTAATGAACCTCGGAGAAGTGGAGCTAAAGTTACGGAAGCAGTCATAGTTAAGCGACTAAGGTGCTGGCTCGCCAAGCAGCTAACCCACTTAGTTACCAAGTACTTTTTCTCCTCTTGCCGTTCTAAAGGTGCGACAGTCATATTAAGTGTTGGTCCCAGGTTAAGTGTAAGAGAGCACTATTTAATCCTAACTTTGCCTAAGTGGAACTTTGGTTAGTTTTTGAACACATGCCTTCATTGATGCCACTTAGTCATTGATGCATCCAATAGTAACATTTTTATACCACCCCAACCAGATATTGACAGACAAACAACCATATTGTGATAGAGATTATTATTTTTTATTATTTTATTATTAGTATATTGGAGAGATAGGACATCAGCAAACTTACCTAAAAGACAAGTTCGCTAACACCAGAGTAGTAGTAACAAACACAAAATAAACACAATCTCACAAATTTTCAATACCACTGGCATTTTCTTCAGGTGGAATTTTCTCTACTCATCTGAAGAAAATACCAGTGGTATTGAAAGTTTGTGAGATTGTGTTTATTTTGCGTTTGTTACTACTACTCTGGTGTTAGTGAACTTGTCTTTTAGGTAAGTTTGCTGATTATTATTTTTGTATAAGTTTCATCGCATATTGTTTATAGAGAATCAAGAAATTCTTAAATACTGAATTTGTGAACGTGAAATGGAACAGAGGAAAGCATTACTCCAAACTTATCTTTAGGATCAGTAACTACTATTATTGACTCACAAATGGTAAAGAGCCTAGTTCCATATTTGAAAACTTTTGACATGACTTTGGCTAGTAAAGAAGTTGGCTAACTTCGATGGAAAAAACTGGCCTAAATTAAATTTATTAAAATGTTCACCTACACTCTTAAATTAGAGCCTATAGGTGTATTATTATAAACATTTTCCAGAAAAACTCTGCATTTAGTTTATATGACATATAAAGTGCATATCTGTTATTAATTATCAACGTTTTTATTTTCAAATAAATTTTGTTGTAGTAACTAATTAAAATATGAAGAATAAACATGTATTGAAAAGAATGACAATGTCTCAAACACTTTTTTGTGAACGTCAAAAAAGATGAAACCTTGAATAATTTGTAGATTTTAATCTGAGAAGACTACCACAAAAGATGAGTATTTATGCAATGCTACATTTATTTATTCATAACTAATTATTCATAACATTTACATGTTCAGCATATTTAAAAAAAATGTTTGCTTGCATGGTGCCCAAAACATACCAGCGCCATACTTCATTGATTGTCAAATTGATTTTTGGCCCAGTATGGGATCACAGAGTTGAAAATTTGTTCTGTCCTTTGAAATCCGAAAAAATTATATTTGAGATAACTAAAGCGGTGAAAAAACAAAATAACATATTGATTAAGTACATACTTTCAGATGATGATTTCAAAAATTTACCTAACCAATGGAAAGTTTTTATAGAGCATAAGAATCATGGAAAGAATTATATTGAAGAAGATAATGTTTAAGTTGTGAAGATGTAAAAATTATAGCTCTTCAAAGTTCAACCATATTTTGAATTCATAACAGTCTTGTAAAAAGTACAAGTTACAGTAAAATAAAAGTTTAACTGCAGATCTTAAGTTCAAGGCACAAATCTGATCTGAATAAAATATTAAATATGCAAATCAGAGGCGAGCTTTAAAGAGCAGATCTTAAATGCTTTAATTTTTATACTAAACCCAACTGCAGAGAATTTTGTTTACTTTTGTATGTACATATTGAAAATAGCATTTATGTTAGTTAATATTCACTTCAGTCAGTGCTTTAAGGAAACACTTTGTCTTTGTGCCCAAACTTGTTTTGGAATGAGGTCTCTTTCAGACCAAGTTGTTCCGGTTCCTTTCCCTGTCACCTTCTGAATAAATCTCACATAAAAAAATGTTTGCCTGAATGTTTTTATATTTCAACTGTCAGTTTGTGTTATACGCTGTGTTTTGTTCTTTTTCATTACACCATCCATTTAATTATATCTGTTTTGGCTCTAATTTGATTTGCATAAAATTCTACAACTTGCTTGGACTCCTAGTCGGCCCCATTCTTTTAATATGCCCATAGACTTTTAGTCTTCATTTTCTCATGAAAAAATGTATGTCAGTGTGTTCTTTTGTTTACTTATTACTTCTAAGTCTTTCAGTTTGAATAATGGACCTAATATCTGTCTGATAATCTTTCTTTCTCTTTTTTGAATTTGTTCACAGTCAACCGTTCAGTTTATACCTGTCTCAGTCCATACAAGTACTCTGGTTTGATTACTTTCTTATAGTGTCTGAGTATTGCATATCTAGAGTGATTTTTTGTTAAAAATGTGTTAGTAATTGTTCTTAACAAGTGAAATTTGCAACTTTTTCATGACCCGATTCTTATATAATTTTGCTAAGATATTTGAAATGAGGAACTCTATATTTTCTCATATTGTGTTTTTGAATTAAGGAGCTTTTTAAGACAAGTCATGTATTCTGTTTTTTTTTTTCATTTACAATTTGTATACCTACTTTTTTCAGGATTGTAATTTGTTTTTGAGCAGTGGAGAGGTTTCAAGTTAAAATTGCAAGGTCACCAGCAAAATCTTGATAGTTAACTTCCATCAATCAGTCTGGGACCAATATTTTACTGCCAGTAATGTCATAAAAGAAGAACGAATGGGTAGTTTAACGTGTGAATGAAACTATTACTGTTTTCCTATAGATAAATAGGAGTACTTTTAATCAGGAATTTTTTGCTGCCAAATGGTTTTTATAAGTTGAGTAATTTATTTTATAATGTTGGTTACATAATACAAAATTATACTTTAAATTTTTAGCTACAACTCCGTATTCACCTGCTTTGTTGTTTTTAAATCTCTTATATTGTTTTGTACTTTTAATTTCATCTGGTCCTTAAGGATCTGGGTTGGTACTATTTATTTTAAGCGGGAGCCTTAATGGCTTACTAGTTAGTTCTGGACAGGTTAACATTTTTTCAAAGTATTTAGCAAGTTCGCTATAGTTTTCTTTATTGTTAACAGCCAAATTACAGTTTTCTTTTTTTAAGCATAGAATTTGATGTTGGTATCTCGTTAGATTGATATTGAATGTCTTATAGAAATTTCTAGTGTTGTTTTTTTAATGTCCTCTTCCAGATGTATTTATGTTTGTTATAAAATTCAGTAAATAAGGAATTTATATTATTATTGTTATTTTTATTGTTTGAAATTCCAATGTGTATCTGATTTACTGATTTATCACTCATTTACTATGATCATATTTTATACATTCAAAATCACACCTTGGCAAATGTTTTCTACTCAGAAAGATTACTTACTTTGGGCCAGTATCAAGGAACATTCAGTAGAATCCAGACCAAACAACAATACTACGTTATCAGTAACATGATTATTAATTGTAGAAACTTAATAATTGGGGTTTTTTATATTTAAACAGGCTTCCAAGATTTTAACAGTTATAAACTGATGTGAAATTGTTTTATATTCATTGTGTATCTGTATTATTAAGTTTTCTTCAAATAATTAGTTATTTAGTGTAAACTACTATTTACGAACATGTGTTATGTACGATTAATACATTATTAACATAAAATTAAGATAGTAAAATATTCAACAATACATAATAGAAAAGTACAATGTTCCTGAAATTAATTTTGTATGTTATTGTAGTAAAACAAATTTATGTAGAAAAAACATTATGATTGATTTTAAAATAATATAATACTGAAATTAAATAAATATATAAATAATACTAGAATAATAATATCCATTCTTAAATCACTATAAAGCAAAAACATTTTTAAAATCATTCCTAAAATATTTTTTGTTGGTCTTGCTTCAAAGGTAGTTCTACAAACATAGTGACATGATAAACAGTTAAAAGATACTTTTTTAAGTTTTGATAACAATTATACATAAAATCTATATCATGAACAGTGATGGTTGGATCAGATCTTCAGACCAACAGATTACAACTATCAAATAAGATTTCTTAACTGAAAACAAATATTTTATATCGGAATGGATTAATTAAATTTCTGGTGTTACAAATATTTTGAAAATCACAACAAACTATAACACATACGATGAGTAAGACTTCTGTACATGATTTTCAAATGTTGGTTCTTGCATAATCTACTGCATAATTTTAATATCCAAACAGACCAAATCTCGCAGCCCATTCAACACCAAATGACACGCTACATAGTATAACAAGATAAAGTCTTTTAGTGATGTAAACCTTTCATTAACACACTTCCAGTTGGAAGTTACAGTAGTTACAAAAAAATAAGATGAAATGATAAAGAAATGTGGCATAAATGACAGGCACGGAGAAGAAAAATGAAAATCCTTTATTTAAAGAGGCATAATGGAGATTTATAAAGATCCTACGCTACATGTAGTTATGTAGCGTGAAGAAGTATGTAGTTATGTAGCATGAAGAAGTATGTAGTTAAACATTCAGCTGTTAAACTACTTTTATATCATTACATGTTTTATGTATTTGTTAGTACGTACAGAATTTATACACATTTATATTTTATTATTGACACGTAGTATATACAAGCTGGAAGTGTCAATATTCACAATACAACATATGTCCTTTAAGTGTATCATCGGGAAAATTTAGGATTTGGATGAAATCTGACATTCAGACAAATTAATATCCAACCAAAACCTGTGTCAAACTTTTTTCCTGAATCAAACCATCACTAATATAAGTCACAAATAATTAAATAAAATGACAAGGTAATTTATATATCAAAAGTAGACATAATTTTAATTCAAGTAATTTTACTTTATCCATATATAGTAATTGGAAAGTTGAGTAGATGTACCAGGCATTAATTTATTTACTGCATAGCTACTTGTCTCAGGTCTGTGGGAATATGATTAAACAGCTTAAATGATTTTGCATTTTGCTATAATATCCAGACATTTTATCTTGGATAGTATGTATCTGTGTAGAAGGGTAGTTGTAGCTCTGGAACTGCAAGTTGAAGGGACTTGCTTGAACCGCTGGTTTAGAGGAATTTCATCCCTAGAGTGATTTATTCTATATAAGTGCGCTGTTGACATTACATTTTACATTATGACAAGTTATTTTTAGGTCACAAGGCCTAGGAGTTCAGTAATACATTTATGCCAGTGAACCAAAGAGTAAAGTGTGATATTTTACTAAAGTACTACAACACTGAAAAGTATTTTGGGATTTCCCAGCATGATATACTTTAACCCTAACACTGTATTAACTACAAATATTCTTTCCATATATTTCCAAAAACTAGAGAATTTCATTAAAATGTATTATGGGAAAACTACAAAACTTGCCATTTTAGGGCCTGGGCCAGTAATAAAAGTCACAGAGACATAAACTCACAGCTCAAAACAGCCTATAAATACCATATCTTCTTATAAATGATATATTTTATTTTAAATAAACAGATAATACACATTTTTGTCAGAAAATTACAATTAAAGGTGAATGCAATTTATAACTTTTAGTTAATTAAAACTTAAGTTAAAAAAATTAGATAAATTAAATATAACTATTTCTGAGTCAAAATCCTTAATGAATTCTTAGTTATTAAGATATAATTTTACCTTATTATACGTACAGTGGTATTGACCCACCCACCCGTCTATACACGTACAATGGTATTGACCCACCTGCCCACTGATACACATACAGGGGTACTACAACTGTACGTGTATGGGTGGGTAGGCGGGTCAATACCACTGTACGTGTATGGGTGGGTGGGAGGGTCAGTACCACTGTACGTGTATGGGTGGGTGGGCAGGTCAATACCACTGTACGTGTATGGGTGGGTCAGTACCACTGTACGTGTATGGGTGGGTGGGCAGGTCAATACCACTGTACGTGTATGGTGACCCATACTCACTTGTTTCAAAAGAGAAGCAGATTTATGTACAGACATAATTACATTATCTGTATGAACTATGTTTTATTCATTAGTTTTTCTTAAACTATGCCATAAAATCAAAATTAAACCTTAATACCTTATTAAGGTATAAATCTACAACAGTACAGTGCTTAAAGATTATATATTTAAAAATTTATTCTTCAATTTTTAATACAAATGTGAGCCCTACATTTGTACGTGTATGGGCTCACGTATTCAACTTAAGAATTGAAACTCTCTCTATTGACATTAGTACTTGTACCTGCGCAGTACGTATCTCGGAATGACCACAATATACCAAGTCACTACTTTACACAGTATACCCAATTATGTACTTGGTGTTACATGGGTCTGCACCAAATCTTATTACTTTAATGAACATACTATATAGTCTTTTTTGTAATATTTCACATTAATAACTTTTTGCGAGCTGGACGCCTATATGTAATTTACGTAAGTTCATAGTCAAACATTTCTTACTTTTCATTAGTATGTTATTTTGCAGTTTAGTACTGTACTTCATATAAAAGCTTACATGGTTGAATCTGGAATAATATGAGTTATTAAAAATCAAAAAAATAATACAATCAGATATATATTTTAAGTTTGCAACGAAATCTATGTATGCTGATACATCCATCATTAGCTTGTTAAACCAAAAAATAAGGGGTTAGTACGAATATTCTGTCAGTAGTAAACAATAATATAACTATTCTCAATTAAATAAACTAAACACAATATAAGATATCAAACTTATCATCTCAATACTTGCAGAACGTTAGAGTAATCACACAGTACAGAAGATTTATTGCATAAAAATCTAACTGATAACAGAAAGGTATGCAGGGACCAGGAATGTTTTTGTTTATTATCAGTGAATTGACCTTTGGACAGTAATAATTGGTGTGGCACAGTATTTACTGATAAGAATCATAATTATGTTCAGAAAATGAGATGAGTTGTGAACAAGATGGAATGTCGCCACCAGAGGCAGGAAGTGGTAAGAAAACTTCACAATCTATGTCTACATGGGTAGGGCTCAAATGGAAAGGGACTTGGACTTTGGACTGAAAAAAAACTGTATGGCATTTACTGCCTTTGGGATATAAGGAGGCGTGTAGTTCTGTGTGCGAGAACTTAGTTTGTTTATAGGTGTACTAACCATGTTCCAGAATTAAAACTGTCCCCACGGAGTAAAAAATTGAATATTGAATACCGATGTTGGTGAGTGAATCGTAATTGTTGTCATAGTAAGAATGACAGTTTGTGGTTAGTATTATTTTTTTTAAATCGTGACCATTAAACATTAGCAATTTTTCTGCAAAAATAACCTGCCAGGCTGTATTGTTTAGAATTTAGAATCAGGTGTTCTTTGCTGCCCATCAAATCATGTCAGCTATTCTGCTAATGTTTTTAGAAATGCTTTGCTTTAACCTCACCATAACCCAACTTGTCACTGGCACAGCTATTCGCCTCCAGCAATACCTTTTTCTTTTCAGTGTTGATAGATAACAAAGTGGCCTGTGATTACGGGTCGGTATTTTCTGGTCAGATGCTATTGTTGATCAGGTCTTTTTCTGCTAAAAAATTCCTGATTTGAAAGCTCCTCCCATTTTTGTTTCTGGCACCAGAACTGATCAGTCCCAGTTCTTTTGTATAGAACTGACTTAAGGAACCGACATATCTCTAGTTACAATTCATAATATTTGGGAACAAATTTGTTATGCTTTTAGCCAACAGTACTCTACCTAATTTAGTTGAAAATCCATACTTATTTGAAAATATTATTTTACAAAATCCTACAAAGTTATTAAATAAAACATGAATTAATAAGAAGAATGTATAAACACTTGGGGTCATTGCTCTGGTCCATGATAGTATGTTTCTGAATCAGTTTGTCAATATGAATGTGTGTACAAAAATGTATCATAATGCAGGCTTTAATTCAGATACTAGTGTCTGACACATAACGAAAACAATGTAGCTAAATCTAAAACAATTGTCTTACAATACTTAAAAATGCCAATAGTAGTAAGTATTGATACTTAACAAGATTATAAATAGATAAAAATTTAATATATAGTAGTTAAAATATAACTACTGTTTGTTACTATTAAATTATATTACATAGTCAAATGTTATCAGTCGTTTAGAAGGATAAAGAAATATTAGCCTATCAATTGTACTAAAAGTTGAATAGATATGCTTGGAACATAGTGCATTTAGGTGCACACTAGAACAAACACACAACAATATAAGATGGTAGTTTTGCCTTGGTTAGTAAAAGGTGGGCTGGAACCAAACACAGTTACGCTAAAACACTACTGAAGACACTACATCATCTCACATTATTATAATTTTGCAAATTTTAAAAATTCTTACAAAAATTTGATCGAATTTGTAATATTTACTTATCTAATTTTTTTTCGATAAGCTTTTCATCTGTGACTATGAGTCCATTTCTTGTAGAGGCAAATTTTTCAACAGCTTCTGGAGAGATCTGTGCAATGTGGCGTAGATCTATCCTTCCGAGCGAGTTGCAACGACTGAGATATTCAAGTGATGTTTCTGTGAGCAAACGGCAACCTGCAAGGTCTAATGAAACCAGAGTGTTGATAGTGGAAGCTGGTGGAGTACCTAACTGTGCGACTCCCGCATCTGTCAGCCTGGGGCAGGATGACATATCGAGAGAAGAGAGATTTGGCAAATTTTGGACCACATACCGTAAAGACACATCAGAAAGATCGCAACCTGCTAATTTTAAAATTTGTAAATGTCTAAGGCGTGATTTGGTATCAACCAGACCGGGGCGAGAATCCGGCGGTGGACTTAACAAATCACGTAAAGAAGCATCATTTAGGCCTGTTACAAAGCTCAAATCAAGGGAAGTCAGAGGAGGACAAGTACAAGTCCTAAGCGCTGAAGCACCCAGCCACGAACAGCCCTGAAGGGAGAGTTCCTTCATTTGAGGAAGCCGCACTACTAGCCATGTTAACTGTCGCTTTGCTACAGCTGTCCAATCCAGGATCAGTGCTTCTGGTTGTTTCCTGACAATGTTCATCAAGCAAGCTCCGGTCAACCTTTTACCTGACACATCCATTTTCTTCCAAAGACTAGGATCTCCACTAATGTTAGACCATGCCCGGCAGACTAATGCACATCGAGCTAGATCTAAAGGAGTCAGATATGAAAATATATTTAATAAGCATGTTCGCTCAACCACAGGTCCCGTGTTTTGAGGTTTCGCCATAAGCGTAGGTCCACTGCTTGGTTTGATTCCTGCTGGACGAACTGGATACATTGGCCGTCGTAGCAGCTTGTTGGAGCTACCAATTAGTTGGTACGCAAGCTGTGTACGAAGGTCTGATTTCCGAGGCTCATGACTGCTTGACAAATCATCAAGGCCGTGACTGTTTTTCACAGCTGATGCACCATTTACGTGGTGGTGATGATGGTGATCAGACAAACTATCACCAGACCATCGCTAAAACAACAAATTTTGAGTTAGTTACTGGTAAAGTAATACATAGATAAAAATTGTTTACCTATTCAGTTTCTTGAATAGTAAAAGTTATAGTTTAAATGTTTTTAGTTTTAATAGCTCTCATTAATGCTGACATTTGTTTGCTTTTTCAAAACTGAAAAATAAATATTCAGATCAACCTTCAATATCACGAACTTCATATGAATTTTTCTTGATTACACATTTTCCCTTAACATTCCGATACAAATTTAAGTTTATCACACCAATCTTTATGTCACAGTTTGAAAGAATGCCATCACAGATGGAAATCAAGCTTCACAATCTCCTACCCCTGGATTTGAGAAGCAAGAGTGAGCAAGCCCTGATACCTGCTCTACACAGATAGCTAATTGAATGTCCTTTTTACTCCTTGGAAAATTTTTATCAACAAATATTTGACTTTTATCATATTTTTTTCATATTTATTTCTCACTGTATTATATTAACATATATTATTATTTTCTTTTAACCTGACACAAATACTGTTTTCAAAGAAATTCTTAATTTGAAATCTGAATCCAGTTGTTTTCTTTATTTAGACAAGTCCAAAAACTTGTCAAATGCTAATTAAAAGATTTGGATTATTATCTAGTAACTATAAGTGATTGCAAAATCATTATAAACCATAAAAGATATTTTTTAAAGTTACATATTTTGATAGTGTGAAGTTGTGTTTTATAGCTGAGGTTACATTCTGTAAGTATTCTTCATTTTGAAAGAATAAAATTACATTTACATTTTATTTCTTACAGCCATTTATTTGTTAAACATTAATAATTGTGCAGTGAAAACTTGACTGAGTTTACTATCTTCTAGTAATAATATTTTTACAAAGAAATAAGCATAACATGAGTAATATGCTATACGATTCATAGACTTAACCTCAATTGTAGTAATATAATTACTCTTCTAGTGTACTTATTATGCATAGTCCTTAACATATTCTAAAAACGATAACATTTGGGAAATTTGAGCTATTTCAGTATGTTATACAGTATTTATAATATTCATATGTTTTTATAGATGCAGACCCTGAACTTAATTTTTTACAGACATAATCTATTTGGTTGTGAAATTTGAGCTGGCTGCCTATAATAAAGCCCAGAAATTTGAATGAATCACAGGAAGAAACTTCTTTATCTCCATGGAATAGGGTCAGGGGTTCAACTGATTTTAGACTATTTATGTGAAATCCAATCATGTTAGTTTTTGAACCAATCAGAACCAGTTCATTTTGCTGAAACCATTGGAGAACTTAGTTAGAATAAACAAATGCTAAGTTTTCAATAAGATCATGATTCTCAGCAGTTATACAAAGTGATGTGTCGTCCGCGAATAGACAGACTTTGGTGTGTAAACTTGTTTTTGATATATGTTCTGGTAGGTCGTTGATGAATAGTAAAAACAGAACTGGGCCCAGTATGGAACCCTGAGGGACGCCCAAAGAAATACCAGATACATCTGAGTTAGCCTGACTTCCACTGCCCCCGGTGTTCACAAAAGGCAACCGAACTGACTGCGTTCTACCCTCAAGGTAAGACGAGACCACCGAATGAGCCAATATACTACATTACAATAAAAAAAAAAAAAAAACATATCACTTAACAAGTGCCCTGCCACTTATGAGCTTTCCTACTCTGCTACTTGAAGGATTAATTTAATTTCAACCCTTAGATCTGTTTTCAAGGCAGGGCAACTGATTTGCATGTTTGGAAATAAATCTTATGTACATTTAAAATTACATTAATTAAATATACACAACTTTTTAAAACAAAACAACTTAGAATCCATAATTTTCAAACATGTAGTGTAGTCATAATGTTGATATGTAATTTGACATATTTAAATAATACTAATACATTATCAAAATTGCCTTACCCCCATGACTGAGTTGTCATCTGCTTCATTCTTGCTTCGCTTAATAGGGGGCAGGTCATTGTCTACGGAAGCATCGTAGAAACTGTCGTTACTTGAACGAGACCCATCTGAATCAACCTAAGATCCCAATTAGGTGATTAATTATAAAATCAGTAACATATTTACAAAAATTAGTTCCCAAAAATACTTAACTAGTTCTTGAATAGAAATTTCTTGACAATACCAACTATTTTAAAGTGTGTGCTTACAATTTTACTTTTTTGGACTGTAAAACTTTTTACTCAGCGTGTGAACACCTTATTGACTTTAATCCCCAACTTGAAACTCTAAATCCAAAGGTATAATAATAATTATTACATTAGAGACACATACACAACTACTCTTCTGCACAGTGAGAAATTATATTAACCTTTACAACTCGCTTGTTACCTGGTTAGAAGACCAGGACCTGTAATAACTACCTATAATGGTGAATGTATAACACACATTTTATTTTACAGCAAAGAGTACTAGCTATTCTTCTCCAAAATACTGCAATTACCTTATCCTAACTTATGTTTATACACCTCCTTCTCAATATATCATGCACGTAAATTAATAGATTATAGAATAATTAATCCGTATCAGAATTAATGTACGGATCTTCAATTAGATTTATTCAAACAACTATTAAAGTTGGCTTTCAAATATCTAGTCAAGTGATAAGTTTTACTATTATATAGCAACGCTTCAACCCACAATTATTTCAAGACGTATATTGACTTACAAATAAATACACTACCTTACTCTGAGCAAACGTTATTTAAAAACTTATATTATAAATAAAAGTTATCAACAAGGTATTTATACTAACAAGAATTTAAGCGAATCCCAACTACAAGTTCTACTCAATAAAATTAGCAATCAAGCACCAATTAAATTAACAATCAAGACAAATAACATCAATACTCATACTTCAGTTATGAGTCAGACTCGGAGCGAGACGGACGAGTGCCAGCTGCGTTATCAGTGTTCCAGTTTAAATGACAGCGGTTCTGAGATAGTGATTGGTTTGTTTCGACATGTTATATTAGATTTTCCATAAATTCATTATTGTATTCTAACCCTTTGTTAATATTTTTTGAGAGTATAGTATATTTCTTGATTAATAAAAAAATAATGTCTGATGTGTGCGGCAAGTGTCTTAAGCAGTTAAAAAATGTTAAAATTAAAGTGTCGTGTGTGGATTGTAAAAGCGGCTTTCACCCCAAGTGTGCAAATCTCACCAATGATGATGTGACCTTCATGACGGAGAACGATCAAGTTTGGAGGTGTGAACCATGCGCCCAGACTCGCCGTAAAAGCATGGTCCTTGAGACCAAAAGTGATGTCACCTACGACGACATATTCAATCTGGTCAGTGAATTGAAGATGGAGTTTTCAAGAGTTGAAAAGAGTCTGAACGACTCTATCAACGCGTGTCATGATGAACTGGCAGAAACTAAGAACATGATAGCGTTGCAGACATTAGAGATACAGAAGTGGGTGCAAACTGTAGAAACTCTGGGTGCTGAAAATGCGGCTCTGAAGAAGAAGGTGGCCGAGCTGGAGGCTAGACAGGACGAGGCGGAGCAGTACTCTAGGAGGAACACTCTAGAGATAAACGGTATACCAGTGAAGAAGGGAGAAGACGTCGTGGAGTTGGTGAAGTCGGTCGGGCGGGCCCTGGACTACCCGGTGCAGGACTGTATGATTGACGCATGCCATCGGCTCCGCGGCAGAGACGGCTCTGGAAGACCTCCAGGCATAGTGGTGAAGATGGTGAGGAGGCTGGATGCTGAAGGACTGCTACAGAAGAGGAGGGTCAAGAGGAACCTGTCAACGCACGACCTGGGACTTATTTCTTCGCCGGCGGAGGTCGTTTACGTGAACGAGAGCCTCAGCCCCGGCAGACGCAGACTCCTAAACGTGGCCCGTCAGATCAAGAGGGACAAGCAGTACACATATCTGTGGATACGAGGGGGCAAAATCCTTATGAGAAAGAACCAGGGGGACCCTGTTAAAGTCGTTACTACAGAGGAGGACCTAAAACATCTGTAAGTTTAATTGTGCTGCTTTACTTATTCCTTATTTATTCTTTAATTATTTATGGAAATTATCCTCTGTGTCTTTTTTTAATGAAATAGGGTTATTTTTTTTCTCTCTTATATTAGCCAACAGTAAAATAACAAAACAGTATTGTATTAATTTTTGAAATTACAATAAGGAATATCTTAATTGAACCAGTATTCGTATTATTGTTATTATAATGGCTGTAATTGTATATAATGTTTTGTAGCTTAAACACAATTTTATAATATGTAATAGTACATGTGTTCTGATCACAGTAGTTGTTTTGAAATACTTTGCCTATATGTTTTATGTTGAATCGAAAAGCCTTAGGCTATATACACACTAAATGTATGTGCGAGTATGTAAATAGATTTGTTGCCCTGGTGTATGAAGTTAAGATGGCGAACTAGAGCTTTATGAAGTTTTTTTTTTTTTTTTCTTATTATTATAATTAATTACAAAACTTCAATTTGGGTGATTGATCATCGTTTTATCTTGCATTTCTATTTTCTATGATTTAATAATTGTATTAAACTTACCTTAATTTTGTAAAAAAATCATACTTTATGATAAACAGTAGCCTATATTTTAATTTACAATTGCAACATAATGTAGCCACTTGTATTGTTTTCATACATTTAATTGGATCTTATTTTGAACACTGATAGGTTCATAGCAGTTAAAGACGACTTGTTTCTTATATTTAATCAAAACATTAGAAGTCTAAGGGAGAATTTTCACTTATTTTTAGCGGAATTAAGTACATTAAAGCGCAAGCCGGATGTTGTTGTTTTAACAGAAATTTGGATAATGAGTAGCGAAATTCATCACTTTAAAATTGAAGGGTACAGTTCATTTTTTAATTGTAACGACAATTATAGGGCGGGAGGCGTGGCAGTGTTCGTGAGGGACTGCTACCGGTGTAGCCGGTGTGGCCGGACATACAGACATACAATCAGCTGACTGTCTCCAACTCACCTGTCACACTGATAACGTTGCCTTTGTCCTCCTAGCAGTGTACAGGCTGCACGGTGTCCCGATAGCGCAATATCTTACTGATATGGAACATCTGATAACAAACTGCAAAGGGGAAAATCTAATTTACACTGGAGACATAAATTGTGATATATTAACTGATAACAGTGTTGTTGATGAATACTTAAGCATTCTGGCTGGCCACGGGATGAACTGTCTAATCAAACAACCGACGAGAGGAACTAGCTGCCTTGACCATTGCTTCTTAAGATTTGGAAAAAATAATATGGCAATGAAATATGAAACTGAAGTATTACATATTGGAATTACTGATCATTCAATGGTGGTAGTAAAAATATATAATATAAAAAAATCGGAGATAAGTTTTAATGATGAGCGAGAGAAAATAAACATTGATAAGTTAAACAACATCCTTACAGCCATGGATTGGACTCAGGTATATAGCATTAGCTCTGTGTCTGATCCCTTGATGTATTCTTGAAGAAACTAAATGCTGCCATGGAGACAACTATAGAAAATAAAGTTCAAATTAACACAAAAACGATTAAACTGACTCCTTGGATCAATGATCGTTTATGCAGGGGTATAAACAAACGGAAAAAGATATATAAACTAATGAGAGCGAGACCGCATAATGACAAATTAAAGGACTATTATAGATGTTTTCGAAATAAACTGAATATTGAATTGAGAAGGACAAAAGAAAACTATTACATGAGTAAGTTTGCAAACTGCTCAGGGGATACACGTGCTCAATGGAGGATTGTAAGTGACATAATAGGAGAACGGAAAGTTGTAGAGGAAATTTGTGAAGTCGAGAAAGAAATCAACATCATAACTGACAAAAACATTGTTGCACAAGAGTTTAACAATTTTTTCTTGGGTGTCGCAGGCAAAATGAGGGAAACAATAACCGTAAATAAACACGACCAATCATGGCGTCAAACATTTCCAATTACGCAATCTGTAACATCAATATTTATGACCCCAACAAGTGAGCAGGAAGTAGAAGATCTTATAAAGGGACTTAGATATGGCAAATCTCCAGGGGCTGATAATATAAATTCAGGCTTAGTGAAAAAGATTGCTATTAACATTACTCCGATACTGGTACATCTATTTAATAAAAGCATCGAGGAAGGTGAATTTCCAAAATGTCTTAAGACAGCTGTTGTTATCCTTATCTTCAAATCAGGAAATAAAAAACATACAAACTGCTATAGACCAATATCCTTATTGTCTGTGTTCTCTAAATTACTAGAGAAAATAGTAAAACATAGAATCTTAAATTATTTGCATAAAACTGGCTTTTTTAGTAATAAACAATTTGGCTTTAGAGTAAGTCTGAGCACGGAAGATGCATTGCTTAATTTTATGGAACACATATATAAAAGTTTGAATAAGGGTAAACAATGTGCTGCTCTGTTTATTGACATAAAGAAAGCATTTGATACTGTAGATCTTGAAATATTATTCACCAAGTTATGGCAGTGCGGCATCAGAGGATTGCCTTTAAAATGGTTTAAAAGCTACCTACAGGACAGAAAACAATACATTAGAGTAGGAGCAGTTTGTAGTGAATTGGGTAGTGTCAAGTATGGAGTGCCACAGGGATCAGTACTTGGCCCAATACTATTTTTAATCTATGTCAATGACCTGTGTAACGGAAATTTAAAAGGGAACATAACAGCATTTGCAGACAACACGGCTTTGACATATGAATGTGATGATTTAGAAACTATGTATGAACACATGCAGCAAGACATTAGATTTTTGCGTTGTTGGTTTGAAAACAATTTTATGGTTTTAAGTGAAAAAACAAAGTATATGATATTCAGCCTGAGAATGGAAAAGCGATTTAAGAACCCCCTGAGGTATCATGAAATTGATTGCATGAACATCACAAATTGCAACTGTATAGAAATAGGTGTAGTTGAACAAATAAAATATTTGGGACTAGTAATTGATTCTAATCTATCATGGAAGGGGCACATAAAGAAACTAAAAAATGAATTGTTGCGAAGTGTTAGATGTTTCTATTTATTAAGAGACTATTGCCCTAATAAAGTATTACTCAGTGTTTATAATGCTTTGATTGGATCTAAACTGAGCTATGGTCTGACATGTTGGGGAGGGACATATGTTTCAGCGTTATATCCTATCTCAATCCTTCAGAAATCCTTTTTACGCATTGTAACCTTTTCCTGCAGGACAAGTCATTCTTGGCCAATTTTCGTAGATCTTAAAGTACTTCCAATTAGACATTTGTACATTTATAAAGTTTTAAAAATCTTTTTTATAAGAAGTTCAACTTGTTTTTTTGGCGTATCACCGATATATGATCTGAGAAGAAAAAACCTAGAAATTCCAAAATCCAATTTGACATGCTTCCAGCAGTTTTATACTTGTATTGCTCCTAGATTATACAATCTAGTTGCGAAGCAATTAGGGGAAATTCATCTACTCAATATAAACAAATTTTTAAATACGCTAAAAGAATTTTTGTTTTCTTTAACTGATGTTGAACACTTTATTAAAATACAAAATTAACTTAAGAAATATATTTTAATCGTATTTGGAAGGGTTCTGACTGCTTAACAATGGAATTTAATCAAGTATTTAGTCTTTCATTTCATTTCTGTAGTAAGTTAATTATGATTGTGGAACATCATTGTTTACATTTTACAGTCAAGGGTATTTATGATTAATTATACAACTATGTTTTATATAAGTAGCTGGCACTGTCACTCCTAGTTTTATTTTAATTATTCAAAGTGAAGGAAATCCCACTATAGGCTAGGCCTTTGGGATCCCTACTTTATTTCACAGATGTTTGTTATTTTTATTTTTAAGTTTATCATACCAAATTGTGTTTGCTTTGTATACCTTATTGTATTATACAAGATGTGTGTGAAATAAATTTCTTTTGAATTGAAAATTGAAATTGAATTGAATTGAATACTTCACCAATGGTGGTGTCTGTATTAATTAATTTATTTTAAGTGACATAGGAAATAATTCAGTACATCGCAATAAATGATCTTTCTTTACTATATCTAACAAATCAAAATATTTATATGGACTACAATTAACTACATGGATTTATATATTTATTAATAATTCCATTATTTCACCACCATCTTCGGCAGTTGCAATACTACACAATTCAAATACTAAACAATTGAATTATTATTATATTGTTGTTTATCTAACAATTTCAACCTATCGTAACAATTTTAAGCCTGACAGGTCATGCTTTGTGTACGGTGAAAGTATAACAACTACCTTTACTTTGACTCATTCAAATCTGCTCAAAATTCCCATCACCCTTAAACCCTGGGGGTGTTAATAGAAACTTAACATATCCCTGAATCTCTCTCCCTCTCTTCCCCCTCTCTCTCCCCCCCCCTCTAGACCTTGTGGGTCTAGACCATGGCTCCAAGTCCTTTTCTAGCTGGTCCCATGTTTTATGGTGAGTTGGCAAGACTTAGGCAAATGGCCTCAAAGTACTGGTCGTACCTCTGAGTCCGGTTCCCAAATTCCTTACTTTCAACTCTCCACTTCATCTCACTTTTCCCAAAAACTAACTTTCTTCCTCTAACTTCTCATTCCCCTGCCTCTTAATGGACATGCCTTCATTGGGGACAGCCTTCATAAATCACCAATCACCTATCAATAGCCACTTTCCTAAAGGCCACTTTGTTTCTCGCAGGGACAGTCTACCTCACCAAACTTCTGTTAAATAAGCAGCACTCATCAGCCTAATTTTTTTTGAGTTTATTTTTTCCTTCTTTGGTATGTAATGATTTGACAACTCTAGTATATTAAGCCTGCTGACCTAAAAACCTCCTTCCTTGACATCCGATACCGTACTTTCTGAACTATTGCCATCAGAGTATTCCACCCAAAAACACCTACTTAATTTTCCTTACAGTAACTCATTTTAGTATATTAATAAAATATTGACATGATTACGAGACATCAGTAACGTACTTAGAGTATACTATAGAGATTTACATTCAAGAATGTTGTTTGAAATCCTTTCAAACAAACATGAAGCAAACCAAACTATGTTTCATATTTTTATTCAGTAAAGCTATTTTAATTTCTAAATCCCTGTACAGATGTGCTCATTTCTTAGAAATATTTAACAAGGATTATACTTACATCCATTCTGTCTCTACGCCCAGAGCTGTTATCTGAACTGCATGACATTCTCCTTATGTCTGATGATTTCTGACGAGCTCTGAAGTGTCTTGGCTGTAAAAAAATATAGAGAGCTTCAAGAGAAAACAAACATTAAGTTAATATAATGTATTAATTGTAATACATTACAATTTTCTACATGACACCTCTCTCTTTAACGACAGCTGAATGGTTTTTGAAAATACCTATTTACGACAAATGAATAAATTACAACTTAGTTATTAAAAATAAGTTTTCTGCAATTCGATCTGACCTGCAGCAACTCTTAAAACTTTCACTTTGAGAACAGTATTCTGGATTATCACAGAATAAGCTTCTTCAGAATAAAAATCTCAATTTTTAGATTTTTTAGTACAATCATTATTTAATTTCTTGTCCCAATAGTCTGTAGATTGTTTATAAGGTAAACTTTAAACCATCTAAGTACAATATAACTGAGCAGATACTGTTAATCCAGTACACATATACAAGAGGTTGATGTCCAACTAAACAGGGCAATGGGGGCTATCAGCGGCAACCCCTCTACTGTGGCTTCTAGTTATGGACGACAATAGGAGACCAGTTCATCTTTGCTTTGACCGCTCTTCTCAACACTTTTCAACTGAGAAGGGAGCCTGGCTAGCTTAGATTTTACTGGCCTCTCAACTCAGAGCGACCGTTTATAAAAGGTCAAAGCCTAGAGGCAAATGCCGCTAGAATTGGTTCACTCTGAAAGTCTTATTTTTTGTCACAAGAGACCTGTTCTGGACGTCTTTCACCATCTGGCTGTAGCGTTATACACTAAACTTGATTTAAATAAACCATTTTTATCAGCGCCTAATTGGTATGCGTCCAAGGACTGAAAAAATGCTTAAGGCTAGAGCAGTTGCCAAAAAGGCAATTCGGACAGAAGTCAATCTACTCACACAAATCCTATTCAGTTTGTTCATCCTAAATAAAGGATTAATCTTGTACCGCTACCATTTCAATCTTATTTGATCTCTTCAGGTAGGTTACATCAAAGTTTTACAACCAATGATCCTACAACAGCTGTAGTTCACATTAGTTTGCATACTCAATTAAATTCTGAGTTAGCAACTCAAAGGGAAAGGTAAAATGCAACAATAACAATATTCGTTAATTAACCACCCTTCGCACTAAACTTCCAACTAAATCGACAGCACAGATCAGTTTTTTAAATTGTTAGGGAGACTACCACTATCAGTCTCCTCTCAATAATAGCATAACCTAACCTTATAATTTATCCTGATATATATATTTTTTTTAAGGAGAGGCCGATCTCTTTCTTAATTTTACTTGCCCATTCCTCATAGATTATTGATCTGTGCGAGGAACTTATTCAGTCAGAGTAAGGGGGCGAACCAGTACAGTAGAAGGTGAATATTACTGATAAATCTTCCAGTCCAGGCCGGATTCGAACCAGAGCTATCTCTAACCCAGGCTCAAAGTCCTAATGCCTTAGACCGCTCGGCCACTTGCTCGCCCATATCGAAAATTACTAACCATAATGATGTCTACAGTAATCAAACTTGTGAAAAATAATGTACAAAATAAACATAATACCATTCCCTACATAATGGTATAACTCGATTCTTATAAAGATAAATAAAGTTTATCTAAGTAAATAAAACATTATAAATACACAAAATAGTTTGTCTGGAAGAGCAAGAATACACTGAATGCGCTCAAGTATACCGGAACACAAAGTAAAATTAAAATAGTAACAGTAAAAAGTAAAATGGTAACAGCTGTATTTCATTTATATGGGAATTATGATGAAGCCAAAAAACCTTAGTTTTGTTTCTTCATATATTGTGAAACAAAACTATGCCAAAACCTATGTGAAAAGCTATAAAACAGGATAGAAGTATATTTTAAATTAACACGCCAGCAGCTTGTTTTGCGAAAACTGTTAACAGGCTAAGTATGTCAAAAACCCTAATTTTTTTATGAGAGAAAATATATAATGTTTTATAAAGTTACGATGAAGTAGAAAATAATACATTTAAACTCCTCTCTAAACATTAATATTTAGCTTGGTAATAAACAATAATTTTTTTTTTTTTTTAATAAAACTTTACTCGCCAGTTCACATAGGCCTAAAGCCCTATGTGTGAACTTTATTCAACGAGTGAAGTACTGACCATTAGTTCAGTTAAGGATTCGAACCCTGGATCTTGTTTTCTACAGTCCAAAGCCTTAGACACGGAGCCACCACACTGGGGATTAACAATAATTTAAGATTATGAGAATGTGTATGAAGATTTAAATGGAAGAAGACAACTTGGAAGACTGAGACTAAGGTTGTTAGACCAAGTTCTGAAGGACTGTAGATCATAGGAGAAGACATACAACTGGCAGAGGACAGAGATCAGACTGGCAGATTGTTGGTGAGGCTAAAAATACCTACACAGGTTTCGGTGGTCAAGGAGGTAAGGTAAGGTAATCTAAGATCGCCAATAGCTAAATGTTAAATGAAATTCTGAATTTAAAAATTAATTATTAAGATAGATTGATTTATAAAATTAGAATATTAAACTATACTTATTCACTTTAAAGCATAACTACAGTTTTACCTTGTATTCTAAGTTTTTGCCATCTCTGCAACACTTTGGACACTCCCAACTATTAGGCAAATCTTCATTTACCATTCCCTCTGCATCTGGACACTTTGAATCAAAACAATTTTATTTTATACAAGTAAAATCAAATTATATGATATAGTTATTGAATATTCCATAATTTTCTAAACCTGTTGGAAAATCTTGATAGCTTACTAAGCTTCAATATCAGTATTTGCATATTTACTTTTGTACTGATTAATAATGTATAAATAAAAAAACATCAATAACAAATAACTTTGTAAAATCATGCGAGAAAGACAGCTAACGTAACGTAAATGATTGGTTCTTGTTGGTAATCCCTAAATAAAACAAAACGCGAAACAGATTTTAGATGTTTGTTACATCACTGGCAAATCCTTCATGAAGATACACAAAAACCACCAATGATCAATCGGACAAAATGAATTAATTTTGAACTCATCTTCTTCGATAAATTTACTGATTACTCTACGATTTGTGGAAAGAGTGTTTATATTGTGATTCGATTGTTTTTTTTTTTTTATTTAATCTATGTTCACTGTACCATCATAATATTGCAATGTCAATTACAGTGTACATTACAGAATTGTTAAACAGTTTTTGTTCAGTATAAATAAATGGTTTTAGTCAGTTCACTGTAGATAATTATTATGATGAACAACTTGTTCCATATGATATCTACCAACCTATTTCTCAAAAAACAAATTTTGCCTGATTTAACCTCACAACCACGCTAGTGTTTTTTTAATCCCCTTTATATCTGTAATGTCTAGATCCCAATGTATATAGATTGGTGGATGTTCCAAACATCCATATACAGTGTGTAAAAAAAGTCCCAGAACGGTTAAATATTGTTTGAACCATTAAAGATGAAGGTACAAAACTTTGCAATTTGCTGCTGGACAAAAAAAGCTATTTTACCATGTATTAAGTGATCCAATACCTTCGTAGGGGGACGGCCCACTGTCAGAAAAAAATCTTAAACGTAAACATAGGTCGATGTGCATACCATTTAAAAGGTTTTAACTAATAGAACATCATGCCGTGAATTAGACCTCAAAAGGTTAATCTGAAACAAAATGGCGGCGCTCGAAAGTTTCAATACTGATTTTAAGTGCAAGTTCAAGAACGGCTTAATTTTACTGTAACCATACTCAGATGAAGCTACAAAACTTCACACACGATTACTGCACACAAACACCTACTTTTAGCTGTATTCAGTGTCCTGTTGATCTTCTATGGGAACGTTCCACAAGGAGTCAGTTGAAAAGTTTTAATGTAAGTGAAATGTATATAAGAAATACTAATGTACGTGTTTGGGTGGGCGGGTGGGTCAATACTACTGTACGTGTATGGGTGGGCGGGTGGGTCAATACTACTGTACGTGTTTGTTTGGGAGGGTGGGTCAATACTACTGTACGTGTTTTAATATTACATCATTTAAAGGACTGGTCAAGCATAGAAGAATGTCGCAAACCGCACTTCAAAATCTTCATCCGTTACAAAATGGTGGTGGTTTAAAATCTTTGAACCCCTACCATTTTGTGACGGATAAAGCTTACATTTAAGATTTTCTTCCAACTCCTAGTGGGCCGTCCCCCTACGAAGGTAATGTATCACTGAATACATAGTAAAATAGCTTTTTATGTCCCGCAGCAATGTGCAAAGTTTTGTACCTTCATCTGTAACGGTCCAAACAATATTCAACCGTTCCGGGACTTTTCTTCCACACTGTAAATGTTTCATAGGTTGGTAGCATAGTTGATTTAAGTCCAGCTTCATAAAGCTAAAGGTTTTCAGTTTGTTCCCGATCAGAGTCGTAACAAATTTCAAAAGATCTGCTGATAACCACCAGCTGTTCATTTGTCATTGGGCTATTAATTTTATAACACTTTCTAAGGAATAGTTGGCCTTAGTTTGAAATAATGACTACATCCGCTAATTTACACTCATCAAACTCATTTGAAATCCATATTCACCCATATCTTGACGATCGGCGTCCTAAGAATGAATAAAATAAATAGGTTTAGTTAACAAACCCATTTATGCAGGACAGTTTCTTGTGTGTTTAAAACCATCGCCTCTTGTCCAACCAACAGGTACCTCTTCTCAGGTAAAGCAGTATTGACAGCATTTGAAATAGCTGTTTCACAACAATCAGCTGTGACTGCATAATTTTTATAATTGTGCTCAAGTAGATCGACTTGCAGTTTTATTTGATATTGATAAGGTTCAATTTAAAATAATTTAGAGTAGATAAAAGTAATTAAAATATCTTTAAAAGCAACTAATGTCCTGTCTGATAAAAGGGACCTCTTGTCGTAATGAGAAATAACATGGGGCCGACAAGAGGTCCCTTTTCAAATTTTTAGTTTTATGTTACATTACTTTATAAAAACGAGATTTAAATGAATTCTGTCAGTGTTTTTAACAACTACGACTCTTATTCTGAAACAGGAAGCGTTTAGCTTTGTTTTGATGTTTGATATATTTCTTAAATATGAAATATGTGGGTTCTATGTGAGTTTAAAGTTTTAAAACCAGTTTTTCTCAAAATGCCGCTTACAATTTGTGAAACTTTTAACGTTCATTACTTAAAGGAAAAGAAATCGTAGAGACGTGAAAATTACACCAACTTATTCATGATTTTATGCTTAATTTTAAAATACCAATAACTCAAAATTGATAATTGCCGACAAGAGGTCCCTTTTCATTTTTCGCTTCACATTTGATGATGTTAAAATATAATTGAAAATGATTTTATAACACTACTAGATATCACTAAGTTTTGCTCTATGGATCTGAAACGTGGATACTAAATAAGAAAGAAGAAAAAAAACTAATTGTCTTCGAAAACAAAGTCTTGAGAAAGATATATGGGCCCACATATGACCAAGGGGAGTGGAGAAGGAAACATAACAGGGAGATTAGAGACCTGTATAACGACGCAGACATTGTGAGTGAGGTCAAAAGTAGAAGACTAAGGTGGGCTGGGCATGTGTTGAGAAGGAGAGAAGAGTCCCAACTAAAGAAAGTTAGCAAAAATAACCCTGAGGGAAGGCGACCTCGTGGGAGGCCAAAACAAAGATGGTGGGACCAGGTTAGGCTAGATATACAGCGAGTTGGAGCCATGGAAGAGAATGCAGAGGACAGGTCAATCTGGAGAGGCTTTGTTGGTGCGGCTAAATATCACCTGCGATATAGATGGCCCTGGGAGTAAGAGTAAGTAAGTAAGATATCACTAAATCATCAATTATACTCAGACATCTCTAATACACTAAACGTTTTTATATGGTTTTATTCATGAAAAATGTCTTACCAATTTTGCCACACATTCAGGATGTATTATCTCATAGCAAACACTGCATTCCATCAAATTACTAGGCACTTCTTTGTTGGTCTTTTGAATAGGAATCACAAGTTGTTGCCCCCAGCCATCCAGTCCACAAGAGGCACATGCCGCAGTCACAGGCAACATCGGCTATATTAGAACAATAAAAATAATAAGACATTAGATTGTAATCTCATTTAAACAAAGATACAACGTATTCTTAGATCTTAGGCTTAAGTGGCCGGTGTCATAACTAGAATCTATATTTTCCTGTATCAAGGTACTATCTACACTATTTACAAGATAACCAGACGGTTCACCCATGCTTTGATATGGTATCATTGAGACTGAGATTGGTGAATGACCAGCTAACATAACAGGAGGTGGTGTGGGAGCAGGTTGGACAGGTTTGCTTGAGAGGGGTAGAGACATGATCCACGTGACCTACTGTCATTGCCTGGATAAAATCAATATGGCTGACCCTTCCATTTTATTTCATTTACATAAATTGGGTTGCCTTGCCATGAAAACCTGTTTACTGTGATTAAAAATAACATCATTTCTTTCTCACTCTAACCACCAGAAAATGTCTGACAGAAATTTTGAATGTTGTACATGGTTGAATTATATGTCTTACATTTGTGTTAAGTAAGCTTAACTTATCAAGTTAGTGTGTTGATGTATTAGCTCTTTTATGAAAGTAAAATAGATTTAATGGAAGAAATTTACCTGGAGACATTGCCGCATGATGCAAGTTTGCTTAGCTCGCCCGGGCCCCCCAAACTTGACCATATCTTGACAAAAGGCACACTCGCCACAGTCACTCTGCTGACATGCCTCACACTTCTTACACCTGGTGCGTCTGCGGCGAGGTCCATTTGACAAGTGACTGGAATGCAGTTTACTGCCAGACATTGATCCTCCTCGGTGATTCATCAACATGCCACTTTGTCTCACTTTGTTCATTGCACTGCTGCCCATAGAGTTATGATGGCTGAAGTTTTTCACCATATTCATATGACGCTCATAGTTCTAAAATGCAAAATCATTAGTTAATCCAGGAGCATTAAATACTAGACAAAAATAATTAAAGAATTTTCTTAAAGAACAGTCATGCTATCTCTTTCAACAGTCTTAATAATCACATCCTCTTCTATGTATTTAAAGACAATCATTAGAATGGTTTATCTTTTATTTGTCAAATAGACACCAGTTTGTTGATATTTCTTGTGTAAGACCTCACAATGGAATTAAAAAATTTTTTTTATTAAATCTATAAAATTGTGATTTCTATGGGCTGTATTTTAGGTTCTTTATTATTTTTGGGGTAGTAAAAAATAACATTGCTCTTTCTCAAAACCATAACCTACAAAGTCATTTATGCTTATGTGCAGATGAATCAAATTTAAAAATATCAGCTGAAAACCCTGTAATGGCTTGAATTATATTTATAAATCAGTAATAAATAAAATTATTTGACTAAGCATAAATAACCAAAAAATATTACTAAAACACATATTTTTCTTTTAAAACTCCACTGAGACAAAGAATAAATGAACCAAATATAATCAATGTATCAGAGCCCATACATTGATTATATATTTTGATTTATTTTTTATATGTAAAGAATATGGCACAGTACTCCTAACATCCGGAATATGTATTTACATGTAAAAAAAATCAAATGATTCACTTAGTTCACCTACGCCATCAGTTTTACGAGGTGTAGCTACTAAATAACGAGACTGACGCTGCGGCGGCAAAAGTGCACATGCGTAATCCGCCATTATTTATTTATTTATTCATTGACTGTCAGCTGTTTAGTGTGAAGCTTTCTCTTCAAAATGCCCTTAACCTCATTTGCGTAAGTAACACAGTTTAGTCATAACCTTCATTTTTCCGTTAACGTTGTTATTTTATTTTGGTGAAAAAATGGTTAGTGTAATAATAGAGCAACGAATTGTTGTTAAATTTCACTTCAAACTTGGAAAAACCGCTACTAAAACTTATAATTTACTGAAAGAAATGTACGGCAGTGAATGTTTATCCCGTGCACGAGTTTTTGAATGGTTCAAACATTTTAAAGATGGCCAACAAGAGGTTGAAGATGATTCGCGGCCAGGTCGCACTTCAACGTCAAAAACGGATGACAATGTTGAAAAAGTTGCTAGTTTGATTCGGTCTGATCGTCGATTGAGTATTCGTGCAATATCTGAAACTGTAAACAATGATAAAGAATGTGTACAGCAAATTTTACATGACAATTTGAACATGCAAAAAGTGTGTGCCAAAATGGTGCCAAAAATTCTCACGTTTGAACAACAAGCAACTTGCAAAAATGTTTGTACTGATATTTTGGATGCTATTAAAAATAAACCAAATTTATTGGAAAAGGTAATAACATGTGATGAATCCTGGTTTTTTACGTATGATCCGGAAACAAAGTGCCAATCCATGCATTGGAAGACTCCAACTGCACCGAGAGAAAAAAAGCAAGAATGACAAGTCAAAATTTAAAGCAATGATGATTGTTTTTTCGATATTCATGGGATTGTGTACCTTCACTGGGTTCTTGAAGGTCAAACAATCAGTCAAAATTACTACCTTTAGGCAATTGGCAATCTGTGAGAAAGAATAAGAAAAATCGACCCGAAATGTGAAAGGAAAAATCATGGATTTTCCACCAAGACAATGCGCCATCTCATTCCGCGTTATCTGTCAAGATATTCCAGGCCAAACACAGTACCCCAGTGTTAGAGCATCCACCTTACTCGCCAGACCTGGCACCATGTGACTTCTATCTGTTCCCTAAGATGAAATCTGCATTAAAAGGAACAAGATTTGAGTCCGTGGAAGCTGTTAAAGAGAAAGCGGCAAGAGTACTGAAGGATTTGACAAAAGATGATTTTCAGCACTGTTTCCAACAATGGAAAATTCGCATGGAGTGTTGCAGGGTTTGAGAAGGGGTGTATATTGAAGGCGATAATAAATAATTATGTATAAAATGAGAATAAAACTTTTTACAATGACAGTCTCGTTATTTAATAGCCACACCTCGTATAATTCATAATTAATTAAAACTTTCAGGTTTTTAGTTACTAAAGGCTCAACATTTACATTGTATAAATGTGTTATTAGGTCAAGAGTTAACAATGTAACAATAATGTAAGAAAACTTGATTTGAATATATATTGTTTTTTCAATATGTATTTGTACTACAATGAATAAGTGAATTTGATTTGGGATAATTGTTGTAATGGAAGGTCTATATTGCTAGTAGTTACTGTATCATGAACATATGATTGTGCCTGGTGGGGGGACAGAATCTGTCACAAATGTGCTGTCCGCAGGTCATTTACCATGGGTTTACATATACCTGATCTTAACAACCCAAACTAAGACTAGTTCTTAAAGAAATTAACCAGTTCTAATCATTGCAAACAAAAAATCTTATGAAACATGTCCTATTCAACTCCCAGCCCCAAAACATTCTTAATCTTCAAGACCATCTTAATCCACCAATTTACCAGCTCCAGTATCTCGGGCTGGGTTATGTTAGGTTATGTTGGGCTGGGTTATGTTAGTTTAGGTTAGGTTTGGTTAGGCTATGTTGGGCTGGGTTAGGTTGGATTGAGTTAGGTTAGGTTTTAGGTTAGAATACATTATGTAGGGCTGAGTTAGGTTAGGTTGAATTGGATTAGGTTAAGTTTGTCCCATAAGATCTACTCATATATATACAGTGGTATGTGTTTGTGTCTCTATCCATAGTGTACAAGTTTCCCAAGTTTACCAGGTATGCTGCTTTCCTTTCCTCTCTTTACTCAAAGAAAGTATGTAATCGGTAAGTAATTGAGTAGTATGTAAGCTGTAAACATGTATGCTATAGGCCCACTAATGTTTTTATATTATTTAACTTAGTAATTGAGTTAGTACTTCACTAAAAAAAACCTGTTTCAGCCAAATTAAGGAAGCAAGCCAATGTTGTAGTGATCTCAGATTAACATGCCCAGTTTAATGACCACTGTCACGTTTGTACTTGAAGTGGAGAACTTGAGGTAGGTAGTTAAGTAGGTAGGTAGTTAAGTAGGTAGGTAGTTAGGTAGGTAGGATTTAATTATTAGTTTACAATATTTAGGTAGTTAAGTAAGCAAGTAGGTAGGTAAGTAGGCTGTTCTTTTTGTAACTATACTGCTAAAAATTATTTTTACAATTTCATTTTGGTTTGTTTGAAATATAAAGAAACATTTATTATGGTCATCTGTTAGACCATAGATTTACCATTACAACAAATATTTAAACTGGATTGGAATGTTGAATTTAAGTATCCATGCCGGTAGCACAGTCAGCCGGGGTGAATGTGTTACCAGCGTATTACCAGGGGTATGTGTTGCCGGCGTATTGCCAGGGAGATGTGTTGCCGGCGTATTGTCGGGGGGATGTGAACCGGTGTATTGCCAGGGAGATGTGTACCGGCGTTTTGCTGGGGAGATGTTTTGCCGGCGTATACATAGCCAGTGGCCTTGACCAGAGGGTTCTGACATTATCGCAAGATAACAGAGTCAAGCAACATCGAGTGTGGCTGTCCCTTGTATGGGTGACCGACTGAGCAATCCTGTCCTTACATGCAGCCCGCCTATCCAGTCACTGGTGGTGGTTCAGAAGTCACCCTTAAGCCGTTGATCCTCAGGTTAAATGTTAGTAAGGGCTTCTTAGCCCTAACTTCGCCTGGTAAAATAAGACGATCTTAACTTTTTTTACATATCCTGATCCTGCTGCAGTTCATTGGATCTGGGTTCTGAAAAACTCTCTCCTTCATCTTCTGTTAAATCAATTTCTCTCTTCCCAACTGCTCCACCTTCTATCGATCTCCTCTTTAACACTCTCCAATCATCTCTTCCTTGGTCTTCCTCTAGCTCTTTTCCTTCTTTCTTAATTCATAATATCCTCCTTGTCAACCAACCTTCCTTCATTCTTTTGACAAGGCAATACCACCATAAGATATTGTATTCCATTTCTCCTTTTCTACTATTTAATCTAAGCGTCCTTCTTATTTCCTAATTTTACCCAAACAGAACGGTAACCCTTCATTTCCGCTGTTTGCATTCAGCTCCACTTCTTCTCATTGAAGGTCCATATCTCTGAGGCATATGTTCTTATTATGGTATAATATGACTCAAATATATAATTTTTGCTTTTATTGGAAATTTTTGTCCCACGCCAGGTGTTAAGTAATTTTAAGAACATTTTTTTTTCTTTTCTGTAGTCTGTTAGTTCTTAATCCAATTTCTCTTCCTTGGATATAAACAATCCCAGATATTTGAAACTATCCACTTTCTTTAACAATTTTCCATATATTATTATTATATCTTCTTCTATTCTTTCAATTCTTTCAACCACCAAAACTCTTTTCCTTGCTTATTCTCAGATCTTTCTCCTTCAATTGTTTATACCATTCATCAAAACACTCCTGTAGCTGATTTCCATTTTAACTTCTCTTAAACACTCCATTACTACATTGAAGAGCATGGGAGAGAGCACACTTCTTTGTTTCAGCCCCTTTTTTTATATCAAACCCTAGAATTGTATCACCTAGATTCTTTCTCACACAACAATTATGTGCTTTGCACATTTCTTCTATCCATCCAATATCCTATCTTCTCCATACTAACCCTCTCTTCACAGAATTGTAGGCTTCTTCGCTATCAATGAAAACTAATATTAGTTGGTGATTATACTCCCACTTCTTTTCACATAGTTGCCTTATTGCAAAAATAAGATCTATAGTGCTTTTATTTCCCCTAAAACCATGTTTTCCTCACCAGTCTTACACTGTCTTCTGATACCTTTCTTGAAAAGAGGGGCTATTGTCCCTTACACCATTCCCCTGGGAAACATTTCTCCTCTCAAATACCACTGAAAATCCTATACAACCAATGTACTGCAGCTCTTAACATATCCACTGTCACTTCATCCAGGCCAAGGATTTTATCACTTTTCATATTTTGAATATATCTTCTACTTTTTACATGTTTAGATACTCAACAGTTTCCTTTAATCTGTACCCTATTTCTTGTTGTTTCTTCCTTAAAATCCTGGTTTAGGAGCTTTTCAAAATAGCTTTTTTATGTGGTTTTTCCTGTATCTTTACACTTTTTAATTCAAGTTTGGTAACTGTTTCTGCATTTTTCTTTTTTTATCATGCTATAAAACATCTTGATTACATTCCTCCATAAAATAAATTCTTTTGCACATTTCTCCCATGATTACCTTTTTCCACAACCATGTGACACTCTAAAAAAAGTTAAAGATTTAACCAGGCGAAGTTAGGGCTAAGGAGCCCTCTCTAACACTTAACCTGGGGACCAACAGCTTTACATGATTTCCGAACCACATGAGCGGCAGGACAAAATCTATTAGTGGTCACATCAGGAATTGAACCCGGACCGGCTGCATGGCAAGTCAGCGCCTTAGCCCCTTATCTACGGCCGCTCCTAATATACTCTCTCTTCTTTCTCATATATTCTTTGTTGTCCTCCACAGTCCCGCTCTTGCACCATTTTCTTCAGGCATTATTTTTAATTTTTACGGCCTCATTCGTTTTTATCATTCCACCAATTTGTTTGACTTCCCTCTTCTTGCCTTTTAATCTCTTACAGCTGTCTTCTGCGATTTCTAAAACATTTCTTCTAAAATTTTCCCAAACTGCATTTATTTCACCTCTCTGATCCTTCAGCACATTCCCTGTTATATTCCTTTTAAATTCATCACAACGCCTTTCTTTCAGCTTCCAGTATTTAGTATTTTTTCCACTTTCTATTTTTGTTTGCTTATTAATCTTTGATTTGATGTTTCGCCAATCAAAGCCCATATCAATAACAAATAGTTAAAACTTCCTTGGCTTAACCATTAATAAAAACTTAAGCTGATCTATTCATGTAAATAAATTTTATCTAAAATAAACTCTGGGATTTATAATAACTCAAATGTCATATTTATATAACTTACCAAAAATAAAAACGATTTACCACTCATACATTCTTTCACATATAGCGTATAGTTCATGCATGTATGGTTTTAAAAAGAAGATCTGTCTATGGAAAATTGTAAAGTGGATAAAAAATAATGGGATAAAACCGGATCAGATTGTGACAGAGCACTTTAACATTTTTAGTAATGACGTAACATTCAATACCACCGTACTTGTATCGGTGGGCGGGTGGGCGGGTGGGTCAATACCACTGTACATGTATGGGTGGGCGGGTGGGTCAATACCACTGTACATGTATGGGTGGGCGGGTGGGTCAATACCACTGTACATGTATGGGAGGGCGGGTGGTTATTGATGATGTTACTCCAGTTGGTTATTTACTTATATAGACAGTAAAATGTTCAAACCATCTTTTCATCACAAATTACATCTAAATTATAACACTGAACCTCACACTCGTACAACACTAAAAAAATCTGAAATACACTTAATTGTTATCATTTATAATTTTATAAAAGACAACTTTTATAAAAAATTAATTTTTGAAAATAATGTTTAAAAAAGAGCAAAATCTTGCAAAATTAAAACATAAACTGAAAGATTTCTAAAGTAATATTTAGATTTATTCATTTAATGACTTTTCCTATGCATAGTAAATATTTTAAAAATAAAAAATAGAATAGTATAATATTAACATAAAGTCTGGATTAATTTAAACACTGTGACACTATTCAAAGGTATAAACTATTCATTATTGGGGAAAATGAAATTTTTATTTGCTTCCTCTAGTTACTATTCTTAGTGCTACAATTATATTTTTCTAGAACAAAAAAATGTATAAAAAGAAATAAATTAATGTAGAAAAACTTAATAATTAATAAAAGCGAACTATTGAAATTTATCTGTTCCATTATTACTATCTTGTTTTATATATGCGCAAATTTTAGTGAATTATAGAATTTATATTAACATCAATCGCCAGTTCACATGGCCATATAGGCCTGTGTGAACTGTATTCAAGGAGTGAAGTACAACCTTAGCTCAGTTGGAGATTCAAATCTTAGATTTTGCAGTCCGTAGTCCAAAGTGTTAGGTACTGAGTTTGGACTACGTTATTTAGAACTATTTAGAACATATCATCAGTTCTAAATAGTTACAAATGTACAATTAGCTATTTCAAATAAAACTTCTCACTCTTTCCAAGGAGCTGAATGCCTATGCATGGATTGTATTCAACGAGTTTAGTACCAAACATCAGAGGAGTTGGCAAACTGAATCTTGGACTCCAGATTCAAAAAGTATAATTACAATATTATATTTCATGTAAAAATTTTATCAAAAATAACTTGACTATATGAATATTCTGGTATGTTCATTATTATGTAATAAATAACTAAAATATCCAATATTATATCTGATTTGACACAACTAGTAAATCTTTATTGTGACAACATTGGAAGGTTTTGTTGAATTACTAGTGAAAGGCCCAAGAAATCTATTTAATTGCCTTTAATCGGCCGACTAACTTGATGGAATAGACAAACAAGTCCAGTTGAGTATATTTAAATAAGTTATTTTCACACATCTAGTAAAGACAAAGCCTTGACTCTATCAGGGTTTAACAAATCAAAGCTTTTTCAAGGACCTATTATTTAAATTTTTCATTGTTAAAAAAACATTGCTACTATTACTAGTTTAATGTTTATAATTTTGTATTCTTTAAAACCATCTGTGAATATATCTGTCATCAGTCTCAATAACATCATATCTCATGCAGATATATCCAACAATGAATCAAGAATAATTAGAATTTAATTGAAATTAGATCTTCTTATGAAAGAGAATACTCCCAAAAAGATATAAATGCTCACATTGCAATGAAAACATTTACTGTGTAGATTTTTTGAACTGTTATCCAAAAAATAATCAAATATCGTTTAATTTCAGTATAAAAATTAAACAGTTTTATTTTTTTAAATAAATATATTGCAAGTAGAACAAACATCATCATCATCATCATTAGGTATATTGCTTTATTATACACTGTGATAGTTACAAAATTACTTTTCAATCTGATTAAATTATGATATTTCAGAAACATTGCGGCTGGACCCGTTTCCGATAATGGAAATTTTTTATAATCAGATGATTAGTAATTAGAAGCAGTAAATGTGTACCCAGATTGTATAAGTATCATTTTAAAACTTTGTAGAGCATTACATTATAGTACAGAATAATTTTTAAAATCATTTTAAAAAGTATTTTATTTTGTTTCAATGGTTACAATCACTCTTTTTCATTTGGCTGACATCCTAAATCAATAAACCTACACTACTGTAAAAGTGCACAATTTATATATAGTTTTTGAATACTCTACTATACTTACTGTATCAATTAATTTTTGTAATTGTTTTAGAGACAATAATTGACAGATATAATGTCAATTGTTTTATCAAAGTGTTTTTATGATTAATTTTGATTATTCCTTTTCTCATTAGATCGTGTTTCGGATAATCAGAAATGAATAAGTTCTCAACCACTTACGCATGATTTAAATTCTTAGTTGACAGATTTTTTAGTTATTTAAGCTAACATGTATTTGCTTTCAAAGTTTGAGGTGGGGCTCATCTTCAATAGTTTATAAATGTGAATATATTTTTAACCCTAGGTATATTTCAATGCATCTACCTGACTTGAATTTAATGTAAAACATAGAAAACGGTAACTATTGGAAAAAGAACACTATGCTTTATTCGAGTTTTTTTTAAAAACACTCACTAAATGGAATAATTTTGAATGTACTTAAAAAATTTATTGGGAGAAAGCTTTTTTTTTGTGGAAAGTAAATTTTTACCAAGAGGAAAAATGTAAAAATATCTTGTTTTACTAAACCATAACGTTATGGGTACTCAAATTGAACGGAATTTTGTCCTGATCAAGAATATATAAAGGATTTCGAAATCAGACCACTATTAAGAATGTTTGGAAACATGCCTGTTTGGATAAGGTTATATTTTTTTAGGTTAGGTTGGGTATTGTAAGGTTAGCTAATTTTCAAAGGTGAAGTATGTTACATTCTAAAAGGTTAGGTTTAGTAACGCTAGGCTGGTTTTATTAATTAGTTTTGGTTAATATAACCTTATTAAACCTAACATAACCTAATCAAAACCTAACATGACCTCACCAAAATCTAACATAACCTAACAAAACAACCTAACTGAAACAAGCACATTTATGCCTCTAAGACGCTTAACAATTTTCCGATTGCAAAACTCTTGCCATATTTGTGATCAGGACAAAATTCTGCATAATTTGAGTAGCCACAATCCTATATTTACCATTTCACCATATAGTATTATTATTATTATTATTATTATTATTATTATTATTATTATACATTTCATAACAACTAACAACACTAGATTTAGAAACAAAAAAATTGTTTCGTTTTTCGTAGTTGTCATAATTTTTCTAACTCTCCCCCCCCCAAATTGTGATAAGCACTTTAAACTTAGCACATTTTATGTGTGTTTTGGGAAAGAAAATTCAAAAATGAATAATGGGCTTTTTCCAATAATTACACAAACCTTAAAAAAGGGATTTCTATATTTGACAGCTCATAATTTTAGGGACAAATCAAGTGGTTTGAATTACCTGTTAGCCTATGACAAACGTACTACTAGTGTAGACAAAGGCATGGATACTTTTTAGGTCGTTATGGATTTAGTATTCATACTATCTGTCCAATAAAAAATTAAACAAATATAGTAAACAGTTTTTTTTTAATTTGATGTATTTATTTACTGAGTGACAGCAATATGGATAAATGTGCTTTGAGGTATATCTTAAGAATAATCCTTCAAGTAAAATCTTTGTTATGTGCAATGTCATGAAAGTCTGATTTCCTTTGTTTAGAATAGACTTTTTTATCTCTTTGATGTGGATTTTCTCTTTTTAGTTCTAGTTTACTGTCCTAGAGAGATAGAGCAATTTGAAAAATATAAAGAAGCAATATAATTGAAATAAATTATTTATTTCACCAACAATCTTCTTCGAGATATATACTACAATATATATTATGTGCCATTCTTTAGGTACTATTTCAGTAATATCAAATAAATTTATAAAATTTTACAAATGAGCAAAAAATATTTGCAACTAAAGAGAAAACACCAGCTAGCCCGAGGATTAAACAGGAATATACAACTAAAATTTAACCCATTTTTATTATCTTCAAATAATATTGGAATGTAAATAAATTCATCACTCAATAGCTCACAAAATAATTGCTTAAGTAACATCTCTGAGGCTAAGGCTTCAGCCGGCAGAGTCCAAGGTTTAAGTCACTAATTAATAATAACCATTGTACATGCATGGATGGGTAGGAGGGTCATTAGCATTGTACGTGATCATTACCATTGTACGTGAATGGGTGGGTGGTTGGGTACTCCACTCATTAAAAAGAGTAATATGTTTGGGGCCAATAAGAATGTCCTTAGTCACTGTATTGATAATATAAAACTAAAAATATTTACCTACCATCAGTTTACTCTCTTTTCATAACATTTTTATAGCAAGTATTTATAAAATGAAATTTTTATATTTATTTTATATTAAGGCTATTTTCAAATATGAAATAAAAATAGACTAACATTTGTGACATTGCCTTTCAATCTGTTTACTTAAGAAGAAGTTTACACCAATAAGAACTGGCGAGTCAAGTGAAAATAAACCCTAACCAGCTTTCCTATCAAATCAGAAAGAAAATGAACGAATAAAAGTACACAATTCATTGGATTAATGAAATCAAGAAAAACCTTGCAGAAACTGGCATGAAAAAAACAGAAAATGCAAGACAACAATCTCTTCCGAGAGAGAGAGTTAACCAACACAAATTTTAAATAATCAAACCTAAAGTAAAAACAGGAGAAAAATAGGCAGAGGAAAGAAGATAAGCACACATTAAAAGAATAAAGAAATTTTGGAAAGCAAAAAATAGACAAAAAACTCACAGACTAAATGCTAAATTAGGACCCTCAGTCCTTAGTGAAAGTACTTTTAAAATGAAATTTTTAATATTTTTTTTATAATTTTGAATTTTGAAATGGAAAATAGGCTAACATCAGGCCTATATGTGTTGCTGTTTTCATCCTTAACTATTAGGTTATAGTTTTTTAAATTACTACAACTAGCTCTTAAATAGTAAACAAAAATTAACATGTAGTGCATAGTTGTAAAACAAAGGCTTACATTAGACAGTGTAAAGCAGTCTAATAATATGCAAAAGCAGTTAATGTATATTGAATTGTTGTACATTCAATAAACTGTACTTTTTTGTAACACAAGTCATCAACTGTCCTCTGAGTATTTTGTATTCAAAAGCAGCCACAAAATGAGATTACTTTTTATAGTTTATTTCCAGCCATCAGTGGGCGTCTTGAAAAACAAAGTAAATGCATTACAAAAGAGTCAATATATGTTGTAAAGTAATGAAAATTTTTAAAGTTTTAACATTAAATAAAAACCTTTCGCTTATCCGCCATTGAGAGAAGGATAGGGCGGCCTGTTGTGGCTAATTGATGATTGTCATGTCGATGTTGCTCTACTAGTGTCCTTACATCCTTAATTAGAGCTATTGGATCCTTAATCAAATCTGGTACATTCTTTTTATTCTGTGGCAGTGAGTGAAGATATCCAACAATAACTTTTATACCTTGGAGTTCCTGAAAAAAAATATATATATATGTAAATAAAATAAAATATTTGCATAGATGGTTTGTATTTGAATTATTTTGTTTATTGTTTTCAGTCATAAAACCAGAATTAGTTAAACTCGTCAAATGCCTGTGCTAAAAATAAATTATTTAGTAAATTAATAAAGTTTTCCATTTTATACAATTCCAAATTTCTAAAACAAATCAAATATTTACTAATACACAAGGTAGAATTTTATACAACAGCGAATAACTGAGAGTGAAGTGTGTGTGACAGCAGGCAGTTCAAACAGCTTTCTTGTTCCAACATGTTAGATACTAGATCTGCAAGCTCCGTGAGTCTTGGTATACATCTGATTTGAACAATTAGGCTTAATTTTTTACTTCAGGGTCAACTTCAGCTGTGTTCAGGATTAACTTCAGCTGCGTCCAGAATGAACTTATGCTATGTTTAGGGTAAAATTTAGCTGTGTTCAAATTAACCTCAACTATGTTAAGGTTAACAAAATATGTGTGCATTCATATTTTGATCATTTAACAGGTACATAACTTACAGATACATAACTGATACATTTTGTAAACTTGCATAACTCACTAGGAACCTATGTAATATTTTTATTTTTTCATATATATCCACTTAAAAGATTATCAAATACACAAATTTGGATGGATTTATCCACTATGTTGTTTACGGAAACTTCCAAATAAATAACTGTAAATACGTTAGTGAGAGGTTTTGTGTTGGGACAATGATATCTCTGAACACAGCAGATGCTTACCCTGGACAAAGCTAAAGTTAATTATGAACTCAGCTGAAGTTGGCCTGAACATAGCTGAAATTAATCCTGAACACAGCCAAAGTTGAGGGAAAACATAGACACAAGCATTTATTATTGGATTTACATAGAACCTCAATATTATTTTATAATGTGGCAGAGTTCAACAATCACTAGCATAGAGTAACAAACACACTTTATTAACAATGCTCTAATGATCTATAAAGTCAATCAATAAATAAAAAGTATAATCTCTAAGAGCAACTTCAGCTGTGGTATGAGTTGTCATCAGTTCTTTTCCAGTTATTTAGCAAACATGATAAACCTCACACCAAACTATGATGGTTGATTTTGCTTTGAAATTGTTTTATGAAGTCATGCAAAAGTCACCTCAAACACTTTTTTTCATATCCACAGACTCCATCTCCTCCTTTGTGAACTCTAAGACACAAACTCAATGATATCATCAACAGTGTTTTATACAGTGAATTTATCTTGTAACCTATAAGTTAAACTACAAAAAATCCTGAAAGCTTCTTTGAAGCTCCAAAACTCCATTGAGTAAAATTTGGTCAACCTCACCCACAGGTTACTCTAAATAATAAAAATATGGATCTATCAGATAAATCATAAATTCTCATAAACCTAATGTATGCTAGCTTGGGACTTTTTCCGTTAATTCACTACCACTAATTTGGTTTGGTTATGTTAGGTTTGGTTATGTTAGGTTATGTTTGGTTAGGTTATGTTAGGTTTAGTTATGTTAGGTTAACCTAAGTTATGGTTATGGTAGTGATTAACGGAAAAGATCCCTAACTTGAAACAAAATTTTTAATTATTACTGAAGAAATTAAGTATTCCAATTTTTCTCATATTGATAGGTAAATTATTAATATACAGGGTGTTTTTTTTAAATGCAATCCTATTTAAAGTACAGAAAATGGAGGTTTAAGATCATTACAAGTTTATAGGTTTGTAGCCCTGGTTCTTCTTCTTCCTTGGCTATCAGCTGATTTAAATTGTAATTAAAATCATGTAAATAGTAGTAATAAATGTTAATAACAGTAAAATATGTTAAAGATATATGTTTTGTTTGTCATTTTTATTTCAAATCATGGGTTGCATTTTAAAAGAAACACCCTGTACTTGGTCACTAGATATTGGTAAGAAACATGATTATGCCCATTAAGAAACTAAATAAAACTTAAATTCATACTTTCAAAGAAGTACGAACAAATTACCTGGGGTGTAAGATGTATATGTTCTGGGTTTGGGTAGGCAGGGTTAGGTTGAGCATCATGCAGATGGGTGTTCCCAAGTAGAAAGTATACATATCTTTCCAGAACATACCATAACATTTCTGTGAAGAAAGGGTAACGGAACTTCTGAGGCACCTGAAAAAAAGTCCATGATTATTCTATCAGTATTTTATCCTGATTGGTTATTATTAACAATTGATGGTAAACTTTACCTCTTTTGTTCCGCCACCACTCTTCAGTTTTTTCTTAACTACCGGTTTCGGATACTAATCTCCATCTTCAGGTGTTCACTATTCACTACACACTAAACCATTAAAGTTTAAATATACTTGAGTTTTCTTCTTATACCGGTAGTGTAAGAAAAAACTGAAGATTGGTGGCGGAACAAAAGAGGTAAAGTTTACCATCAATTGAAAAAAGGTTTGAGAATGAGCAATGTTCTTCTCATCGGCTACTGGCTGCAAATATTAAGTAATTAATTTAATGGCTGGTGACTAGTTTAAATAATTTGATATTGCTATTATCTCTTTTTTTTTCATAATCTAAAGCAGTAGCCTACAGTGATGGCTACGAAAGTGAAAAGCACATCTTTACTGGATCATGATATAGATAGCTACAAACATAATAGTTAAGTAAGCAATATTTTAGAAGGAGAACCTAAAGTCAGTCAAACCTACCCATGTCAAAACTGTGACTGAATGCCTAAATAGTCAAGAAAATCTTTGATATAATTTGAGATATTTGTCCATAACATTCTGCTGTTTAGCAGAATAACTCTGCAATATATTTTTAAATGTTGAATACTGTCTTCTGTTTCTTTAGTTCATCTCAAAGGCTAGTGACTTGTTTAGTCATGCTTTCACTTTGCTTTACCTTGGTTACAGTGTTAATTGGTGAATGAACCATACAAGTGCCTATCCTTAACTGCGGGAAATACGAGGGCCGTTCAGAAAGTAACCTCCGGTTGCTCATAGAATAGGAAGTGGAGGGGATAGTGCCACCATAGTAGCGTTGACGCGCAGGTCTCTTCAGTCGGCATCCAGCCGTGGTACTGTGAAGGTCGTCCGAGTGCTAGTTCATTTTCTGTAGCTTGTGAAAATGGCGTCTGTCATAGAAAGTCCCGCCAAATGTAAGGTGCGATCTGTCATTCGATTTTTTACAGCCAAGCAGTATTCAGCGGCAGCCATTCATAGAGAATTGTGCACTGTGTATGGATCAAACAATCAACGCAGATTCATACGTTGAAACTTTAAAAAACCTACGAAGGGCAATTCAGAACAAACGACGCGGTTTATTGTCGTCTGGCGTCATTTTCCTTCATGACAACGCCCGACCCCACAGTGCTCGAAAAACCAGAGACCTTTTTGAACAATTTCAATGGGATGTTTTTAGCCATCCACCATACAGCCCAGATTTAGCTCCCAGTGACTTTCATCTGTTCATGCACTTGAAGAAATGGCTGGGCTCTCAGAAGTTTGAGGACGATGAGGAACTCAAGAATGCAGTCTCTGGCTGGCTCAAGGCACAGGTGGCCGATTTTTATTCTGAAGGGATTTGTAAGTTAGTGGAAAGATATGATAAGTGTTTGAATGTTTTTGGAAATTATGTTGAAAAATAGCTGAAAGATGTAGTTTTAAGATGTATATAATAAAATATTTTTAATTATGTCTGAGTTTTATTTAAAGCACACCGGAGGTTACTTTCCGAACGGCCCTCGTAGTTGAGGAACCAACTGTTTTAAATCATTAAAACATTATTTATTGAGATATATATATATATATATATATACAGTGTATATATTGTAATATAAAATTTTTTTTAATCAAAATAAAACTACAAATATTCAAGTTGACACTATAAAAAATTGTTCTAAAAATAAAAAAAATTACTTTAACATTACCATTTGAAAGATTATACTAAATCAAATTCATGTATAACTTGTTGTTTATACTAGAAGTTTACCTAAAGAAGTAACATAAATTTTGTGCCTCACACTTTGTAATGATGAGATGAAATTCTGAAGTTCAAAACCATATTATTATAATTTTTTAACATACACATTATATACAAATAGACTGCTACAAGTTTCAGCACTTATGTTAACAGCTTTAGTCAGGTGGCAAAACTATTACTATTTTATTTTTTCCGATGAGTAACTAAATTAATTTAGAAAAATGTTGAGTAGCATATGAAATGAAAATACTTATTTATGGAGGCAAATATTAGGACCTCACATGGTCCTCTCTTACATTTAACCTCAAATACATAGACAAAAAATGACATTGAAATTTTTTTTAATTTAACATTTAAAAAACTGTACAATAAGAACAAAAAAAAAAAAACTAAAAGAAAATATACATATATACTATGAAATGAAAAATGACTTTATTGACAACAAAGTGTACAAATGGCGAGGTTATGGCTAGTAAGTCCTCTCTTACACGGAACCAACAACCATACATTTATACCATGGTCAGATCAAACGAATAAAAATTTAATGGCGGCTGTCTAAAAATTTTGAGTTAAATATAAAAAAAAAAACTGTGAACTTAAAGAACAAATATAGTACAGGTTTGTAGAATATTTTACCAAAAATCCAAAATTATATCATTTTTAAAGATCGAGTGATGAACAACAGATAAAACTAAAATGTTGTGACCCAAAGTGTCCAATAATCGATTATTAGTTTTATCTGTTATTCATCACTCGATCTTTAAATATGATATAATGTTGGATTTGTTGTAAAATATTCTACAAACCTGTACTATATTTTTTTATTAAATTTACAGTTTTTGGATATTTAACTTTGAAATTGTTAGACAGCTGCCATTTTGAAATAAATAACTTTAGGTATACAACTTCTTAAAATACAATGTACCTTTCCAAAATCAATTTTCATAAAAAAATTTCAGTATTGAATATCTTTGTATAAATCACATACAGAAACACACAGACAGATAACGGATCGAGATAAGACACTTTGTGACATTCAATAATTTGCCAGTTTTGACCTGACAAACAATCCCATATAAAATGGGACTGGCGAAGCAGGACACTATGTATATATCATGAGACATATAATAGGAAAATAAATATTAGAAATAAAAGCACTGGTTTCATTAAAGATTATAATTCAAATTGGCAAAAATATACTCTACCTTTTTTTTTCTTTTTAAAAAACTTCACTCGCCAGTTGACATGGGCCTACAGGCCTGTGCGTCAACTTTATTCAACGAGTGAAGTAACGACCGTTGGCTCAGTGGGGATTCGAACCTTGGATCTTGCCCTCCGCAGTCCGAAGCCTTAGCCACTAAGCCACCACGCCGGCTAAAAAATCTTTGTAATGGAAAAAAAAAAAAAACTAACTGAAGCACGAAATGGTCAGAATAACTCACATGAGTAGTGTCTTCAACTTGTGCTATTCGAAGTTGTTTGTCAATGCAGTATGAATGAAGAAAATTTCCACCGAACACCAGGGAATCTTTGGGAGTGTAAACTGCATGGATCCACCCAGTAGGAATGAAGAAGGTATTTCCTTCAGTGAGCGTGACCCTGCCGCAGCGCTCAACGGTGTCTCCAAAAAATACATCTCCTTGTTTACCAGACAAGACCCATTGTTCATACAATGCAATATTATGCTCAGTGGGGGGAATCAGCCAGAAAACCTGAAAAAGTAACTTTGCTTTAAGATTACTTCGCCTGGTTAAATAAAGACGTATTTCATTTCATTTCATTATAAATGAATATATAATTTCAATGACAAATATCAGCAATGGATTATTCTCAATTTATTATTCAAGCAGGGTTTTCTTTAAACCATGTATAATATATATATATATATATATATATATATATATATATATATATATATATATATATATATATATGTATGTATATACAAAAAGTATAAACAGTAACCATCCTTTGTTTGAGAACCAAATTACAATCTAGATGACATGACATAACATTGACACGGGTCTGCTCTAGAAGAATTATTGAACTCTTTTGGTTGATGGAGAGATAAACAGCTAAACAAAAATAAGTACCAGTAGCTTTTAAGACTTCAAAATTAGATTGTTGTATTAGTTCAATGTCATTTTTTTATTATTTAATTTTTTTGTTTATAACATAGTTGTGTTCCAGTATAATCGTGAAAAATGTTGATATTCATGTAACAGATACAGATATCAATCTGTAAATTTAAAATTTGTATTTTCTGGAATTTTTAGTTTACAATAACATGACTATTTTTAAAAAGTGTTATCGTTATATATTAATCTATAGTTACTATATAAATAAATAAATATATATATATATATATATATATATATATATATATATATATAAATACTGTATCAGTATGCATCTATAGAAATACAAAAAAAATTGTTTTGTGTGCCAAATAAATTGTCTTATATGGAAAATTAAACTTTTACCGTTATTCTAAACCTATTTCATATTTGTCATAAATAAATACAAATCAAATTTGTTGCTTTGTAGCCACAGAAATAAAATATTATGGAAACATATAATGCTAACTATACAACTTTTTGAGTAAAAATATGATGTGATTAGAAATAGTCTTCTCGAATTGATCAGTACATTTATCAGCTGATTTGAAGTTGGCAAACAATATTTTAGCTACTGCAAAAAGACATACATCTGACATTTGGCCTAATAAAAAAATCCATGTCTAAGATCAATGTATAAATTCAGCTCAAAATAACAAATTTCTGTTTCTGGCGAGTTACCTCTACTTTCAACCCATTAGAGATAAAAGACGGGCAATGCAAGTTGTATGTATGGCATTGTTTAAATGGTGAATAAATCCACCAAACAATCAGTTGAAATTGTTGAGAGAAAACATTTCTACTACAGAGCTCTTTCTGTTTGGAACAACACTGGTGGCTAAAACAAGAACTACAGCCATATAATACAAACCACAGTGTACTGCATTTTACGCAATGTATATACTGCAACTCTCTAACAGAGAGCTCTAGCTGTTATGAACTGGTTTTGGCCTGTCCGTATCGGTGGTCTAGTGGTTAAATTTGTAGTCTCCTGCGGCCAAGGACTTGGTTTGAATTTCAGTCGGGGTGCAAAACACCAATACTGTCCTTCCATTGATAAAGCCTGTTAATACCCGACAAGCCTCAGGCGACATGACAGATAGAAGTTGAAGAGTACAAATGTACTGTTGACTGTTTTAATAAATAACGTCTTTATTTGAAGCATTTTTCAACATACAGTTGTTTTTCAAAAAACTCAAGTCATACAAAAATTACATGTATATTGCCAAATACTAGGCTAAAATCACAAAACAAAATATATTTTACACAACTTACATTTTAAAATAATCATATTCCAAATGTAGCCTAAGTTTGTTTTTAAAAGATATATATTTATTTTTTTTTTTAAAGAGTGCTTTGAAATTCTGTTGAATTTTGTTGTAAATCTGGGGAGCAAAGTAAGAAAAAGCATTCCTTCCCACCTCGAGTCTAACTTTGGGTACCTCTAGCATGCTGTCCTGGCGCATGCGACATTCTCTAACCTCTGAAGAAGCCTGCAGCATGTTCCTCAAATAAGTGGGTGTACCACATAGCAGAATCTTGTGGACAAAACAAGCTACTTCCAAACTAAATATATGCTTTGTTGGAAGTGCTTTTGCTCTTAATCGAGCTCGACTGACATGGTCGTATTTCTTGAGACCATACACAAACCTAATGGCTGAGTTTTGCAGTCTTTGGAGTGAGAAAGTGTTGTCAAGGGATAACCTACTTCCGAAGACTGGAAGCGCATACAACATTGCAGGGAAAATAATACTATTGACTATTTGTTGCTTGGGTTGCTCTTGGATCAATCCCCTAAGCCTAAATAAAACTCTCAACCTGCACATTGTGCTGCGGGTTACATTTCTAACATGAAAGGAAAAGGTTAATTGTGTGCCTAATGTTACGCCTAGAATCTTTACAGTCTTGGATACCGTCAAAGGTCCCCCCCAAAGACACACAAGTGAATCATCCTTCATGATATTCTTTACTGCAGAAGGTTGGAAATGAACAATAGAGCATTTATTAGGATTTAATTTAAGTCTGTGGTCATCCGCCCTAAGCTTGACTTTCAGCAGTTCCGCATTCATTTGCTGAACAGCCAATGCTACATTGGAAGGATAGTATGATAATACCAGCTGAGTATCCTCTGCATACGAGTACAGAGAACAATGAGTTATTACAGATTCAAGATCAGCTGTGTATACAAGAAACATATTGGGGCCCAGACAGCTGCCCTGAGGCATCCCTGAGACTCCATATGTGATATCCGAGAAATTATTATTTACTTTAGTGACCTGAGTTCTCCCAGACAAGTATGAATCAAACCACATCACCGCATTACTGCCAAACCCATAATAGTTCATCTTAGCAAGAAACATTTCAAAATTGACGGATTCGAGTGAATGGGAAAAGTCAAGAGAGGCCAGACTACCACAGAGGCCTTTGTGCTTAGATGAAAATAGTTTGTCACTTAGATTCAGTAAAGCTGATGTGGTGCTGAAGCCCTTTCTGAATCCTGACTGGCTGTCAGACATTGTTGTTACAGTCCAAGAAGAAACCAACTGATTACAAACAACCCTCCCCAATATTTTGGACAATGCTGGCAATACTGAGATGGGCCTTAAATCAGACAAACAAGAAGGACTATCAATCTTTGGCAGGGGTATAACAAGGCTCTTTTTCAAGACAGAGGGGAAATGGCCACTGAGGAGAGAAAGATCGATTATATGGGTGATGACGCTGATGCAAAATGGACTGACAGCTCTATCATTTGGATAGAAATTCCATCCGACCCAAAAGCAGTTGTTGATATCCTATTTATTATATCCTTCACCTCGCTCTCACTCACTTTACAAAACTGAAAAATCGTTTTTACTCTATCACTTGTATTTTTGTAAAAGGCAAGCCTCTCTAAACTTACTTTGTGTCCACTACCCATAGCAGCAAAGTAGCGATTTATATTATCAGGTGTCATTTTGCATTCCAAACTCGCTAAAATTATTGCTGGTTACCTCACCAGCACACAATGTTGCCCAGAAGGATTTAGAATCCTTACAATTCAGCATTTCCGCAGAATAATCTTTCTTTGCTTTTCGAGTACACAATGATGAACATTAAATATCAAACCTTGCTGCCCTTGAGGATGTGGTACCATACAGATGTGCCTCCGAAGTCAATGTGGAAATCTGTATAACAGCCTTTGACAGACATGAGGCAGTACTTCTGGACCTTGGGATACATCATATCATCAATCGCATTAGTTGATTCCACCTGCATATCTTTAAGGTGTTTAGGCCAGACACAATCGACCCAATCAATTTGACGGACCTAAACAAAAACATTCCAAATTAAATATAGAGTAATTAAACAAGTTTGGTAAAAAGTCATACATTTATAGCCAAACAAGTCACTAAAAGAATGAAAAAATAGGCCATTATTATTCGTTTTGTACAAATTAAATACATTATCGAACAATAGCAGCCTCTCCTTTTATTATTAAAAAATATATATAAAATAAACCTCATAATCACCACCAGAACTAGATAAAGCCAATTTGAGTTATTAGTTTTTTTTTTTTTATCAAAAAAGTTTAGTTTGCTTTATGAAGTATTAATTGAAAATTTATTTCTTACTGGTTCGTAAATTACGGTCTCCAATGTTTTTTTTCACACAGTAAACTTCATTTTATTGCAAAACCAATTACAGATTCTGAAATATGGCTATTTTTCAATGTAGTCCCCATTATGATCAATGCCCTTTTGGAGTCATACTAAGAGCTTTTTCATGCACACGTCATACCAATCTGCTGCTGACTCTTACAGGAAGGAATCGTCACTTGAGAAATTCATTCCCCCGAGTGTTGTGTCAAGTTGAGAAACGAAAATTCACTAGGGGCCAAGTTACGGCTGTATGGAGTCTATGATTTACCACCCAACCTTGACGATGAGATCTATCATGGTTCGGATGACATAAGGGCGACTCTTTGTCAGCCGACCTCTCCTTTTGTTCTGTGTAGTCCAACAAAATCTTGTTCACAGTAGTCTTAGAATTGTCCTCTATGTGCTCGGCAATCTCTCACACATTCATACGCCGATCTGGATGTAAATTTTTCTCAACTTTCATTACTATCTTATCCAAAACTTATGGACGGCCACAGTCAGCCTTGTTGTGCATGTTTGTTCAGCCATTTTCAATCCCCCTACACCACTTGCGCATATTTTTTATGTCTACACACTTCATTCTATACACATTGGTGATGGATTTCAATACTTGTTGACCCCTTAAACCACAGAAATCTAATCACTGATTACAATTCACATTTGGCGGGAGGATAGATTTTTCTCTTCCATCGTTTACAGCTACTATGCCAAGACTGAGCATTGCAGAGGGGTGGTGACTGGCCAGAATAGTGGTTGGGGAAGCGAGAAACATGTCAAGGGTGTCAAATTTATGATAGCTTGCTCTGACGCAATGGGAGCTCGTTAAGAGACTTTAATTTACGGACACAACCCCGTAAAACTGGAACAAATCCAATACCAGCTGGGCACTATCTATCCTTGGGGTTGTTGAGTAGACATTTTTATTAATTTCCAATCTAACACAATTAGAATCAGGTTATTTGAACTTTTCTCAGATGAGACTGAGTTTGAGTAAATTGATTTTTAATGGGGTTGACACATGGAATGAGACATACGTTAGACCAGTTGTGATTGTGGTGTGGTGTCTCAGACTGTGGAACACATGGTAAATGACTATAGACTTACTCTTCCTGTAAATGTATTACCGGTTTGTACAATTAGAAAAGTAAACAACCGAATGACAAGTATTAAGGCTGAGCTTTGTCATGGGAGATTGTTTAATATTTTTATTTTCTTTTAACGGCATGATTAAAGTTTTTTCGTAAACGCCTGATGAAACTTTGGCACAGTTTACCTTGTACTCATATTTTTAAAGAAAGTGGCTAGATATTATGAAAGTTATAAATTGATATGTCCCTAGAGAAAAACTTACAATAGTAGGTGTTGTAACAAAGTTTTCCAGCTTTGTATGACTGAATTCCAAAGAAATAACATTTAGTAATCTGTCCTTATTCTCCTCTTCGTAGTAACGCTGCCATTCTTTCATAGACATTTCAAAATTCTTTTGAGTGTTCACATCCATAACATCCAGCTGCCTCCGAGACCCTAAAACAGAATGTTATTTTTGAAAAATTAGTCATTATAGACCAAGTTTACTACCAAAAATATTTTTTAGTGCCCTTAGTGGATAAATATGTTTAGTACAGTCTAGTACAACATGTTTCTACTAACATACAGAAAGGCATGCAAACTTCTAAAATAGAAACAATGTTGTCAGTAAATTATCTTCATTTAAATCAATAAACAGAAAAGTATAACTTAAAGTGAAAGCAATGTTAAATTTCCAGATTTTACTCTAGATTTAGTCCTTTTAGAACAAGTGGGAGATTTGCCACTTGCAAATAATTTACTAGAAAAAAACGAGGCAGGCATTTTGTCGCCTGGAAGAGACTTGTCGTAAACAATAAGTGGGCGATCCATGTCTTGGCGTTATAACTCATTCTCTATAGACAATAATTCTTTATTTGTTGAGTACAAACTAGTACATTAAATAATGTCAGTCTTACTACTAATTACATAAGGGTCCTTATGTTAAAGAAACTAGAGTTTGATAATAACTAAGTCAAATATCAAACATAACAGGTTAGAAATTCTGATAAAGCATAGTGGGGATTTGTCACCAAGAATGTTTTTAGATTCTTATTAAATTCTTAATTTCTGGTTCATTTTTAATATCAACAGGCAAAGCTGTAAAGAATTTACTTCCCATTTGAGAGGGCTTTTTGTTAAAGAAAGCTAAATTGTCTTTAGATACATTGATATCATTTCCCCCCTCGTGTTATAGGAATGTGTATCTGATCTGAAAATTAAATCATAAGGGTTGTTCTTTATGTACAATATACAGTCAAATATGTATTGGTCATAAACTGTTAGGATTTCAAGTGAGGTAAAATGCTTTCTTACATGATCATCATGTTTAAGTTTTAACATTATCTTTATTGCTTGTTTTTGTATTAATAGTAATATGTCCAAGTTATAATTACATGTTTCCCCCATACACACACAAACCATAAGCTAAGTAAGCACGAATTTGGGCGTAGTAAATAGATTTTAAAGTAGGGAGATTACATAAAAATGACATATTTAAGGGTATACAGTCCTGAGTGTATTTTTTAAAGTATTTTTTTTATATGACCGTTCCAACTTAAATGTTGATCAATCTCTAGACTCAAAAACGTTTGTGTTAACTATATTACTAATATTTGTATCACCTACATTAAATGTTTGGGGAAAGCAATTTTTTATTCTGTCTCATTTGAAAAGAAATTTAAAGAATCTAACCTTAGTACAGAATCTTAGTACTAAAATTTAAAGAATCATTTGTTAGATTTTAAAGAATCTAATATGTCAATGTTAAAATCCCCTGAAACAATAACATTTTTTCTTTCTTTAATAAAATTTCTAGAGTTAAGTCTATATAAGAATTCAGAATTCTTTAATTGTGGCTTCCTATATACTCCTGCCAATACTATTTTCTTGCCATCAAATTTAAACTTAGCCAGACAACACTCATATAGCTTATCCTCACATAGAGCTTCTACATCTTTACAAGCCAACTGTTTCCCCTCTAATACTATGCATTAGCTATAATCTTTCTTCAACTACGATATTCTTTCTTCTTCAATATTTATTTATTCCTAAAACTAAACAACAAATGGTAATTCACCCCACATTCAAATATATTTTCAACATTCATACGGCCAAACTTACACTGACTTCCTATCCTTCTATTTAACCCTTTGACTGTTCACCAAAAAAAAAAAAAAAAAAAAAAATCCCAAAAATGTTTGGATTTTTTACATGTGTAGTACCCCTGAATGTTCAGCTAAAATTGGCAATTTTGCAGTGTTTTACTTAAAAATCTACAACTTTTTTATAAATTACCCTATGTTCATCAAATAAGTACTGTTCTCTAGAGAATTAAATGGGCTTTTAGAATAAAATATTGTAGTTTATTTTTCATCGCAAAAATAACAAATTTTTAAAATATATTATTTCGTTTTATTTTTTTTATTTTTTTATTTTTAGTTTGTAGTTATAAAATGTACTTTATATGTTTGTATATTGTGTTGATGGTGTGTTTAATCGAAAGGCCATATAATTGTTAGCAGATCCTGAAAATTTCAACTAATTTGTAGTATATTTGACAAAGTTATAAAAAAAATATAAAATAATGTCTTACCTGATATTGAAGGCGATTTGTCAGAATATAGTGTAAAGTCTCTCTGTCTTTTGTTATTGAATAAAAACCACTTTTATATGGTTCACAACTCACAGTTTACATGAAATATAATAAAATGTATCAAAAACAAAATATTTACATATTTACATATTTAAAGTTTTTTTTTTTACTCGCACACATGTTTCACTAAACATTCAGCATGGACACCAAGTCCACACCTAATGCACACGGTGCGTGACCTCCTCTTCTTCCCTGTAGGATTATTACTACCAGAACATGTTTTACACAACTTTTCCTTCTTTTCAGGCAGCTTCCTAAGTCCAAAACGATTTGTCGGGCCTTCTCCCCCACCTTGAAGTTCTTGAGGAACAGTTCTTACAGCTAGCCATTCTGCAGAGAGGTCGCCTATAACTTTTTTCATGAACTCAGATCTTTTCATGGGCCGTTCGGTAGTGTTCATCTTGTAGAGAATGTATGCATTCAGTACCATACGTCCAAATACATTAAAAATTACTTTTTTGGCATGTTTCATCGTCCTCCTCTCGTCCATGTACACATACAACATCTGATCTGTTGAATCTATGCCACCCATACCTCTATTGTACTGATGGGCAATTTTGGCCTTTGTCTTTATAACTACACGTCCACTTCTCCTAATAGAGTAAGTTTCAGTAGCAGCCTGGCAGTCAGTTGATAAAATTAGAAATTGAGAAGAGTTTGTTTGTTTCTCTCTGAGTGCCATTATTAATATAGGGCCTTTTCTCACATATGTCTTTTGCCCAACAGCATACTTTCCTAACAGTTTTCTAGGAATACCTTTCCTATCTTTTCTTAGTGTGCCAGTGAGGAAGGTATTATGACTATACAGGGTTTTAGCAAGAGCTATTGATGTAAAGAAATTATCAAGGTACATATGGTGCCCATTATTCAAACAATTTGCCATCCGTAATAATGTCATGACAACATTCCCTCCCAAACCTGTCTCTACAACACTTTCATTTTGTTCGTTTCTTTGTGCACCTTTATAACAATAAAAGGCACAACAATAGCGGGTGACTGAGTCGCATAAGACCCACAATTTAATGCCCCATTTATGGTGTTTTTTCTTTGGTAAGTACTGGGTTAACGCCACACGTTTCTTTGTCCCTACTAAAGATTCATCCACAGACAGGGCTTGGGTAGGATAGTAATAGTGTTTAAATAACCTATTGGCATGGTCTATTATAGGTTGGAACCTACCACAAGGGTCATATCCAGGCTGGCCATGAGGAACTAGTTTGTTGACATCAACAATATGAAAGAACTTTAAAATTAAAATAAATCTATTTGAGGTCATAATTTTTGCAAAATATGGCGTTGATTGTGTATAATCTGTATCCCAATAGCTTGCAATGCTAGGCTTCCTAATCATCCCCATAATCAATAAAACTGCCAAAATGCTTTCATTTCAGCCAATGTGACATCAACCCATTTTTTTACTCGGCTGAAAGGTGAAAGAGTCCCCTGATTTTGTTGAATGTAAGATCTGGCATAACGATTAGTTTCCGTCACAAACAAGTTCAAAACAGTAGTTGTGAAAAAAATCAAAAGGTTTAGAGTTTGGTGGGGGGCAATGTTTAGGTCCACTTATTTCAGAATATGAAAACTGGTGGTTGTAAGGTGGATCACTACCTTCTTCAACCTCATCCCAACTACTATCATCATCAGCCATATCATTTCGCTGAAGCCTATGTCTCTCAACAGTAGCTCTTCCCCTAGCCCTACCCCTTTGAACATTAGGCCTAGGCCTAGTTTGAGGTTCATCGTCCTCAGAGTCAGAAGATGGTGATATATTTTGGGAGAAAACGGGTGGTAAATGTAACAATCTGTTACCTGTAATTCCCGTTGACGTGCTAACCTCAGGATCATAACTCGGGTCTTCATCTGTGTCATCAACAATGAAGTCTTCACTTGTTTCAGAATCACTGCTGTCCATAATAGAATCATGCTCACTGCCACTATCACTTACAAAGTTAGCACCACCAGCATCTCTAGCAATTCCTATCAAAGTGTTCTCGCTTATAGGAGATTTTGATCGTTTAGCACTCATTTCGATGAAAAAATGTAATACTAATTACAATAAAAACTATTAAACACAAAGAAGCACTCGACTCAGTGTCACTGTAAACAGCAATTGGCGCCAAAACAACTGATGCGTCATCGTAAACACAGGCGCGCGCCACAGCTGACAGCCACGACCTTCCGAATTACCGCGATGTTTTCAATAGTAGGATTATATTATAAAAACGGCAAGAATACTGTATTTAATATTTTTTTCATGTAGGGAATTTAATTATCTATTCTTCCGTATATTTTTTTGCGTATTTGACGAAAAAATGACAGAACGGCAAATTTATTACGTAACAACGATATATCGTTGCAAAACATTTTTCGGCCGAAATCCATACAACGAAATATCGTTGTGTAACAATTTTCGGTCAAATTACCAAAAACGATATATCGTTGCAGAACAGCCAAAGGGTTAATGTTCCCAGCAACTCATCATGAACTCATCCACAGAATAGAAAGCTTAAGACACCAAAATGTGTCAAAGTTGAGTTATAAATTGGGTTGGTTTTTATTTGAAAATCCTTCAGGGAGCCTATTGATTAGTCTAACACAACCTGATGTGGCATGTGGTCTGATAGTGTCAATCTGTGTTGCTATGTTCGAAGGTTGTCCCTGCCTCTAGTGTATATAATTTATTTATATTGGTGAACGTTCCTGCCACGAATCAAGGAATAACGTGACCTGTAGTATAGTATCACCTCATACATATAAAGGCAAAGTAAAGTAAACAATTGTAACTCCCTAAAAGAATTTTAGGGAGTTAAAATTCTCACTCCATGGTTTAGTTTACCAAAGTAATTATTCTGACAGCCTTTTTAAGTTTAAATACTCTTTCCATTTTGCTTTTTGTATAACATCCCTAATGTATACCAGCCATATGCCATATCTTAATCTTCCAAGCCATAGTATAACTTTGCGAGATTGCCAACACATAAGGCTATAGTTATCACCTCGAATTTGAATTGATTTTGTTTAAAAAAAATTTTTTTTTTTCTGTTAGTGGGCTTTTTGTTGTTATTTTTACTTTTTAATAAGTTTGTATTATTATTTCTCAATTTATTGACAATGGTTATTTGTAGGACTGAGAGTAATTTATTGATATAGCTGTATTGATATAGAATTGATATAGTTTTTTTTTTTTTTTTTTTTTGTTTTAGATAAAGTTGCAGTTTCAGTAATAATGTAATTTCTGTGTTTTGTTTTATTTGTAACGAATGGTAAACCATGGTTGTTCGACGTTCCCACCAATAAAATTGATTAGCTCTGTATGCAGAAAAACTGATTCTCCGTTTCAAGCACCTGTATTATAGTTTTGAGGCTATGTATGCTCTATGTCTTCCTCTCGCTGTGTCATTGGATTGTATGGGAAAATCACACTGCACACTAGAGCTCACAAAAGTGCGCTCAGTTGTTGGCACACACTGAACACCACCGTCAACCATCGCAGGAGTCTGGGATGTTTTGTATAGGAAAGAAGTGAAGTTGCTTGTGAATATTTGATGTAAACTGCAATAAGTGAGTGTCAGAACCGATTGTGTGTTCCAAAAACCTGTGATATTGCTTTTGAAGGCGATCAATTTCCTGCTTTAGCTTATCTCTTCTGTAACTTCTTCTGGTGAGTGTATGTCTGTAATCTGCCCTGAGGTGACTAAACTTGTGACCTCATGTCAGGTTGTGTAGTAGGTTGGTGGTGTGACGTCTCTGGATGGTGAAAGGTGTGTTGTTTTTATTTGTGAACAAGGTGTTGAATGTGTTTCATGTTTAGAGGCTGTGACACCGATAAGTGGTGGATTCAATGCTGAAGAGGAGGGCTGGTATGAGCTAGTGGGGATGATAGTGTTTGCTTGGTGACTGGGTGTTTGTCACTTTATTTTTCATTACAAACAGTAATGTTTGTTTTGTGATGTGTGACATCGATTTTTATTGTTATGCTACATATCTTACCCAGGCAGCTCTACCAGTATACTGTACTGTTTCTTAGAATCCTTTTCTTTCTATATTTAACATTATTGTATATTTTAAAGGGTTTGCCTGTCTTTGATTTTTCCATGGTAAATGCCATTTTCATTGTTCTTTTTAACTATTTTAATAATAATAATATCAAATATGTAATGCAATAACAGTGTTATATGATAAATAAAATAAAATAAGTGATGCATTATTATTATTATGTAGGCTGTAGAATGAATAGGCAAAAGTAATCGCCTTCGACATCGGTTCTCTTGTCCAGTGCAGTTGAATACTATGTGACTAATAACAAATTGGGGAATCCAGCAGATTAATAATTACGATGCTCAGAAGTTACATAAACGTGGAGTTACATATGGTGGTGAATTCATGTCTAACCTTGCTAGTTAACTTGCAGGTTAGCTTTAAATCAAACAGAATTACACAATCTTACAGCAAAACAACATGTCCAAATCACTTTAAACACGCCGTAATGTGTTTAAAATACATTCATTCACAGCTTTTTTCAAGTTCAATAATCACTGGAACTTAGATAAAAATAATAAATAGAGCGAAAAAAGCACATGTATTGTTCCACTTAGCTGCCATGTACTATCAAGTAGGCAAATATTTTTATGTAATAGAGATGACTTTCTGCCTGCCTAGTTTATTTTAATCAATATCATGTTCAGAATACTATACCCAAAATAGACCACAATTAGCTCAAAAATACTCAAACAAAAAAAAAATTACTATTGTTGTGGTGGTCTTAGAATGATTCATCATAATTACATATAATTTAGTTAGTTTATAACAAAGATCGCACTATTTGGTTGATTTTTACAGAGTAAATAGGAAATAAAGCCTTTATAATTAGATAAAATAAAGGTAATACAATACATACCAACACATACACGAACATCATTGACTGTGAAGTTCTGGCTTGGCACCTGTAAGCCTAGACCAGTCTTTTCTTTAAACAGGATTGGTGTATTAAAACCATGCCGCTGTAAGTATGCCAGGGTCAGATCTGGAATATTAAACACTTTACTAACAAGTTTAAAAAAACTATAAAAATATATATATTTCAAACTTTGGACATCAAAAACACTAATTACTTTAACACCTGAATACCTGGTTGTTGTCATAACAACTCTAACCAGTCTGATTAAAACAAGAGTATGTTTGGCACAACAGCTGAGAGGAAATTGATTTTACCTAAAAAATATAAAACGCTGATAGGACTCAGGTAGTTTAAAATATATTTTAGAGTTGTAATAAAAACATATAAAACAAATGTAAAGTGTTTCTAATATACATGCCACATAAAAAGCACAGTAGGTAAATGTGGTTCAAGAAATTTTAACAATGCTAAGAACGAAATTACTCTAGTATAGTATTGCTAATTTCACCCTGTCTTTCTGACATAAAGCTATCGTTAAGACCTGCAACTAATGCCTGAAAAAGAAGGCCACTAACTTTTTTCTACAAGTAATAAATGGACTGTAGTGGGCACACTTGTAAGTTCGTATTATAATCCACCATAAACCATCATACGAATCATATATGGTAATTTAATTCAAATAATTATTAGTATCTATAATGAATTATATAAATAACACATTTAGCTATCAGAGGATGTATGCACGCTCCTCCTGTTAAATCATGTTATAAAATCCTTCATAAATTAGTGCATAATTTAAAAATAAATTCTATTTTTAAATGATGAAACCTCTGTTCAACTAACTATACAAACTGATGTTAATGAATAACAGTTATTAAGTAATGAAAAATATTTATTACAACGAATTCAAAAATATTATTAAATTCAAATTAAATCACACTGCGTAAATTAAAATAAATAGTAATCTGTTTACAATAAATTTTTTAACATTTTAATCTTCCACTGATTCGCATTTCTAAGGCACAATATATTAGTCATAAAACACGTTTTCAAAATAATAACTTGAGAAATAAATTAACAGATTTTTTCAATATGTAAAAAACTCCTTATAATGTTTTTTAAAACTGATGTTGCTACTTTGTTTTTGAAATTTGTTAATGATGGAGTATCAGATGAGGGAGACAAAGGTAGTTGGACATTTGCCATCATTACGTGAAAAATAACAATCACGACGTTTCGATTTGGTAAAACCCAAACCTTTTTCAAGTGCTAAAAACTAAATTACATCTACACAAACATGTTATAAAACTATGTTCTTAAACTAATAAACTTATCTACTTTAAAAATTATCTACATTTTAACCTAGATCCTAGAATGGAGTACAACAAAATGAACCTTGCCAGTTCATTTTGTTGTACTCCATTCTAGGATCTAGGTTAAAATGTAGATAATTTTTAAAGTAGATAAGTTTATTAGTTTAAGAACATAGTTTTATAACATGTTTGTGTAGATGTAATTTAGTTTTTAGCACTTGAAAAAGGTTTGGGTTTTACCAAATCGAAACGTCGTGATTGTTATTTTTCACGTAATGATGGCAAATGTCCAACTACCTTTGTCTCCCTCATCTGATGTTGCTAATTACATTTTAAGTATTGCTTTCAATGACCTGTGAATGTCTAATATTTTATCAGTAAAATCAATCTCCTCGTCGTTACTCTGCTTGAAACATTCTTATTTTATACAGACTACGTTAATGCCATCTTAAACTCCCCAGTGGTAGGTAGGTATTTCCTACAGAGAGAGAGAGAGCCCAGGTTAAAATGTCATTATTACTAACTAAAACCTTATTTTCCTCTGAACTTCGTCAGTAGTATCGCTTCTTTTTATTTTCTCATCCATAGTTTCTTGGAAAAGTGTTTGGTCTGACAATTGTGAGTTAGTATTGTGTGGACTGGTGGGCTCACATGTAGGTGGGTGTTAGGACTGTCAATTCCGTTCATGAATGGCAACTACATGAGGGCCAACTCTATGGAGTCATGTTGTATGGTTGAAAATACACAGGCAATGTCATTGCTCTTAAATAATTTTTGTTAATGTACTTTTCAATAGCAGAAGAGCTGAACAGGAAGGAGAAAAGCTAGAAGTTTAGAACCATGTAAAAAATGAATTTAAATATAAATACGAAATCAGTACAATAACACGTAACAATAAACAAGTAGATAGGAAGTTGAAAACTCCACGCAGATTGGCAACAGCACAGACAAAACTTATTGGAGCCAGGTAAAACTTCCTAAGAGTAAACTCCTAACAAGGAAAGTTAAATTAAGAATTTACAAATCAATGATCCTATTTTTTCTAATGTATGGTTCAGAGGTATGGCCACTTAGAAAAAAAATTTAAAGAAAATTATAATAAATGAAAAGAAAATGCCTAGAACATGGTGGATCAGAAAAAAATAAGAATTATAAGAAATGTACCAATACCCTGATATGATTTCTTTTTTAAACTTTACTTGCCAGTTGACATGGGCCTGCAGGCCTGTGCATGAACTTTATTCAATGAGTGAAGTACGACCATTAGCTCATAGAATACAATTATGTGGCTATGAATAAGGTTAATCAGTCACTCACTGATGATCCAACTTCAAATTCACTTTAAACTGTGCAGAACAACTATTTTGTCATTTCATAAACAGAAATTAGCAAACTTGTTAAGGTAACTAATTAGGTCTCTGTCTGATAGCTGCAAGGCAAGAAATGTCACCAATTTCAGAGCCGACCGCTTATGGGCTAAGAAGAGCTCCAAAACGAAGTGACATTGGTGTACAGTTAGAAAGTTTAACCATGAACGTGTTCCTTACAAAATCACAAGGGATAGGAAATATAAATCTAAGGGAGTTTTTGATCCACATAATAAAAGCAATGTTGAAATTGAACAGCTCAGGTTCAAGGACTACACTTTGAGAGGAGTTTAAAGTGTTTCTATTATTTTAGGTTAGGTTAAAGGGCACTAAACTAGGAATTTGAATATTCCAAGAGATAGAACATCAGCAAACTTACCTTAGAAGACAAGTCCACTAACAGAATAGAAGTAGTAAACAAATATGATAGAATCACATTTGCACAAATTTTCTTTGCCACTGGCACTTTCTTCTGGTGAAAAGCAGGAAGGAAAGAAAGAAAGAAAGAAAGAAAGAAAGAAAGAAAGAAAGAGAGAGAGAGAGAGAGAGAGAGAGAGAGAGAGAGAGAGAGAGAGAGAGAGAGGGAGGGAGGGAGGGAGGGAGGGAGGGAGGGAGGGAGGGAGGGAGGGAGGGAGGGAGGGAGGGAGGGAGGGAGGGAGGGAGGGAGGGAGGGAGGGAGGGAGGGAGGGAGGGAGGGAGGGAGGGAGGGAGGGAGGGAGGGAGGGAGGGAGGGAGGGAGGGAGGGAGGGAGGGAGGGAGGGAGGGAGGGAGGGAGGGAGGGAGGGAGGGAGGGAGGGAGGGAGGGAGGGAGGGAGGGAGGGAGGGAGGGAGGGAGGGAGGGAGGGAGGGAGGGAGGGAGGGAGGGAGGGAGGGAGGGAGGGAGGGAGGGAGGGAGGGAGGGAGGGAGGGAGGGAGGGAGGGAGGGAGGGAGGGAGGGAGGGAGGGAGGGAGGGAGGGAGGGAGGGAGGGAGGGAGGGAGGGAGGGAGGGAGGGAGGGAGGGAGGGAGGGAGGGAGGGAGGGAGGGAGGGAGGGAGGGAGGGAGGGAGGGAGGGAGGGAGGGAGGGAGGGAGGGAGGGAGGGAGGGAGGGAGGGAGGGAGGGAGGGAGGGAGGGAGGGAGGGAGGGAGGGAGGGAGGGAGGGAGGGAGGGAGGGAGAGAGGGAGAGAGGGAGAGAGGGAGAGAGAGAGAGAGGGAGAGAGAGAGAGAGAGAGAGAGAGAGAGAGAGAGAGAGAGAGAGAGAGAGAGAGAGAGAGAGAGAGAGAGAGAGAGAGAGAGAGAGAGAGAGAGAGAGAGAGAGAGAGAGAGAGAGAGAGAGAGAGAGAGAGAGAGAGAGAGAGAGAGAGAGAGAGAGAGAGAGAGAGAGAGAGAGAGAGAGAGAGAGAGAGAGAGAGAGAGAGAGAGAGAGAGAGAGAGAGAGAGAGAGAGAGAGAGAGAGAGAGAGAGAGAGAGAGAGAGAGAGAGAGAGAGAGAGAGAGAGAGAGAGAGAGAGAGAGAGAGAGAGAGAGAGAGAGAGAGAGAGAGAGAGAGAGAGAGAGAGAGAGAGAGAGAGAGAGAGAGAGAGAGAGAGAGAGAGAGAGAGAGAGAGAGAGAGAGAGAGAGAGAGAGAGAGAGAGAGAGAGAGAGAGAGAGCTTCTTCTGGTGAAGAGCTAAAAATTGGTACTTTTACAATTTATACAAATTATTACGACACACACAATTCACGTTCCCCTTGCCAAACTTCCCGTACTCCCCGCCAAAGGCTTTCTGACGACGGAAGAAGCCCCCTCCTACAAGGACACAGCTTCCAGCAAGAGAGAGGATGACATAGTAGTCAGAAGAGCCCCAATAAGACCCCACAACCAACCATCATAGGCTCCTACCCACCCACCTGGACCTGGAAAAGTCTCCCACTTCTCACCAGAAGAAAGTGCCAGTGGCACAGAAAATTTTTGCAAATGTGATTCTATCATATTTTTTTTTACTACCACTGTGGTGTTAGTGGACTTGTATTCTAAGGTAAGTTTGCTGATATCCTATAAGTGTTTCTATTAAAATCCTTTGAATATAAAAAAGACAATATTTCTTAATAAATAGCAACAATAATTTATGCATGATTGTTTACAATATATTTATGTGAGAGGGAAACCCCAATAAAACAGCCCCTTCTTTTCAAAGGACAGTTTTACTGTAAAAACCTGTTTATTATATCACATGAAAAAATAAATGGCATTCATTTATGAAATTCCTCACTAGTAATCGATCCTCTTGCAGTTAACCCTAGATATATATAATTCAAGAAAAACGCCTGATTTACAAGTCTATTTTGTACTTGTAATTAATTGCAAACAGAAACGCGTAAGTGAAGTACTGCGTTGACGGTATATAAGACGCTATTGGTAGTTCTAGAATCACCCAAGTTCTCCATCAGTTTGCTGAATGACTTAACCATCTTTGCTGCCTTCTTGTGAACTATTTGGATGTTATCCCAGTATCGCAAGAGTCAATCGAGAACACACCCAAATTAATACCACTGTTCGAGTAGGGACGGGTGGGTGGGTTTAGGTAATTTAATTTAAATTTGCATGAAATAAACTGCATCGCATCTACTTTTCCTATGATAGTTTCTAGTCTTTCTACTTCCTTTAGAAACATAATGTTTACTGTTTGTATTCTCTACACATAATATATTCTACTTTACTTCTTAGCTTATGACACATAAAATGCACTATTACAACTATTAATGTTATTTGCAAACATTTTCCCACCTATGTGTGGAACAGTCCAAGTGTTATGATATAAACTGACAGTTACACCTCATGTTGAACAAGAGAAATAACTATCCCCACTATTGTCTATCTTGGCTTTGGAAGACACATTAAAGAAAGTTCAGCAACAACTCCCACTGGAGAAAAGATAATACATATCTTAACTTTTCCAGTTTTGTTAAGTTAAGGTTAGAACATGAAGAGGGAGTTATAAACCTCGCAGAACATGATTAGTACTTAGCTGAAAAATCTATCTCACATGATAAAAATACACATTTATATCACTTCTTAGAAGTGGTATAAAAATGATATTAATAAGTATTCAGTAAATTTAGTAACTCTCTAAAATAAATTTTATTTATTAAAAAAAATATGATAAAAAGAAAATGATTAAAGTAGAGAAGTAGGCCTACCACTGGCATAAATTTCCAGAATGGAAATTGCAAAACTACTAAAAAAATAACACTTTATTTTGGAATACTTAGATGTAAAAATATAAGGTCATAATACTAACTATTGTCATTTGGAATTCAAGAGATCCAAAAACTATCAAAACAATCAGAAAATAGTTATTTATGTTAAAAAGTAAAATATTAAGGGCTGTTGAACCAAACTACAAATATGTTAACTATAAGTTTGAAACCAGTACAATAAGTCAGGGGTTCTCAAACTGTGGGTTGTGAAGACTCTATAGAGAGAGAAACTTGGGAAAATTAATATTGAATTAGTAAGGCAGGAAAAATAAAACAAGTTTTTTGACCATACAAAACACAACTAATTAGGAATTATATATTGAATAACTACCATCATTGCGTTAAAAATAAAGATGGATTGTCCCCACAGCCTACGAATTAAGGCTTGTAATGTTATGTCGTTACATATAATATTACATACACAGGATCCTACATAAAATGATTTAATATGTACTTTAATGACAAAGCTGAAGTAAATACAAACTTTTTAAAAAATTTTTATACTTTGTATCCACAACACAATTTTAATAATTAAATTATAAATGGGGGCGCTAGCCTATAGTATGTCAAGGTGGGAGGAGGGCTTGGCCTGAAATGTTTGAGAACCCCTAAAGTAAGGGGTTAAATATATCTGCGAGTATTTAGGCATTGTATTATATTACAACAGAATACAATGACGGCAACTAAAAACTAAATAAAAAAGTGAAAAAGAGTTAATATTGAGTTAAAAAGACTCTAACAGGAAGCGGACCACTAAAACAATAAACCTACCACTTCCTTGCATTTCTTTGGCAAAGCATTGGGGAAACTTTGTTGATTCAAGTTTTTCTTGTAGACTAAATGAGCGCCGTCCCTCAATGTCTTCGTCACCAAGGGCCCAGTCATCTGTGTATAGTTTTCTTTCCTTTCTGTCCCTCTGAAACAGATAATTCAACATGTTAGTAAACCAACTGATGGTTAAACTATATTTTGGGATTAGGCTTTTAAAAATTACATTCAAGGCTAGTAAACTAATTCTTAATTTGCACTATGATAAATGTTTTCCTACAATGCAAGAAAGGATTCAACAGTGACCAGCTACATAATTTTAACAATAGCCAACAAAGTGATATACCTTGATTATTCCCCAACCAGCTCATTTTCCTTTTTTCTGAAAATTATATGAAAAATCAGGGAAGTGTAGGTCCAAATTCAATTCAAAAATAGCTCTATTTGTCTTTGCACAAACTATTAAAATTAAATAGTGTCATACTTATAATTACTAAAATAGTTGTTATCATTTACTTACATTTTCATTACTAACATTAAAATGTATTAAATCATTAATTAAAAAAGACTATGTTCAAGTATAATGATGATATTAATCCAGAACAGAATTTTAATCAATTAGAAATTTTAAAAGCCTATTAGGTAAAATATAACTGTTTATTAGATTGTTTCAATGTTAAATTGCACTGACTAAATGACAGAGTTAATTTATGCTTTAAAATTTTATGGCATGTAGCTATTCAAAATACAGCAGATAAATTATTTTTCAGGTTTAATTTAGTTCAAGAAATCAAAAAAGTAAAGAACACATTCAACAGATGATACATTAATATTTAGCACAATGTTGGCTCGTATGTGTTTGGGAATATCTACTCATTCAAGTACAGCCTCACATATCGAGGAGCATAGTCCACACTTGCTCGTATGTGTTTGGGAATATCTACTCATTCAAGTACAGCCTCACATATCGAGGAGCATAGTCCACACTTGCAATCATGTTTCTGGAAATCCTGTTAGTACTTGTATGCTGCTTCTCAACTGTTTCCAGCGTTTTTGTGATGTTTATGGAATCAACGTTTAGCGTATTTATGGAATCAAGAAATAGTGTTTTCTGTTTTCAAAACCATATGGAAAACACACAAACATCACTCCATCTTGAAGAAAAAATTGAAGCGGAAGGGGGAACTAGAAAGAGTCATTTGGCTTTATTGGTGCTTCTAAACGTCTAGCACATGTCTTTTACAAAACCTCTTACTACTGAAATGATGGCTTCGCATATTTCTGGAATTAATTTTGAAATGGTCTGTTTAGATGTTTCAAATACACACTGTAAACTCATAAATGAATCATCACTTGCTAAAAATCTTAAAGTAACAGCGAGTCGAAAAACGGCTAAATGGGGGTCCTGAATCATGTAAACACCTTTTTAATTTTTGTAAACAACCTGATCAGAATCTTAAAATCAGTCATTGTCATCCTAGTAAAGTTTCAGAAACCTGGCCCTTCGAGCCTTGTCAGAAAGCAGATTCAGGCCGTATTACGGCTTCTTGAAGAAAAATACGAGTCCACCAACACCTTTTCCAAGGTAAGTGAGTCACATTGTATAGAATTAAATATAAACTAACACAAGCTGAATGAACGTCTTCTTCATTCCACATCTTGGGAAAATTGTCCAACTATGGTGGACACAAATGAATGAGAAACATTTATGTTTTTTTGCTGTTTCCAAGCACAAATGAAACAGGAGATAAAAAGTTGGCAAACTGTTTTCCAACTGCTTACAAGCACTATTTCTAATGTGTTTAAAGAATTTTCTAATGTTACCAAGTTTGAACACATTCCCAAAAGCATATGAAACAAACAATAATATGAATACAGTGTTAGTATCAATTCTTTAAATAAAATCTTTTTTTATTTCGTACTTTAACAATTTATTTTAAAACTGGGTACAATAATTTTTCTATCTTTATAGTGCTAAATTGTTTGAAAGGATATTTATTTTATCTATTTCATGTTAGTATATATAATTCCATACATAAACAACTTTTTAAACTTAATAAAAAAGTTTATTAACAGCACAAAGTAACTTAAGCTATAAATGTTACTGTTTCTAAACTTGTACAAGTTCTATAGGTAGAGCTGAAGTCTTAAGAAAGCCAAAGGATATACCAATGAACATTATTTTAGGTGTGAATGCTTTTAAAATATCTTGTGAAAAGAAAGTGTTACTTTTGCTGAACTACTGTTCACTTGAAATAATGTTTTTTATGTTTGCATTTCTATGAAATGTTTATTGAGCAAACAGATAAAATTTTAAATATTGGAATTACCATTTCTGAAAAGAAGAACTGCTTTAGTATAAAATTTGTTCCAATAGAAACTTTAATTTGTAACTCGACCCTCGCTTCTGTTTAAAATTTCTATTCAACTTAAGAGATACTGCTTTTGAAATTACTACAAAATAGTATTTTCAGTCAGCCATACTTGAACAAATTTTAATTTGATCTTTTTTAAAACTTCTTATTAACAACACAGACCTGTTATGTTGTTGTAGGGGCCAGACTATATAAAAAATCTAAAATAATTGTTAAAACTTAACATACAAACAAAATACAAGTTTATAATGTCTAGAATTGTGTATATATTGGTAGAGATTATTTTGTTTCAATTGTCATTCAAAATTTTCATTTCTGTTTGTATGTCCAAATTCTGTTTCAATTAATTGCAAAAAAACGCAAAGAATATATGCCTACTGTCAGCGTAGAAATTATGTGCACCCAAGTTTGAAGGTTGTTTTCTGAGAAACTGTGATGAAAAATAAAATCATACCATTGTTTTCTTTGTTTAATTTTGCGTTATGAAATATGCACTTTTAAAGTTTATTATAAGTTTTAATCATTTTTATCCTAGTTGGAACCGGAATTTAACTAATTTTCACTGTACATTCAACTTTTATTATTACTTAAAAACTTGTCAATGTATCACATTCATATTTTAATACGTGATTAACAAGAATGTTTTCTACGACTTTTATGAATTTTAATTTTTCAAGAAAAAAGTTCTTATCAATATATATCTCCAAATTTGATTTAACCCTTTAAGTCAACATATTTTTTGGGTAAAGTACCTTGGAGACCAAGCCATTTTTCACCTTTAGATCAATGTTTTACTTAAAAATTCATAGTTTTCTTATTTATCATTACAAATGAATACATGTTATATCAGTATCTTTGTTATGAAATATTTTGTTACGAATAAAATACTGTTTTGCAGCAATTAAAAAAAGTTTTTAATAAAATAAGAATTAAAAAATTTAATTTTTTTTATTTTTAGTTTTATCACATATAATAAATATTGGAGATTAGTTTACATCATATAATTACATATTATCATAGAATAAATTTAATTACTAGCAAATTGCTACAAATTTGATGTTGCTACTTTTTGTTGTAAACCCGTAAATGTACCACATTTATATTTTAATACGTGTTTGACAGGAATGTTTTCTATGGATTTTAGAAATTTAATTTCTCAAGAAAAAAGTTCTTATCAATTCTCTAAAACCGTGTTTTCTTGTCCTCTTGAGGTCATAAAATGAATTACTTGGTAATATTAATATTATGCGTAGCTAAACGCAATAATTTTAAATTAATTTAAATTAATTTCAAATAACTTTAAATTGATAAATTTTAATTGATTTATTGATTGATATGAAAATAACATATTGTAACTATAAATGTAATAAAGATTACAAAAAGACCAAGTAATTCATTTCACAACCTCTAGAAGCCAAGAAAACTATGTTTCAGAGAATTGATAAGAACTTTTTTTTCTTGAAAAGTTAAAATTCTAAAATTTATAAAAGTCATATAAAACATTCCCGTCAACTACGTATTAAAATATAAATGCGGTATATTATCGTGGTTTTTCAGTAATAACGGTGTAAATTTCATGTACAGTGAAAACTAGTTAAAATTCTGTATTTTTTGTCCCAACTACGATATCAATTGTTACAAATTATGATACAATTTTAAAATGCATATGTCATAATACAAAGTTAAACGAGGAAAACAATATTGGATTTTTCATAAGTCTCTTGGTTTCTTAGTAAACAACCTAACTCGGGTACACGTAATTTAATGTACCGGCAGTAAATAAATGTTAACTTGTTCATCTGCCTCAAGATTGTAATACTTAAAAAGTTTTACTATATCTTATGTAAATATCTAAGAAATTGTATATTTACAACTTATTTATTTATACATACATATTATACATGTATGGTACTGAAAGTACTTGTGCAATAAATTATTTATATTATCTATAAATAAAACACAGTACATATGTAAATATTAAAATTAACAATTTTGTAAATCAAACAATCTAATTTTTAGTATATAAAGAATACTAAATATATAAATATAAAAAGTAAAAATATTTATAATTTGAATTAATAGTTATTTTGATGGAGTATATCCCTTTCTACGTTTAAAATGAAAACAATGTCATAGCATTATTAGTAATTTATCAGCATTTGCTATAAAATTATATTTTTTTAATTAGCTTGACATTTTCTTCTACTACTACGCATGAAACCTGCTCCAGTTTGCCACTGAGCTACTGTGACGTGGAAAGTCGTTTTGTTTGACTTGAGGAAACTAAGTACTGTATGACGAAAATGCTACCACTCCTGCAATATTACTTTCTACAATTTGCAGTACATAAATGTCGTGATTCTGTATTTCTAACGTTTCAGGAACCTCTCGCCACAAAATAACCAATAAGGAGGAAGTCCAACGGGCTTTTTGTTTCACGTTGCGACCCGATAATGTTATGTCCTAAAACACGGTATCCATATAACGTAAATAGCTTTTGTGCTGTAACATTGTTGCGGTTTAAAGTAGTATTGTTGTCTTCCACGAACATGTTTTAGTGTTTCATAGCATGTTATAAATTAGTGTACAATGTTTTATTTCCGTAGACTATTTTCATTCACTATATTTTATTTCTTAACTTCAGCAGTAATTAAGCCCCTAACAGAGGTTTTCTTGACGAGAACATTAATATAAACTCCCAATTTAAGACTTTCTGCACTTCTAATCACCTGATTTTTTAAAAATATAGTTACTTGCTTTGTATTGTATTTTTATTTATATAGACCAATACTGCATTTTAATCAAAACAGCGCTGTTTCCTAGGAGAGGGCCATCACTGGCCTTGGTTAAGCAATGTGTGGTTATTTTAGCGAATTTAAGATAAAGTATGCTAAGTTACGTTAGGTTATAAGTATGGGTAGGCTATGTTACGGGGCCAGGCGGCGTGTCGCGGTCGTAGACCCCTGGTGTACGCTTACTAACTGTAAATATTAGGCCTACTATTGATTTTACGGCAGATCAATTATATTATTTATCAGGCTTATTATCGAGGTGACTTCCAAGTACCCTGTGTTTATCAACATTTTTCAAAGTGTTATTACTCTTCTGGAAAAGAAACTAAATAAATACGTGAGTTTTTTGTGGTAAAAATAAAAAAAGATACAACAATTTATTTCATTACACTGGAAATGCATAAAAATAAAATAGGGTTGCTGTTTATATAAGTGGAGGCAACACGTTACCCAAAAATTTTCGGCATATTTCGTGTGACTATATATTTCCAAAACATTTTAGACATAAATTTATCAACAGATTAATAGTTACAGATAGCTTGAGATCGTCAATTCTGTTTTAGCGAAAGAGATCAACAATAATTGCTGTCATGAGAGTAATTGAGCGACCGTAATTGCTTTTGAAGACCATGATTCAGTGGTACCAAATCTTTCTGATCTTAGTAAAGTCTTTGATTGTGTGTCTTTTAAAAACTATTGTTTAGAAAAATTACATTTTACGAGTTACCGAACATTCTGTTTAAATAACTCAACAATCCAGTTATATATGCAAATGACATCATATTTAATGGCATAAATTACAGTTTTCGACAGTAATAACTCAAAATTAAAGATGCTCAAAAGATATATTTTAAATGGTTTGCTTCAAATTATTTATTATTTAATAATGAAAACTGGATATGACGCTAACACAAACGCTGGATGCTGGGTCGATGAAGGCATTGGGTAGTTCCCAACTGACAAGAAATTAATTTTGCACGAACATTGACTATTTAGACTATATAGTACAATCAGTACAGTTTCCTTCTTATTTTGAAAGTTAAGAGACATTGCGTCTTTTGACAATTAATTATGCCATATTTCGGTCTATTTCAGTCGCATGTAACATATGGACCGATAATTTGGAGAGATTCGCCTAAGCTAGTCAACTCTAGACTATAGTCAGTTGTCAACCTAAGTTGAGACAGCCTAAGGTCTAATGACCTCCCTGTCGTAAACAAACTAGTCAAGGCTGCATGCACATGCTGGTTTAAATCTAAACTTTCAGTATTTAACATTGTAATTAAAAAATATTATTATCAATCAAATCGATTTTTTGATAAATCAGTTTTGTATCAAATTTAATCGGACAATTTTAAAAAGAGTCTGTAAACGAAAATGAAATAATAATGTTAGGCATATCAAGTTAAATTTGTCGTAAAATTAATTTTTAACTTCAATAATAAGTCTAATTAAATCAAACGTAATATAGATTAAGTACGATACAAATTCTAATAATAAACGTCCTCAATCGTTTGCGCAGGATTGAGACTGCCTGAGGGCACAGTAAGTTTTATTTTTTAGGACCTTTTTTTACAGGTTTATATTGATTTTTTAAAGATTTTAAAACCATTTTAAATATTATTTACAACAATTATAGTTCCTTCTTGAAATAACTATTTACAGAAATATATATGCACACTAGGAATTCAGAAATATATATATATATATATATATATATATATATATATATATATATATGTATATATATGTATTAGGAATTCATGTATCTGTAGGGAGAGAAACAAACAAAACCATACGAACGATTTGTATTATAAGGCCTATGGATCAATGCAGGCAGTTTTTTTTAAGATATACAAAATACCGTTATTATTCTTTTCTTTTACATATTTTACAGATTATGTACTACTTTACACTATAATCTGCCTTTATCAATTCATTGCTAAAAGGATTTACATCAACATAACACAATAAATAAGCAGTACATTGACCTCCTACGCATTCTTTGACCGCGACAGGTTCATTCATATTAGATTGCATTAATTTTTTTAAATAAATTATCCACATTGAATCACTGAACACTCGTTTTTACCGAATAATCCGTAAACCCATTTTTAAATAGATGATAAATACCCTTTTGAAAAATCGTAATGAAAAATTAATGTTTTCTTTAATGTATGTTTTTTCAATCTGAACACGAATATAAAATTGGTTTTGTGATGAAATTATTTTTTCGGCCCAAAAAACTAATTGTATACACAAGTTTTACTTTCCTCACAAAACCTAATCTATCCTAATACTATTAATACTCAACAAAAATTCGTAATTTGTGTTTGGGTGCCCTGCCTACGGGATCGCTTGACGGCCGGCCTTCTGTTGATAATACATGCAAATTCGTTTTGTGTGGTTAGTCGTTGCTTTTATTATGATCGTGCATGTAGCCGTTATAAGCGATTCAGCACGAAAGTAGTTTTCCACGATATGTCGAGAAATAACTGTAGATGAAAATGGTTCACTAATTACTGTTCAGTGTAAAAGCCCTACATCAAATTTTTTTTAAATTGTAGGAAAAATCAAGCCAAGCAACGGGCAATACGATTTGCCAATTATTACTTTTTATGGTTTTATAAAACTAAAAAAAAAAAAAAAAAAAAAAAAAAAACAGTTTACCACGGAATAAAAACTGTTACAGGAAATATACACCTGATTGTCACCTCTACTGAAAAAATTCAAGATTTGTATAGAGTGAAGAATGCAATGCATAGCGTGAAGAATGCAAATCCATATTTAGACAAAAATATATCTAATCTGGTTGTTAGTGTATTAAGAACAAAGAGAACTCTAAAATGGAAGATTATGTACCAAAACTCTGATTTACATATGGTGCATACTCGAGTAATGCTAAAAAAGGAAACAATTTTTCTCCTAAATAAATTATATTTGCTTCCAATTTGTCCAATGTGTGTACGATTAAAGTGGGTAGGCCGTCAAGACAACGCTGAGATGGTGGGAGGGGAAGACGCAGTAATTGATTGTAGCTGAGTCTTACAGCTGAAACATTGTCTCTCAGTCATGTGCTAAACTGCCTATAATAAAAAACAATTGAAAATAACCTCTGGACTGGTTATTATTAGCTCAACTCTCAAAAAAGGTGATATAGTATGTATCCAATCATATAACATGTCACATTAAAGGGAAGATAGTAAATAACCCATGTTAAAACATGTCACATTAAAAGAGACATATTACATAACCAATCATATAACAGGTCATATTATTAGAGAGGACATAATACATAACCAATCATATAACATGTCACATTAAAAAGGACATAATACATAACCAATCATATAACATGTCACATAATACAAAAAATAATGTCCACGCTATTATAGTACGCTACAGTACAGCGCGTAAAGAACACCTCGAATAAAATTTAATTTCTAAACAATAGGATTTATTTCAAACCAACAGATGGTTACGTGGAAGAAAGTACAATAATGTTATTGTTACGCGTTCGCAGGCTCTCACCTTTTCAGTTTAACCGCTAGAATGCGCTGAGCGCACTGAATCACTATTTGTAGCAGACGGCGCGGTCAGCTTTCAAGCGAATGGAGAGGGCACCCTCCCACCACCTCTCTGACGCTTCCTTCACCTCGCGCGACTCTCTCTCTCTCTCCCCTGGCCACCGACGGTATGGTCTAGTCTAGATCTCGTTTTCACATTTTTAGCTCAGCACAACAAACTTAACTCCAACTCAGCAACGACGCTGTGTGATACGTTATTAAGCTAAAGAACGTTACGTGCTTAAAAATGAAACGCAGCGGAGTGTTTTTCTACAAATCTGATAGTACGCTGCGTGATGAGCAACTTACAGTGGATCCAAAAAAGAAGTGTGGTTTGAAGAAAACGGACTGAAGATATCGAAATTTTTATGGGTCTCCTACCACAAAGACGAAATTTAAGCAGTGATTAGTTTCAAGAGACTAGTTGTGAAGGTGCTTCTAGTATTCGGGTCTTTTCGAACTGTCCCCGTATTTGTTTAGCAATGATTAATTATCAGACGAAGTAGAAAGTTCACGTGTGTATAAGCAAGTAACAAGTCAACTTACTCGTATATCTATTTAATTCTAACTTAATGTAAACCCATGGTATAAGTGCTAACAACCTGACCTAACCTACATACCAGAAGGCGCTGAATGATAAGTAAAGCGATAACGCTTAAATCTTTTTTGTCAAAATCACATAACCAATATCAAAGGTAGCCTACATTGTTTGTAAGTTTAGTTTAGTTCTAGACTTGATAGACAATCTTTACCATATACGGAGTCATTCCGAAAAAGACCCTACTGTAGTATTCTTATTTATATCTAACAATAAATAATCATCTAAATAAATAATAATAATTATCTTAACTATGAATATTTTCATCTGCAAAAAAACTGTTTAATCCCAGAATAACTAGACTTCGTCATAGTTTACAATATCATAAGAGTGACTAGTTTGGCAGCGTGGTTAGCAATTGACTTCTCCAGACAACACGCGTCCCAAACACGCTGCGAGCTTTGCCTACCTACGTGGTTTGTTAGTCGTGCATCACTTCTAGAGAAATGGTCCCATATATTTTATAACATAGACCACTAAAGACTAACAATGTCTTGGTCTTTAGTTGTCTATGGTTTATGAAGTAGTCTCGCGAAGCACGAAACACGCTGCATAACAAGCCGTTACGTCACTAGGAATGCTCATCGACCTAACCTCAAACCTGCGAACGCAATCAGTACATTTATTTTGAACTCGGAATTCTGATTATGAGATGAGAGGCTATAACCATTAATATTGCCTGCTACTTCTTTTCATCTTCTGAAAATTTATTTTTAGTTTACACTCTTTTCACGACTTGAGTAATTTATTGAGAATCTCACACTAAATAAAAACTTTAACGTTGTACAATAAATCACTCATAAAAAATTATTAGAGGTAAATAAGCTACTTTTAGAAAGATCTTTCCTCAAATAAATACATAACATGATATGTTACACTCATCAGTTGTATCCTATTGTAAAAGAATCATAAACAATTGCAAAACAAAGAGTATTTTTAACAATTGACTACATAATGTTTTGATTCAACAAAATTATTTTGTTCTAAACGTGTGTTTCCTATTTAAATATAATATTATTAATTTGATTTAGGTGGATACCCTTGTAGTAAAATAATCAATTGGGTAAATTGTTCTACGAGTTCTTTCCTTACTCAAACGGGTCATACTATTGGCATCGCCCCTCGTGGCGGTCTGGCGCATATTGCACTATCCCTGATGTCATTTATCTGGTGTAGGGGTCGCGCATGCGCTGTCCCAACCTGCTAGGCCAAGGGGTGAGCAAGCCAGTTCTCCGCTTCCACCCCTACACGACACCGCGTCCTAATCCACAAACCGACATAACAGATCGTTTCCATGGATATTTAAAGCTTTGGATATTAACAAAACAAGTTTAAGTTATATGTTTCTATATAACTTAAAACCTGATTAAGGCAATGGCAGTGAACTTATGAAGCAATATTATTTAATACAACAGTATAATAGGACATATGTCAAAGAAAGTAAACGTTATCGTTATTAGGATCATAATGAATCTTGGTTATTGTCTTGAATTAGTCAGGGTTACTTAATTTGTTTGTTGGTCGGTTTAAATTAATTAAATGAAAGTGTTTAACTTGCGGTAATCGAAATCTATATAAAAAAATTACATGGGATTTATTTGTATATTATTCTCTACTTTCACTGATAGAATTACGCCGTCTTGGACGATGTCCAGTAAATCGCGCCCGATTTTCGCACAACCTCTTGGACGCGCATGTAATTCACTGCCAATACCACTGGTATGCCAATACCACTGTACGTGTACGGGTGGGCGGGTGGGTCAATATCACTGTACGTGTATGGGTGGGCGGGTGGGTCAATAACTCCTTCATCGTTGCCGAGTTCATGCCTCCCCTCCCACCTGAGCAGTTAAAAATTGCCGAATTCACGTTACTCCGTAATTATGATCACTGCACCTGTCTGAGAACGGTCCCTTGAGGGATGCCGAACCTGGGCAGGGTCAGCTGATTAGTGCCAGTTGACTGGCTCTGCCTCACTGAAGTGTGCTCCAAGTATAGTCGCCTCATTAAATACCAATGCAACCTATAATCCCGCGTCATTGTACTGCTTACCGCCAGCGACAGATTGTAGCTCTGTATCTTCCATTATATTACCTCTTCCTTTTACGACTGTAGAGCATGATCAACTAACTTCATTCTTATATAGGTAAATAGATATTTGCCGTATGAGATCGACTCTACCGGCAATATTAGTATGTTTCTGGCCGTTGAAAGGTCGACTTTAGGCAAAATAAGAATTACACTTAATTGCATCTACATTGCATTATTTCAAAGAGATGCTCAAATCATCAGACGAATCATCCAACAAAAGAACCCGGTAATGTATCCAGTGAAAATAAAACATAGTTGGATTTGTTAAATTATATATATTAAGATTTGAAAACATAATTAAAGCAGTTAGCATTATTAAAATCTAAACAATAATTTAGAAAATAATTTAAGTATTACCTCAGAGGACATTAAGTTTCCTCTAAACCTAAACTGCCTCACCCACCGGCTACATTCCCATCGTAGGTCTCGCCATTGTTTCCTCTAAACCTAAACTGCCTCACCCACCGGCTACATTCCCATCGTAGGTCTCGCCATTGTTTCCTCTAAACCTAAACTGCCTCACCCACCGGCTACATTCCCATCGTAGGTCTAGCCATTGTTTCCTCTAAACCTAAACTGCCTCACCCACCGGCTACATTCCCATCGTAGGTCTCGCCATTGTTTCCTCTAAACCTAAACTGCCTCACCCACCGGCTACATTCCCATCGTACACATCGAGGACTTTAGCTCTGCGCGCGGAAACAAACTACTACCCATTCAACAAACAAACACAATATGTTTTACGGGTTGCGTTCACGCGCTCGCCGCTGAAATGAAGGCGCCGAAACTTTTTCTCAAGTTCTATATCGGTTACACTTTACTATTTGACAGCTAAACATGTATGGGAAAAAGTATTATAAATTGAAAACATTAAATGTATTGTGGTAACTGTATTTTTATGGTAGGTCGGAAAGTATGTAAATTTCACAAACACAAGAAACACATTATTATTGCTATTATTCCTGCTTCTTTGTCTATTTCATTTAAAACTAATGTAATAATATTACTTAGGCATTTTATTTTTGTAAATAGTTAGTAAAAAGTTAAGTAACTTATAAGTACTTTCTTATAATGAATATATAATGAATGTGAATATAATATAATATGAATCTTATAATGATATATGAATGTGACAATCATTTTACTTCATTAGAGTTCTTCAATCCCACTTAACTCTTCCTCCTCCTCCTCTGAAAGACCGTCACTGTCTGTATCAGATTCATTTCCAACTGATATAACAAAGGATTCTATAATATTGTCTATCTAGGGTTTGCCGCTGCAGAGTTTTTTTCTATCTTCTCCACGTGCTTGCACTTTCCTAAGACTCGTCTAAATAAATTATTGGATGTCCTTGCTCCCTGTAGCTTTTCAACGCTCTCAAATATGTTATCCGTTTTTCTCGGATATCTGGTTTTTCAATTAACAACTTTCTATTGTTTGCTGTCTTTCTCCAAGTAAACCCTAAATCATTTAATATTCGTCTCAAACTTTTATCACAACCCTGAAAGTTTATTACTTTTTTAGCGCCTCCCTCAATAATTTTAAAGTTGGTATTCTATATTCTTCTATATGAAAATTGTACACTAGTCTTCTCACTACACATTTATCGAAGTCATCTAAATAGGTTACTGTTTTACGTCGTTGTCAGTTTTTGTTTGGCGTAGTAAAACATGCCTCGCACTGACCACTAACGTGCAATTTCTTTAACTCTCTGTTTATTTGAGTTACAACTCGCTCTGATACCCCCGTAGCTGCTGCTGTTCTTTCACGAGCCTTTGCCTACGGAATATTTAAAGTTTTTCGGGCTGCCTCTTCCTTCATAAATTTAAACACGTTAACGATAATTTCGCGGCCCTGACTATGAATTACTCTGTTCTTGACTAGCGACTTGAACTCATCAGTCATTGTGGAAAATTAACAAACACTACAACTAACAAAATATATCACAAATAAAATACTCGGTAACTACGGCTATATTAATAATCGGTGTAAACCACACGCACTGGTTGAACAAATAACTAGGCACAAATGACAACCACACTCATCACTGTCACAGAAAAGACTTATTTTAGCCCTAATTTTAAAGAAGATTATATTTTTTAAAGTATTTTTTTTAGAAAAGACAGTATTTATGGTTCTGTTAAATTTCATCGTACAGGGTTTTCCAAGAAACGGAATTTTTGTTGTTGTTTGAAGTATCTTAACATTTCAGATAGGAATTTTTATTTTATGAATTTTTATTGGTAATTATATAGAACAGGGGTGATGTTGATTTTTTTTTTGCTAAACATTTTTTCATAGTAAATACATAGGTAGGTAGGGTTAGTTGTTATTTTCATTACGATGCTCAGTAAGGAGGTTGTTGCAGATGAGTCAGTGTTTTCAGGACAGAGCGCATAACACTACCCCGCTACCCCTCCCGCCTATCACCACGCAGCCAAGGCCACGCGCACAGCTAAAGTCCGCGATCTGTAGGTCTCGCCATTGTTCCGTTCACAACTGAGCACAACCCCTCCTGGACCGATGCTAATGAGATGGACCTCCACTTAACTTTAAACACCACTACGATCTTCGTATATACTCTAAAATAGAAATGCTTTCATTATAGGATTTTATAAACATTAACTGGCAATTTTTAAGACGTTTTCTTTAATGTACAGAAATAAAATGCAAAGAAATCATATTGATTGCAATTGATAGCAATTAACTATAAACATGTATGATATCAATTAACAGCAAATTATAAAGAGAATGTTTACATCATCGATTAAAAATAGCTATCCAAAGTTGCTTTGAGACAGTCTCCACTCCATGTCTTCTTCGGGTAATCCCAACAAGCAGACCACGGTCTCTGGTATATCGTCCCACTCCATGTCTTCTTCGGGTAATTCCAACAGGCAGGCCACAGTCTCTGGTATATCGTCCCACTCCATGTCTTCTTTGGGTAATCCCAACAGGCAGACCACAGTCTCTGGTATATCGTCCCACTCCATGTCTTCTTTGGGTAATTCCAACAGGCAGACCACAGTCTCTGGTATATCATTCCACTCCATGTCTTCTTCAGGTAATCCCAACAGGCAGACCACGGTCTCTGGTATATCGTCCCACTCCATGTCTTCTTCAGGTAATCCCAACAGGCAGACCACGGTCTCTGGTATATCGTCCCACTCCATGTCTTCTTTGGGTAATCCCAACAGGCAGGCAACAGTCTCTGGTATATCGTCCCACTCCATGTCTTCTTCAGGTAATCCCAACAGGCAGACCACGGTCTCTGGTATATCGTCCCACTCCATGTCTTCTTTGGGTAATCCCAACAGGCAGGCAACAGTCTCTGGTATATCGTCCCACTCCATATCTTCTTCAGGTAATTCCAACAGGCAGGCCACAGTCTCTGGTATATCGTCCCACTCCATGTCTTCTTCAGGTAATCCCAACCGGCAGACCACGGTCTCTGGTATATCGTTCCACTCCATGTCTTCTTTGGGTAATCCCAACAGGCAGGCAACAGTCTCTGGTATATCGTCCCACTCCATATCTTCTTCAGGTAATTCCAACAGGCAGGCCACAGTCTCTGGTATATCGTCCCACTCCATGGTTTCCTCTGGTAGGTGATGATGTCTCTTGAATCTTTCCGAATGTGGAGTCCAAACAGTTAAATCGGGTTGAAGTTGTGTCATGATCGAAGCCGATGGTCAATAAGTAATAAGATTCCATTCGGAGTGTGTGTATAGTCAGATTTGAATCGACGACGGTGTACACGTTGACAGAGCGATAGCGTACACGGTTGACGATAGCGTACTCGTGAAGTTACAGTGACGTAGCCACACGGGGACGGATTTGGCGTCGACAGACCGATTTGCCGGCAGTGCCGCCTCGCCTGACTGTCAAGACAACAATGCGCTGCGCCTCCACTCCATTCTGCTCATTCCGAGTTCGATTGTGATAAGCACAGTATGTCAAGTCATTTAAATTTATACGGTTGTGTCAATCAGTCATTCTCCAAAATTTAAGAGCAGTCTATCTTATCCAAATTTGTGCCTCGCCATAAAATGAAATTCTGTAGCTGTATTTAGAGAACAAAACTTCCTTCATCCATAAAAAAGTTAATGCTCAAAGTGATCCTTTTTTAATAAGAATGTAATATAACTTTTCCACGGTAAAGTTAAGTTACATACGTATGGAAAATGTATGAAATTTGTATAATTATTTGTTAAATTATACAAATACAATATATGTATATAATTTATCTTTTATAATGGGATATATTGAATAATATATGTGCTAATGAATAGTATGTTGTATAAAAACAGTTCTGTCAACTTATTTAGGTTTAAGTTTTTATCAATTAATGCATTAAATTATGTATTCATACTTTAAACACTCACTTTAAACAAATTAAATTTTCATTGTGATTCAATTGTAGAAGGCAATATAAAACTTTATTTTACGCTGGATTACAATCTCCAATTTAAATAGTTTCCCCACATAATTATTATAGCTCATGTTCTACAAGTAAAACCACGGAATCTTTACAGAATCTCATCAGAAATACAGTAATTGTTTGACCAAACGGCGGGTAAATTTTATTTCAACGATTACCGACGAAGTATCTTTTACCTTCAGAAGTTATAAAATGGCCAAACGATATAGATATAGACTTTAGTTATAAATTTTTAATGAGTGTCTGAAGAATCTATATTGAGGAGAAAGTTGGTATTTTAAATTTTCTAAAAGGAGATTTGTCAAAGCTTATTTCAAGCTCCCGAAGAACGATGTCATGAGATCTCATTGGAACAGACGAGTTCCACTTACCAAGAACATTAACAATTTTATCATTTAGAATATACAATTATATATTAAACAATGGTATTCTTGGAATGAATAAATGATAACAGTCTCTAAGTAGCAGCTTTCCCAAATACCTAAGAGAATGCACGTGTAAATAAATCTGTCTGAAATTACTCATGTCATCTTGGTTTCCTTTCTCTAACGCAGGTTTTACGATTGATGGTTTTGTAGAAGATCGGGACAAACCTACCGAAAAGGGAGAATTTCTTAGGTAGACTGTGGAACAACAGACAATCTGAACATAGATATATTATCAATTCAAACGACTTTGACGCAAGGGAATTTATAATATCAACGTTTTCTGAAACAGAAACTGGAGAATGAGAAAAAGATGAGGCTATCGATGAATTAGGCAAAAGGTGGCACAATTCCATGAAAACTGATTTCATAAATGTTAATAAAAATCTCTTATAGAGATGGGCAATACATTTAGGGTTTGTGGTGTCAACACCATATATGTGTCCTTAGGAGAATAAAACATTTTCCCAAAGACAAAGATGATTGCTTGCTTATTACCATGATTTTGTTGAAAACTTACCATAACGACTAAACCTTATTTCATGACCTTTTACTTATATCTTGTGATCTTGCCGCTATTGAGTGTCGATCTAAACTCCCATTTCACATAGGCTCAGTTCACTATCGCTATCTCAGTCCTTAGTAACAATGTACTGTGAAGTTAATTTAGGTCATCTCTTAAATAAATCTGTTCGTTATTCAGGATAACTCTACCACAATATTGTCTATTACAAGGCTTAAACGATGAACTAAGTTATACATGAATCGTAGTGCATTGTTACTATCGGTAAACCGGTTGTCTTTTATTACTGATTGTGCATATTGTTGACACACACTGTTACACCTGGCTAGAAGACGAAAAACATTACGCCTGCTTGTTTAGTTGAGCTAGCAAACTGCAACACAATTCGATTGGCCATTATGTTATTGTAAACCAATGATTCAGCAATGTTAGTCACGTGCTGTTGATGACGTCATCACTTGGTGATCGGCTGAGAAATTGAGCAATCACTTGTGGACTTAACAGAGAAAATTTATTTAATGAAGCCATCCATCGTTTTTAAGGCATTAAACCTTTAATTGAAAGATTTCCTAATCTAATTCAAGCAGCACGTAAAAAATCATAATCTGGTTTGCCAACTGTACGAATATATTTACCTTAGCTATTACTAAGTTATATTTGTTGTAATTAAATATTTGGGGTAGTTTTAGGGAGACATTGCATTCTTGTTTTAAAATGGTTTAGTATTTTTTACTGTAATCAAATAAACAGTGATTTGGAAACGTTGAAAGTGTGTTCCCACAAAAATGCGAATAATTATAGAGAAAACGAATTAGTTAAGTTTTTATCAGGAAGGTTTGCCGCTGCCTGGTTTTATAAAATATCTGAAACCAACTTTATACTCCCTGCGAGCTGTCCGAAGTCTGTTATTGAAAAAGTAACTTCATTTAAATATTTGGAACCGATATAAAGTTGAATTTTGAAACATAGGCACGATTTACGTTTAACTCATAAAAAGTTTGCGTGGTAATTAAAAGTTATCGATCAGAAATCTTAATATTTCAGAAATTGTGTTAAATAATACCGTACTACTATGCATAAATATTGTTTTTATGCATTCAAAATTGCAATATGACATAAATTGCTAGGAAAGTAGTTTTTAAATGTCTAATTAACTGTTAAAATGAGAATAACACTCAATTAGTTTATATGAATAATAACTAGCAGAAGAAAGGAGAATTGTCTGTTACTTATTTTTGGTTTGAAAATCCTTCCAGCTCAATATCTTTTTATGTACAAACTATTATGAATGGACTATCCATAATAACAAGGGAGGTGTCTTGTGCCCACAATTTATGCCATAAGGAAGGCACCTGAGAAACTGTAATATTCTTCGAAAAATCCATTAATGTAATTAATTTATGCAAACTGTAATAAATTTTCGTCCGTTATTTAAATACAGAATCGTCGCCAATTATACACAGAACAGAAAAGGATTTCACAATTTCATCATAAATTGAAGAATTGGCTATTTTAAATTCAAATTATTGAATTGTGTTTATTGTATCTTATCAATGTTGTAAGGTTGGTGGCCGAACGGTCTATAAGCGTGTTGCGCTGTTTTGTCCACGAAAGCTGGGTGCAAACGAACAAGCAATAAACCACAAAACGAAGCAAAACACACGTCACTTAAAACCTAAGTGGGTTTGTTTACTTTTTTTATGTTTACATTTAGCAATCTGCACTACTCTAAAAGTGTTATTATTCTGATTTATGACTTAAACAACTTGATTCATTTTATTATTTTGAAGTACATTTTATTAATTTATTATTATTATCCCTTAACTTGTACCATGTGCTGGATTCATAATAATTAGAGAGACGACTTCTCCTCCAATAAGGAATGATTGGTGGAGGGTTTCAATGAACTAGAGTATTTAAATAAATAGTTTATATGTAGTAAGTATACAATGATTGATGATAAAACAAATATATTCCCACTATGTCCATTAAAAATATATTACAACTAGGATATTTCACCCATATATATTCAGGGTGTTCAGTAAAACTGTTTCAATAATTTGGGATGTTATTGTATACATAAAAATGAGCAAAAAACTTCGTATGAAGGTATATCTTAAAACCTTTAGTTTTCCGTCTATCTGTCTTTGTGTGTTTTTTACATAAAAATTCATAACTTTGGATCCACTGAAGGTACAATTGTGAAACTTCATGATTGTATACCCTAGTAGATATATTTTTAATAAGAATATAAAATTAAATATTTACCTGTTTCAAAATGGCGAACGTTTATTTTTTTCTAACCGAAATATCTAAAAACTTACTAATATTACAAACAAAATGCAAGAATAATATTTTTTAGTAAATCTTATTATAATATTCACAGCGTTTCAACAAAAACGGATAAAAAACAGCCGAATTATGCTGCAAAATGTAAAACTATGTTTTACCGCATTAACCAAAGGCTAGTGCTGTTTTAAATATGTGTGTACTTTGAACAGTTGATTTCATGTCAGTCTGCTATTTCATATGAACAGCTGTTTATTTATGTTGTTAATATTAGGTTTGGTTTCCATTGTTGGCATTATTCATTAGTAACAATAAGATCACTGTCATGTACACTATTTTGTGAGTGTTTCTGTTAAGTTTTTTTTTTAAATTGTATTGTTAGTTTTAATTAGTTAGTGTTTATAATTTATTTTCTTATGACATAGTTCTTTTTTATTCTTTTCATAATAATAGGCCAAGAACCTATGAGAGATTTAAGGAAGCTTGGAGGGAATGTGGAGGCAACATGTTGAAGAGGCCAAGAACCTACGAGAGATTTAAGGAAGCTCGGAGGGAATGTGGAGGCAACATGTTGAAGAGGCCAAGAACCTATGAGAGATTTAAGGAAGCTCGGAGGGAATGTGGAGGCAACATGTTGAAGAGGCCAAGAACCTATGAGAGATTTAAAGAAGCTCGGAGGGAATGTGGAGACAACATGTTGAAGAGGCTAAGAACCTTGCTGGATTGACGAGGATAAGAAAAATTGAAGGAAGCTTGGAGGGAATGTGAAGGCAACATGTTGAAGAGGCCAAGAACCTATGAGAGATTTAAGGAAGCTTGGAGGGAATGTGGAGGCAACATGTTGAAGAGGCCAAGAACCTATGAGAGATTTAAAGAAGCTCGGAGGGAATGTGGAGGCAACATGTTGAAGAGGCTAAGAACCTTGCTGGATTGACGAGGATAAGAAAAATTGAAGGAAGCTTGGAGGGAATGTGAAGGCAACATGTTGAAGAGGCCAAGAACCTATGAGAGATTTAAGGAAGCTCGGAAGGAATGTGGAGGCAACATGTTGAAGAGGCCAAGAACCTCGCTGGAGTGACGAGGTTATGAGAGATTTAAGGAAGCTTGGAGGGAATGTGAAGGCAACATATTGAAGAGGACAATAACCTCGTAGGCTTTCAATGCCCACAGGAGTAAGTAAGTAGTACCATTAATTTTATACACAAATAGATTTCCCATCCAATATTGAATTTTGAGTCTCAAAATATCAGCTGTTTTTGTGGTCCATTGGGGAGCGCTGGTGTAGTCCCATGTAAATGTAATGCAGTTTAAACCAGCTGTGGTTGCGGGCCATACTAACTAACAAAATTACTGCCACAAATATTCCTACTAGATGGTTTATCTATTGTAGGTTTATATAACCAATGGTAGTACTAAAAGATGGGTTGAAGATGGAGTTGGCTATCAGAGAACACCGATTGTAATGAATGCATACTAATCGACATAAATAACTAGAGTGAAATGGATGGGCGGGGTCGTGAAATATAATCACTTGACAAGAACGCCTCCTCATACCTTCTCCCAAGTCTCGTAGTATAGTAGTCACTCTCAGCCCGGCACTGTGAAAGGCTTCATACACGAAACTACATCTAAATATAATCACTTGACAAGAACGCCTCCTCATACCTTCTCCCAAGTCTCGTAGTATAGTAGTCACTCTCAGTCCGGTACTGTGACAGGCTTCATACACGAAACTACATCTAAATATAATCACTTGACAAGAACGCCTCCTCATACCTTCTCCCAAGTCTCGTAGGATAGTAGTCACTCTCAGCCCGGCACTGTGACAGGCTTCATACACGAAACTACATCTAAATATAATCACTTGACAAGAACTCCTCCTCATACCTTCTCCCAAGTCTCGTAGTATAGTAGTCACTCTCAGCCCGGCACTGTGAAAGGCTTCATACACGAAACTACATCTAAATATAATCACTTGACAAGAACGCCTCCTCATACCTTCTCCCAAGTCTCGTAGGATAGTAGTCACTCTCAGCCCGGCACTGTGACAGGCTTCATACACGAAACTACATCTAAATATAATCACTTGACAAGAACGCCTCCTCATACCTTCTCCCAAGTCTCGTAGTATAGTAGTCACTCTCAGCCCGGCACTGTGACAGGCTTCATACACGAAACTACATCTAAATATAATCACTTGACAAGAACGCCTCCTCATACATTCTTCCAAGTCTCGTAGTATAGTAGTCACTCTCAGCCCGGCACTGTGACAGGCTTCATACACGAAACTACATCTAAATATAATCACTTGACAAGAACGCCTCCTCATACCTTCTCCCAAGTCTCGTAGGATAGTAGTCACTCTCAGCCCGGCACTGTGACAGGCTTCATACACGAAACTACATCTAAATATAATCACTTGACAAGAACTCCTCCTCATACCTTCTCCCAAGTCTCGTAGTATAGTAGTCACTCTCAGCCCGGCACTGTGAAAGGCTTCATACACGAAACTACATCTAAATATAATCACTTGACAAGAACGCCTCCTCATACCTTCTCCCAAGTCTCGTAGGATAGTAGTCACTCTCAGCCCGGCACTGTGACAGGCTTCATACACGAAACTACATCTAAATATAATCACTTGACAAGAACGCCTCCTCATACCTTCTCCCAAGTCTCGTAGTATAGTAGTCACTCTCAGCCCGGCACTGTGACAGGCTTCATACACGAAACTACATCTAAATATAATCACTTGACAAGAACGCCTCCTCATACATTCTCCCAAGTCTCGTAGTATAGTAGTCACTCTCAGCCCGGCACTGTGACAGGCTTCATACACGAAACTACATCTAAATATAATCACTTGACAAGAACGCCTCCTCATACCTTCTCCCAAGTCTCGTAGTATAGTAGTCACTCTCAGCCCAGCACTGTGACAGGCTTCATACACGAAACTACATCTAAATATAATCACTTGACAAGAACGCCTCCTCATACCTTCTCCCAAGTCTCGTAGTATAGTAGTCACTCTCAGCCCAGCACTGTGATAGGCTTCATACACGAAACTACATCTAAATATAATCACTTGACAAGAACGCCTCCTCATACCTTCTCCCAAGTCTCGTAGTATAGTAGTCACTCTCAGTCCGGTACTGTGACAGGCTTCATACACGAAACTACATCTAAATATAATCACTTGACAAGAACGCCTCCTCATACCTTCTCCCAAGTCTCGTAGTATAGTAGTCACTCTCAGTCCGGTACTGTGACAGGCTTCATACACGAAACTACATCTAAATATAATCACTTGACAAGAACGCCTCCTCATACCTTCTCCCAAGTCTCGTAGGATAGTAGTCACTCTCAGCCCGGCACTGTGACAGGCTTCATACACGAAACTACATCTAAATATAATCACTTGACAAGAACGCCTCCTCATACCTTCTCCCAAGTCTCGTAGTATAGTAGTCACTCTCAGCCCGGCACTGTGACAGGCTTCATACACGAAACTACATCTAAATATAATCACTTGACAAGAACGCCTCCTCATACCTTCTCCCAAGTCTCGTAGTATAGTAGTCACTCTCAGTCCGGTACTGAGACAGGCTTCATACACGAAACTACATCTAAATATAATCACTTGACAAGAACGCCTCCTCATACCTTCTCCCAAGTCTCGTAGGATAGTAGTCACTCTCAGCCCGGCACTGTGACAGGCTTCATACTCGAAACTACATCTAAATATAATCACTTGACAAGAACGCCTCCTCATACCTTCTCCCAAGTCTCGTAGTATAGTAGTCACTCTCAGCCCAGCACTGTGACAGGCTTCATACACGAAACTACATCTAAATATAATCACTTGACAAGAACGCCTCCTCATACCTTCTCCCAAGTCTCGTAGTATAATAGTCACTCTCAGCCCAGCACTGTGATAGGCTTCATACACGAAACTACATCTAAATATAATCACTTGACAAGAACGCCTCCTCATACCTTCTCCCTAATCTCGTAGTATAGTAGTCACTCTCAGCCCGGTACTGTGACAGGCTTCATACACGAAACTACATCTAAATATAATCACTTGACAAGAACTCCTCCTCATACCTTCTCCCAAGTCTCGTAGTATAGTAGTCACTCTCAGTCCGGTACTGTGACAGGCTTCATACTCGAAACTACATCTAAATATAATCACTTGACAAGAACTCCCCCTCATACCTTCTCCCAAGTCTCGTAGTATAGTAGTCACTCTCAGCCCGGCACTGTGAAAGGCTTCATACACGAAACTACATCTAAATATAATCACTTGACAAGAACTCCTCCTCATACCTTCTCCCAAGTCTCGTAGTATAGTAGTCACTCTCAGCCCGGCACTGTGACAGGCTTCATACACGAAACTACATCTAAATATAATCACTTGACAAGAACGCCTCCTCATACCTTCTCCCAAGTCTCGTAGTATAGTAGTCACTCTCAGCCCGGCACTGTGAAAGGCTTCATACACGAAACTACATCTAAATATAATCACTTGACAAGAACGCCTCCTCATACCTTCTCCCAAGTCTCATAGTATAGTAGTCACTCTCAGCCCGGCACTGTGACAGGCTTCATACAAGAAACTACATCTAAATATAATCACTTGACAAGAACGCCTCCTCATACCTTCTCCCAAGTCTCGTAGTATAGTAGTCACTCTCAGCCCGGCACTGTGACAGGCTTCATACACGAAAACTACATCTAAATATTTGTCACATTTTAAAAGGTCTGGAAACATTTACAAATCGAATTTTATCAAGATACGCCCCGACGCTCGGCGACAATGTGTACAAGTGTGGAAAATGTATTTTAAGATGACTTTTTTGTGCTTCTGTGATAAGACGAAAGAAAAAAATTAAGACTATTTAATTTAAAAAAAAAAACGGCGTTCTTACTTAGCTGTGTGTAGTAGATTTAATAATATTACAGCTATTTTTTGCCATAAACAAATTATTATTTTGCAAGATTAACGCAGCATTAGCATTTAAACAATACAATAACTAGTACTGTATATTGAAATTACAACGAAGTTAAGAATTAGAGGTACAAAAGTGGGTCCTAAGAGTGTGTATTTAATGAAATTAAAAAATGTATTAATTATTTTGTAAATAACAAAGTTCTTTTACTGTAGAAAAGTACAGTACTACGGTCCTCTTACAGGTAGTCTACAGTGGTATTGACCCACCCGCCAGCCCATACACGTACAGTGGTATTGACCCACCCGCCAGCCCATACACGTACAGTGGTATTGACCCACCCGCCCACCCATACACGTACAGTGGTATTGACCACCCGCCAGCCCATACACGTACAGTGGTATTGACCCACCCGCCAGCCCATACACGTACAGTGGTATTGATCCACCCGCCCACCCATACACGTACAGTGGTATTGACCCACCCATACACGTACAGTGGTATTGACCTGCCCACCCACCCATACACGTACAGTGGTACTGACCCACCCATACATGTACAGTGGTACTGACCCTCCCACCCACCCATACACGTAAAGTGGTATTGACCCACCCGCCAGCACATACACGTACAGTGGTATTGACCCACCCGCCCACCCATACACGTACAGTGGTATTGACCACCCGCCAGCCCATACACGTACAGTGGTATTGACCCACCCGCCAGCCCATACACGTACAGTGGTATTGATCCACCCGCCCACCCATACACGTACAGTGGTATTGACCCACTCGCCAGCCCATACACGTACAGTGGTATTGACTTACCCGCCAGCCCATACACGTACAGTGGTATTGATAAACGTGTATGGGTGGGCGGGTGAGTCAATACCACGGGCGGGTGGATCAGTACCACTGTACGTGTATGGGTGGGCGGGTGGGTCATTACCACTGTACGTGTATGGGTTGGCGGGTGGGTCAGTAGTACCATTGTGCGTGTATGGGTGGGCGGGTGAGGCAGTACTACTGTACGTGTATGGGTGGGCAGGTGGGTCAGTACCATTGTACGTGTATGGGTGGGCGGGTGAGTCAGTACTATTGTACGTGTATGGGTTGGCGGGTGGGTCAGTACCATTGTACGTGTATGGGTGGGCGGGTGAGTCAGTACTATTGTACGTGTATGGGTGGGCGGGTGGTATATCCTGTGCAGGGTTGAGTATACCCTGCATTGAGATGTGAAGGTGAAATGGGTGGGTGGACCCTATCTAAGACTTATTGATAACACGCTGGGTGGCGTGGACTGTTGGAAATACACCCCAAGTCGACAGGGCAGGTACTTCTCCGGGATAAAAAACAAATAAATACACATATATATATATATATATAGGCCCTAATTGTGGCCCTAAAATCAGTCTTTTATAATTCAGAATGAGTAAATAAAGTGAGTAAATATCCTGCTAGGAGTAACAATATAATTCGTTTTTATCGTGTTTCTTTTAAAGTAAATATCGATATTAATTAACAAAGAGAACGTAGACTACTTTGTAGTAATCAAAGTCTAAAGTCCGACTTTGAAAGCTTTTTGAAAATAAGTTTTAAATTTCTCTTGAATTTATTTCAACTGGGTGTTTAGATAACAAATCTATGTAAAAAAGTTTCAATTGTAGAATTCCTAAAGTAAGATTTAAGACCGCTCACACTCGATTTTACAAATGGGACAAACTGTAAGAGTACTGAGGTCCTCCAGGTAGACGGCACTTTACAGCATGAAGACATGTGATACAACCAAAGCTGCTCAAAATTGAACGTATTCTCTCTCAGCATCGTAATTTAATTTGTATGGGTGTGTGGCTTGTCGCTGAGCTAGTCTAGTGAAATAAATGTTGTGCAATATTTAGCAATCAAACATAATAAAATCGTAATATTGTAATAGTTTTTTGGTACTAATTATTAAAATCAATGCGCATTTTTATTTTCATACGGTACAACATTTGCATATTTATTTAGAAGAGACTCTGCTGTCGGCACAGAGTCAAGGATGTTTACTGTAACACCAAGAGGAAAATTGAATAACACTATTGTTTTCCTCGTTTAATATTACATGATTAAATATGCACTTTTAAAGGTATCATAAGTTTTAATAATTTGTATCTTAGTTGGAATAAAAAAAAAACCGGAATTTTAACTACTTTTCACTGCATCAACTTACACTTTTATTACTAAAAAAACCGTTAATTTAGGCATTTATATTTTAATACGTGGTTTATAAGAGTGTTTCATATAAGTTTTACAAATTTCAGAAATTTAACTTTTCAAGAATACAAATTCTTATCCATTTACTGAAACAACTTTTTTGGCTTCTAGAAGTTGTAAAATTAATTACTTGGTCACGTTGTAATCCTTATGAAATGTATAGTTAAAATATGTTACTTTGATATGCGTAAGTAAATGCAGTAATTTTATATTGGTTTAAATCAATTATTATAAATTTGTCTATTTAAATTGATAGAAATAAATATAAAATCACTGCATTTACTTACGCATAAAAAAGGGATGAATTGTACTTATAGATATCATGGTTACAACGTGACCAAGTGATTAATTTTACGACCTCTGGAATCCAAGAAAACGCCTTTTCGAAAAGTATCTCAGAACTATTAATCTTGTAAAGTTAAAATTCTAAAATTTTTAAAACTTATATAAAACACTCCTGTCAACCAAGTATTAAAATATAAAGCTATACACTAACGGGTTTTCGAGTATTAAAGTGTTGATACATTAAAAGTTGATGCACAGTGAAGACTAGATAAAATTACGGCATTTTTTAATTCCATCTAGGATAAAAATTATTATAACTTATATTAAAATTGCCCGTTATTATTGCCAATCAGCCGTCTGGTTTATAATGCTCTCCTATAGTGGGTCTTTATGGATTGTCCCATAGATGGCTTTTCAGAAATCTTGAGACAGCAACCATTGTAGAACACTATCCATGAACTCTATTTACTATACATAATTAACTGCTAGCCATCGATACCGACATACTCATCTCAACTGAGACTGGTATCGTAAACACGTCGTGATACCAACATATCCATCTCTCAAGTGAGTCTGGCATCGAAAGCACGTCGTGATACCAACATATCCACATCTCAACTGAGACTGGTATCGTAAGCACGTCGTTATACCAACATATCCACCTCTCTACTGAGACTGGTTTTGTAAGCACGTCGTGATACCAACATATCCACCTCTCTACTGAGACTGGTATCGTAAGCACGTCGTGATACCAACATATCCACCTCTCTACTGAGACTGGTATTGTAAGCACGTCGTTATACCAACATATCCACCTCTCAACTGAGACTGGTTTTGTAAGCACGTCGTGATACCAGCATATCCACCTCTCTACTGAGACTGGTATTGTAAGCACGTCGTTATACCAACATATCCACCTCTCAACTGAGACTGGTTTTGTAAGCACGTCGTTATACCAACATATCCACCTCTCTACTGAGACTGGTATTGTAAGCACGTCGTTATACCAACATATCCACCTCTCAACTGAGACTGGTTTTGTAAGCACGTCGTGATACCAACATATCCACCTCTCAACTGAGACTGGTATTGTAAGCACGTCGTTATACCAACATATCCACCTCTCTACTGAGACTGGTATTGTAAGCACGTCGTTATACCAACATATCCACCTCTCAACTGAGACTGGTTTTGTAAGCACGTCGTGATACCAACATATCCACCTCTCAACTGAGACTGGTTTTGTAAGCACGTCGTTATACCAACATATCCACCTCTCTACTGAGACTGGTATTGTAAGCACGTCGTTATACCAACATATCCACCTCTCTACTGAGACTGGTTTTGTAAGCACGTCGTGATACCAACATATCCACCTCTCAACTGAGACTGGTATTGTAAGCACGTCGTTATACCAACATATCCACCTCTCAACTGAGACTGGTTTTGTAAGCACGTCGTGATACCAACATATCCACCTCTCTACTGAGACTGGTTTTGTAAGCACGTCGTGATACCAACATATCCACCTCTCAACTGAGTCTGGTATCGTAAGCACGTCGTGATACCAACATATCCATCTCTCAACTGAGACTGGTATCGTAAGCACGCCGTGATACCAACATATCCACCTCTCAACTGAGACTGGCATCGTAAGCACGTCGTGATACCAGCATATCCACCTCTCAACTGAGACTGGTATCGTAAGCACGTCGTTATACCAACATATCCACCTCTCAACTGAGACTGGTATCGTAAGCACGTCGTTATACCAACATATCCACCTCTCAACTGAGACTGGTTTTGTAAACACGTCGTGATACCAACATATCCACCTCTCAACTGAGACTGGTTTTGTAAACACGTCGTGATACCAACATATCCACCTCTCAACTGAGACTGGTATTGTAAGCACGTCGTTATACCAACATATCCACCTCTCAACTGAGACTGGTTTTGTAAACACGTCGTGATACCAACATATCCACCTCTCAACTGAGACTGGTTTTGTAAACACGTCGTGATACCAACATATCCACCTCTCAACTGAGACTGGTATCGTAAGCACGTCGTTATACCAACATATCCACCTCTCAACTGAGACTGGTTTTGTAAACACGTCGTGATACAAACATATCCACCTCTCAACTGAGACTGGTATTGTAAGCACGTCGTGATACCAACATAACCACCTCTCAACTGAGACTGGTATTGTAAACACGTCGTGATACCAACATATCCACCTCTCAACTGAGACTGGTATTGTAAACACGTCGTGATACCAACATAACCACCTCTCAACTGAGACTGGTATTGTAAACACGTCGTGATACCAACATATCCACCTCTCAACTGAGACTGGTATTGTAAACACGTCGTGATACCAACATATCCACCTCTCAACTGAGACTGGTATCGTAAGCACGTCGTGATACCAACATATCCACCTCTCAACTGAGACTGGTATTGTGAACACGTCGTGATACCAACATATCCACCTCTCAACTGAGACTGGTTTTGTAAACACGTCGTGATACCAACATAACCACCTCTCAACTGAGACTGGTTTTGTAAACACGTCGTGATACAAACATATCCACCTCTCAACTGAGACTGGTATTGTAAGCACGTCGTGATACCAACATATCCACCTCTCAACTGAGACTGGTATTGTAAACACGTCGTGATACCAACATATCCACCTCTCAACTGAGACTGGTATCGTAAGCACGTCGTGATACCAACATATCCACCTCTCAACTGAGACTGGTATCGTAAGCACGCCGTGATACCAACATATCCACCTCTCAACTGAGACTGGCATCGTAAGCACGTCGTGATACCAGCATATCCACCTCTCAACTGAGACTGGTATCGTAAGCACGTCGTGATACCAACATATCCACCTCTCAACTGAGACTGGTATCGTAAGCACGTCGTTATACCAACATATCCACCTCTCAGCTGAGACTGGTTTTGTAAACATGTCGTGATACCAACATATCCACCTCTCAACTGAGACTGGTATTGTAAGCACGTCGTGATACCAACATATCCACCTCTCAACTGAGACTGGTTTTGTAAACATGTCGTGATACCAACATATCCACCTCTCAACTGAGACTGGTATTGTAAGCACGTCGTTATACCAACATATCCACCTCTCAACTGAGACTGGTTTTGTAAGCACGTCGTGATACCAACATATCCACCTCTCTACTGAGACTGGTTTTGTAAGCACGTCGTGATACCAACATATCCACCTCTCAACTGAGTCTGGTATCGTAAGCACGTCGTGATACCAACATATCCATCTCTCAACTGAGACTGGTATCGTAAGCACGCCGTGATACCAACATATCCACCTCTCAACTGAGACTGGCATCGTAAGCACGTCGTGATACCAGCATATCCACCTCTCAACTGAGACTGGTATCGTAAGCACGTCGTTATACCAACATATCCACCTCTCAACTGAGACTGGTATCGTAAGCACGTCGTTATACCAACATATCCACCTCTCAACTGAGACTGGTTTTGTAAACACGTCGTGATACCAACATATCCACCTCTCAACTGAAACTGGTATTGTAAGCACGTCGTTATACCAACATATCCACCTCTCAACTAAGACTGGTTTTGTAAACACGTCGTGATACCAACATATCCACCTCTCAACTGAGACTGGTTTTGTAAACACGTCGTGATACCAACATATCCACCTCTCAACTGAGACTGGTATCGTAAGCACGTCGTTATACCAACATATCCACCTCTCAACTGAGACTGGTTTTGTAAACACGTCGTGATACAAACATATCCACCTCTCAACTGAGACTGGTATTGTAAGCACGTCGTGATACCAACATAACCACATCTCAACTGAGACTGGTATTGTAAACACGTCGTGATACCAACATATCCACCTCTCAACTGAGACTGGTATTGTAAACACGTCGTGATACCAACATATCCACCTCTCAACTGAGACTGGTATCGTAAGCACGTCGTGATACCAACATATCCACCTCTCAACTGAGACTGGTATCGTAAGCACGCCGTGATACCAACATATCCACCTCTCAACTGAGACTGGCATCGTAAGCACGTCGTGATACCAGCATATCCACCTCTCAACTGAGACTGGTATCGTAAGCACGTCGTGATACCAACATATCCACCTCTCAACTGAGACTGGTATCGTAAGCACGTCGTTATACCAACATATCCACCTCTCAACTGAGACTGGTTTTGTAAACATGTCGTGATACCAACATATCCACCTCTCAACTGAGACTGGTATTGTAAGCACGTCGTGATACCAACATATCCACCTCTCAACTGAGACTGGTATCGTAAGCACGTCGTGATACCAACATATCCACCTCTCAACTGAGAATGCTTATCGTAAGCACGTCGTGATACCAACATATCCACCTCTCAACTGAGACTGTTATCGTAAGCACGCCGTGATACCAACATATCCACCTCTCAACTGAGACTGGCATCGTAAGCACGTCGTGATACCAGCATATCCACCTCTCAACTGAGACTGGTATCGTAAGCACGTCGTGATACCAACATATCCACCTCTCAACTGAGACTGGTATCGTAAGCACGTCGTTATACCAACATATCCACCTCTCAACTGAGATTGGCATCGTAAGCACGTCGTGATACCAGCATATTCACCTCTCAACTGAGACTGGCATCGTAAGCACGTCGTGATACCAGCATATCCACCTCTCAACTGAGACTGGTATCGTAAACACGTCGTGATACCAACATATCCATCTCTCAAGTGAGCCTAGCATCGAAAGCACGTCGTGATACCAACATATCCACATCTCAACTGAGACTGGTATCGTAAGCACGTCGTTATACCAACATATCCACCTCTCAACTGAGACTGGTATCGTAAACACGTCGTGATACCAACATATCCATCTCTCAAGTGAGCCTGGCATCGAAAGCACGTCGTGATACCAGCATATCCACCTCTCAACTGAGACTGGTATCGTAAACACGTCGTGATACCAACATATCCATCTCTCAAGTGAGCCTGGCATCGAAAGCACGTCGTGATACCAGCATATCCACCTCTCAACTGAGACTGGTATCGTAAACACGTCGTGATACCAACATATCCATCTCTCAAGTGAGCTTGGCATCGAAAGCACGTCGTGATACCAGCATATCCACCTCTCAACTGAGACTGGTATCGTAAACACGTCGTGATACCAACATATCCATGTCTCAAGTGAGCCTGGCATCGAAAGCACGTCGTGATACCAACATATCCACATCTCAACTGAGACTGGTATCGTAAGCACGTCATTATACCAACATATCCACCTCTCAACTGAGACTGGTTTTGTAAACACGTCGTGATACCAACATATCCACCTCTCAACTGAGACTGGTATTGTAAGCACGTCGTTATACCAACATATCCACCTCTCAACTGAGACTGGTATCGTAAGCACGTCGTGATACCAACATATCCCCCACTCAACTGAGACTGGTTTTGTAAACACGTCGTGATACCAACATATCCACCTCTCAACTGAGACTGGTTTTGTAAACACGTCGTTATACCAACATATCCACCTCTCAACTGAGAATGGTATTGTAAGCACGTCGTGATACCAACATATCCACCTCTCAACTGAGACTGGTTTTGTAAACACGTCGTGATACCAACATATCCACCTCTCAACTGAGACTGGTTTTGTAAACACGTCGTGATACCAACATATCCACCTCTCAACTGAGACTGGTATCGTAAGCACGTCGTTATACCAACATATCCACCTCTCAACTGAGACTGGTTTTGTAAACACGTCGTGATACCAACATATCCACCTCTCAACTGAGACTGGTATTGTAAGCACGTCGTGATACCAACATAACCACCTCTCAACTGAGACTGGTATCGTAAGCACGTCGTGATACCAACATATCCACCTCTCTACTGAGACTGTTTTTGTAAGCACGTCGTGATACCAACATATCTACATCTCAACTGAGACTGGTATCGTAAGCACGTCGTGATACCAACATATCCACCTCTCAACTGAGACTGGTATCGTAAGCACGTCGTGATACCAACATATCCACCTCTCAACTGAGACTGGTATTGTAAGCACGTCGTGATACCAACATATCCACCTCTCAAATGAGACTGGTATCGTAAGCACGCCGTGATACCAACATATCCACCTCTCAACTGAGACTGCCATCGTAAGCACGTCGTGATACCAGCATATCCACTTCTCAACTGAGACTGGTATCGTAAGGACGTCGTGATACCAACATATCCACCTCTCAACTGAGACTGGTATCGTAAGCACGTCGTTATACCAACATATCCACCTCTCAACTGAGATTGGCATCGTAAGCACGTCGTGATCCCAGCATATCCACCTCTCAACTGAGACTGGCATCGTAAGCACGTCGTGATACCAGCATATCCACCTCTCAACTGAGACTGGTATCGTAAGCACGTCGTTATACCAACATATCCACCTCTCAACTGAGACTGGTATCGTAAACACGTCGTGATACCAACATATCCATCTCTCAAGTGAGCCTGGCATCGAAAGCACGTCGTGATACCAGCATATCCACCTCTCAACTGAGACTGGTATCGTAAACACGTCGTGATACCAACATATCCATCTCTCAAGTGAGCCTGGCATCGAAAGCACGTCGTGATACCAGCATATCCACCTCTCAACTGAGACTGGTATCGTAAACACGTCGTGATACCAACATATCCATCTCTCAAGTGAGCCTGGCATCGAAAGCACGTCGTGATACCAGCATATCCACCTCTCAACTGAGACTGGTATCGTAAACACGTCGTGATACCAGCATATCCATCTCTCAAGTGAGCCTGGCATCGAAAGCACGTCGTGATACCAACATATTTACATCTCAACTGAGACTGGTATCGTAAGCACGTCGTTATACCAACATATCCACATCTCAAGTGAGCCTGGCATCGAAAGCACGTCGTTATACCAACATATCCACCTCTCAACTGAGACTGGTATTGTAAGCACGTCGTGATACCAACATATCCACCTCTCAACTGAGAATGGTATCGTAAGCACGTTGTGATACCAGCATATCCACCTCTCAACTGAGACTGGCATTGTAAGCACGTCGTTATACCAACATATCCACCTCTCAACTGAGAATGGTATCGTAAGCACGTTGTGATACCAGCATATCCACCTCTCAACTGAGACTGGCATTGTAAGCACGTCGTTATACCAACATATCCACCTCTCAACTGAGACTGGTATCGTAAGCACATCGTGATACCAACATATCCACCTCTCTACTGAGACTGGTATCGTAAGCACGTCGTTATACCAACATATCCACCTCTCAACTGAGACTGGTATCGTAAGCACGTCGTGATACCAACATATCCACCTCTCTACTGAGACTGGTATTGTAAGCACGTCATGATACTAACATAACCACCTCTCAACTGATACTGGTATCGTAAGCACGTCGTGATACCAGCAAAACATCCCGAGTCTATGACTACTTCCTGCACTGTGGCGCAGTGCTGTAATCCAGCTAATTTGGGGCCAAGTGTAGGCGACTGGTTATGTTCTCAGTTCTCTTCTGATATTTCTCTAAAAACCGTTAAAAATGTTTTTAAAAAAGAGGGAAAAGCTATTGATATTTTCTATAAAATTAACATTTTGTAAATATACACTACAATTTCAATTTAAATATGTAATATCCTTCAAATATTTATTTTAAATTAAAAAATACCCTTCCTCTAGTAGGCCTACAATAATATTGCAAGCGTGAAGTTGACCAGATAACATTCAGGGACAGTTCCGAATTTTAGATGTGGGTTCCGAATTTCGGAAGTGGGTGTGGGTCCCGAATTTCGGATGTAGTTTCGGAATTTGGATGTGGGTTTCAAATGTTGGAAGTCGATTCCGAATTTTCGATTTTCGAAATAGTATTTCAGATTTTACTGACACATTCAGCAAATTAATTAAATTTGTTAAGGTTACATTTTTAAAAATAAATTCGTTATTTAAATTTTATACAATTGATTAACAACAATACTTGGTATGAATATACGTTTTTGTGTAAAAACATCCCTATTTAAATGCACCTTTTTGGTGAAAATTACAAGCCTCATATGAACCGTTTCAAAATATACCTAAGTGCGCCCATGGTTACCTTGGTAGGGATATGGAGTGATAGGTGAACTCCAGACACCCCACACCTACCGACGGTGATCTCTGGAGGGAAACTTCTAATCCCCGGCTACTATGATGCCGCAGCACAGCTGATCCCTTTCAGAGTGGGACCGTGAATCAGTTGGGAGCCAGGTTTGCTTTCAATAATCTACACTACGATCAAATTGCACTGTTCGTAGCCTAATAAGTCAACAATCATATCAAAGAGGCCGTGAAACTATCAATAAATGGATACCAAGTACAGGACGAAGACGTCATCACGGGATGTGGTGACGGTCGCGCTTTGCTTGGCTTGTCTTACCCAGTATACAATCGTTCATGATAAGGCAAACTAATAAATCAAAAAGTAGTTACATTACACGTTTACCTTTTTTAATTTTCAAAAACAACATTATTTCATTTTAATGCATGTCACTTTACAGAGTAACTAAAATTGTAAAAATTACTAAATTCGCTATTACTAAATATTTAGGCATGCTTAAAATCAAGGAAATATAAGTTAAACGTAAATGAAACATTATTTTTTACATAAAGTAAAATCAAACTTTTCTGTAGATTTCGGCAAACACCACCATTAACTCGCCTCCCCCTCCGATGACCACACACAAAGGCCGTTGACACACCATTGTCGGAAGAGTTTATGCTTGTAGTAGCCTTTCCCTGGCGGACGGCAGTAGATAGTGGTATCGTAATAAATATGAGTCCAGTCACCATACGGTTGGACTACACTGACCCAAAACATCATTCTATTTTTAATGGAACCCCGTTTTATAAGAGTGAGTACCATGGGAAGAAATTGAAATAAATTTCCAGAGGCCATCCTGATCCTTAGACAGGCTTGTTCTGTACGTGATCAAATGTATCAATTTAGTTCAAAATCTGTATACATTTTTATTTAACTGTCTTACCGCTGACTGAAGATTCTTTCTTGGAAACCATAGAAGTGAATACTTCGATGCCGAAACTGATTAAACCAATCTTCTACCATGTATACAATCTATATGTTACTCTATGGAAACTCTGGTTATTTCCAAAGCTCAAGATGGAATACATATAAAAACCAACCATTTCAAACAACTTTGTTTGTGATAGAAACGTAGAAAATAGATGCAAATTAACATTTACATTCGAAAGATGACCTGAGTTCTATTCTATAAAGTAGATCACCACCGTATTGGACTTAGGGTCGCATTGAAACGTGAATATAGGGTTGACCCTCAGGAAACTGAATTCAGTAATCACAATCAACAGTCGTTAAATATATTTGACAGTGTACACAGGGTTCACTCTCAGGTTGTAAGAGATTCATTCAGTATTCACCATCAACAGTCGTTAAGTAGATGTGACCGTGTATATAGTATTCATCCTCAGGTTGTAAGAGATTCGTTCAGTAATCACCATCAACAGTCGTTAAGTAGATGTGACCGTGTATATAGTATTCATCCTCAGGTTGTAAGAGATTCGTTCAGTAATCACCATCAACAGTCGTTAAGTAGATGTGACCGTGTATATAGTATTCATCCTCAGGTTGTAAGAGATTCGTTCAGTAATCACCATCAACAGTCGTTAAGTAGATGTGACCGTGTATATAGTATTCATCCTCAGGTTGTAAGATATTCGTTCAGTAATCACCATCAACAGTCGTTAAGTAGATGTGACCGTGTATATAGTATTCATCCTCAGGTTGTAAGAGATTTGTTCAGTAATCACCATCAACAGTCGTTAAGTAAATGTGACCGTGTATATAGTATTCATCCTCAGGTTATAAGAGATTCGTTTAGTAATCACAATCAACAGTCGTTAAGTAGATGTGACCGTGTATATAGTATTCATCCTCAGGTTGTAAGAGATTTGTTCAGTAATCACCATCAACAGTCGTTAAGTAGATGTGACCGTGTATATAGTATTCACCCTCAGGTTGTAAGAGATTAGTTCAGTAATCACCATCAACAGTCGTTAAATATATTTGACAGTGTACACAGGGTTCACTCTCAGGTTGTAAGAGATTCATTCAGTATTCACCATCAACAGTCGTTAAGTAGATGTGACCGTGTATATAGTATTCATCCTCAGGTTGTAAGAGATTCGTTCAGTAATCACCATCAACAGTCGTTAAGTAGATGTGACCGTGTATATAGTATTCATCCTCAGGTTGTAAGAGATTCGTTCAGTAATCACCATCAACAGTCGTTAAGTAGATGTGACCGTGTATATAGTATTCATCCTCAGGTTGTAAGAGATTCGTTCAGTAATCACCATCAACAGTCGTTAAGTAGATGTGACCGTGTATATAGTATTCATCCTCAGGTTGTAAGATATTCGTTCAGTAATCACCATCAACAGTCGTTAAGTAGATGTGACCGTGTATATAGTTATTCATCCTCAGGTTGTAAGAGATTTGTTCAGTAATCACCATCAACAGTCGTTAAGTAAATGTGACCGTGTATATAGTATTCATCCTCAGGTTATAAGAGATTCGTTTAGTAATCACAATCAACAGTCGTTAAGTAGATGTGACCGTGTATATAGTATTCATCCTCAGGTTGTAAGAGATTTGTTCAGTAATCACCATCAACAGTCGTTAAGTAGATGTGACCGTGTATATAGTATTCACCCTCAGGTTGTAAGAGATTAGTTCAGTAATCACCATCAACAGTCGTTAAGTAGATGTGACCGTGTATATAGTATTCATCCTCAGGTTGTAAGAGATTCGTTCAGTAATCACCATCAACAGTCGTTAAGTAGATGTGACCGTGTATATAGTATTCATCCTCAGGTTATAAGAGATTCGTTCAGTAATCACCATCAACAGTCGTTAAGTAGATGTGACCGTGTATATAGTATTCACCCTCAGGTTATAAGAGATTCGTTCAGTAATCACCATCAACAGTCGTTAAGTAGATGTGACCGTGTATATAGTATTCATCCTCAGGTTATAAGAGATTCGTTCAGTAATCACCATCAACAGTCGTTAAGTAGATGTGACCGTGTATATAGTATTCACCCTCAGGTTATAAGAGATTCGTTCAGTAATCACCATCAACAGTCGTTAAGTAGATGTGACCGTGTATATAGTATTCACCCTCAGGTTATAAGAGATTCGTTCAGTAATCACCATCAACAGTCGTTAAGTAGATGTGACCGTGTATATAGTATTCACCCTCAGGTTATAAGAGATTCGTTCAGTAATCACCATCAACAGTCGTTAAGTAGATGTGACCGTGTATATAGTATTCATCCTCAGGTTGTAAGAGATTCGTTTAGTAATCACCATCAACAGTCGTTAAGTAGATGTGACCGTGTATATAGTATTCAACCTCAGGTTATAAGAGATTCGTTCAGTAATCACCATCAACAGTCGTTAAGTAGATGTGACCGTGTATATAGTATTCACCCTCAGGTTGTAATAGATTCGTTCAGTAATCACCATCAACAGTCGTTAAGTAGGTGTGACCGTGTATATAGTATTCATCCTCAGGTTGTAAGAGATTCGTTCAGTAATCACAATCAACAGTCGTTAAATATATTTGACAGTGTACACAGGGTTCACCCTCAGGTTGTAAGAGATCCATTCAGTAATCACCATCAATAGTCGTTAAGTAGATGTGACCGTGTATATAGTATTCAACCTCAGGTTGTAAGAGATTCATTCAGTAATCACCATCAACAGTCGTTAAGTAGATGTGACCGTGTATATAGTATTCAACCTCAGGTTGTAAGAGATTCATTCAGTAATCACCATCAACAGTCGTTAAGTAGATGTGACCGTGTATATAGTATTCAACCTCAGGTTGTAAGAGATTCATTCAGTAATCACCATGAACAGTCGTTATATAGGTGTGAACGTGTATATAGTGTTCACCCTCAGGTTGTAAGAGATTCATTCAGTAATCACCATAAACAGTCGTTAAATAGGTGTGAACGTGTATATAGTGTTCACCCTTACGTTGCAATAGATTCGTTCAGTAATCACCATTTGTTCACCCTCAGGTTGTAAGAGATTCATTCAGTAATCACCATGAACAGTCGTTAAATAGGTGTGAACGTGTATATAGTGTTCACCCTCAGGTTGTAAGAGATTCATTCAGTAATCACCATCAACAGTCGTTAATTAAGTGTGATCGTGTATATAGTATTTACCCTGAGGTTGTAAGAGATTAGTTCAGTAATCACCTTTAACTAATCTTAACTAATCTTAATGCCTGTGTTCAGCAATTTGAAATGGAATATTTATCTACAAACCATTCAAAAACAAAATACATTCATTTTTCTTTAAGAGATCAAGAGTCTTGCTTAAAGCCACTGATAATGGTTGATGGCATTCTTCTTGATGAAACAAACACTGTCAAGTTCCTGGGAATTCACCTAGATAGGGCGTTGACCTGGAGCTGCCACATTGACAGCGTTTGTGCAAAAATTGCCTCTGGTATTTTTGCTTTGAGAAACATTTCAAAATTTTGCACAGTTAAGGTACAGTTAATGGCCTATTTTGGTCTCATTTACCCTCACCTTACCTACGGAGTAAGACTGTGGGGTAGCTGTTCCTTAGACAAACTTCAAAGAGTCTTTCGGCTACAAAAAAGAGCAATACGAATAATTTCCAAATTAAAAGTTAGAGAGTCATGCAAACAGTCCTTCAGGGAATTAGGTTTGCTAACGCTGCCTTGCATTTACATTTTGGAGACTGCACTCTATTGTAGATTCAAATGTAATTTAACACGAGGTAGCGACATCCATCAACACGAAACAAGAAGTAGTCACAGTTTTAGAGTGGCTCGGCACCGTACATCGGCCCTGGAACGCAAACCGTCTGTAGCAGGCGTCAAAATTTTAAACATTCTCCCAGATTATATAAAAAGGGAACAAAATTTCAACAAATTCAAGTCTCGATTAAAAGGCTACTTAGTGGCTCTCGCTTGTTATTCTGTGGGTGAATTTATAGCTGACTCCTAATTTGCAGACGGCTCGGGAGAGATCCTTGTATGAATGTAGTGCTGTAGAAGAGTGTTTGTTTTGAATGAATGCGTTAATCTGTGAACGAATGAACTACCCCACTAAGCTTTACTGGAATTGTTACTATAGTTATTTTATCACATCACTTAATGTATCATTAGTTTGTAGGATCATTTTTATTATAATATGACTTTTGCTATACGATATGTACATATTGTCAAAAAGCAATAAAACTATTTCATTTCATTTCATTTCATTTCATTTCATCACAATTAAAAGTCGTTAAATAGGTGTGAACGTGTACCCTACTAATCTACGTTCACCCCCAGGTTGTAAGAGATTAGTTCAGTAATCACCATCAACAGTCGTTATGTAGTTGTGACCGTGTAAATATTGTCAATCTCAAATAAGGATGCCAACTCGAACTGAAGATACAAGTTGGTGTTTTTCAGCAAAGAAATCGTGAAATTCACATTAGACAGCCTTATTTACAAAACAGTTATTTCTTGAGAAATATATAAATTGATCATTAATCTCTCAATTCGTTCCTTAATGGATGTATAAATAAAAGGATTTCTACGTGTGAATGACTCTACGTAACATTGACTGCTGTCGTACTTCCAAAACTCAATTTAGCTATACAAACAATAAAATATTTAATGAGCAATATTTAAAGAGTACAGATACAAAAGTTATTTTAAGTAATTAACATGTTCAACATTTTACGAATTAAATTAATCATTATTTTGGGGTCAAGTCTGAAAGCATCAAGACCCTTTCATAATTGTGTCTAGATAAGAATGAACTCTTTTCGTTTTAATTTATACATTTAATTTATAAAATAACAATAGAGCTCTTAATTGATGTATTTGTTACACTACACCTTTTGGGATAGATTATAACTGCGTATTGATGTATTGTAGGGTGGGAGAAAGGCCACCAGTTGGAGATAACAGGAAGTAAACAATGTGCAAGGAAGTAATGTCTCGACCGAGCCTTCTGTCTAACTCACGTAAACAGTCATGTCATTAAATAGGCTAATACTCTTCACGAGTAATTAATCGAATAATATTGTCATTGAATCTGAATTAAACGATTACAACTAGGTGTTATGTAAAACTCAGTTTTAATTCTTTATGTTTACACTTTTAAATTAAAATTACAATTAAAACGAATCATTTATATTAGTAATTCTTCAAATTTACGTAAAATGAACCTTAGTTAAATTATGACGATATCATTGTATGTAGAGACCAGAGAAAATGAATTAAGTTTGTTGAAAATAATAATCTCGAAATGAGTAAATTAGAATATCATATGTGTTGTGCTATAATTTGACTAGCCTTATATCAGAGAAAGGTTAGATGTGTACACGAGATGGTTAGCAACAAGGATCATGTACATACGCTGTGCGCATAAGAAAGTCCATACATACCCGTGTGATGTACTCGCGGATAGGTACGATGCGGCCTCTTCTAGCCGTGGTGTCCGCGGCAACCGCCGCCATCTTCCCGGGCCGGAGACTGAGCGCTGAGCCGAGTGTGTCGAGCGGCCACCAAGGGGGCGGTCGGCGCGCAGGCGTGTCTGCCCACACCAAGCCGCACAGTCAATATCACTGCGAGACTGGCTAGCCGAGCAGGAGCGTCAGTAACACATCGGAGTGGCTTTGAGCCGCATTGCGACCAACTACGCGACCTCCAGCACGCCAACGCAACAGTGCTAGGAGCTAGCGAGCTCTCAAGTTCCAAAATTAGCACATGGGTGGAGAATGGCAACTTGCAGTCTACGAGATCACAGCATGTGTATTGGCGTTCGATTATATTTAGACACCTTGACTGCGTGTTTTAGTTGACAGTGCAATTTATTGATGAGCACTAAAGCAATGTTTATGTTAACATACAATTTAATCCCATCTAGGTCATATTTCAAATCCATATTTAGTAAATCTCTATTCTGAGTAATTAACTAATCAAAAACTAAACATTCATCCTAAATGGAAAAAAAAATTCAGTAGTAATGAGTTTTCTTTTTTACGCAGGTCTGACAGACTAGATCGATCCTTACAGAAAATCGAATATGAAGTGTTTAATTGGATGAAAAATAATAAATTTGTTCAACCAACTCAAGCCCTGTGAAAGGGAATGGTCACTATACGCACATGAAGCGTCACGGGTGTCGAGTTGGACTGGAACGCTCTACGATACAAGATCACTTCTCTCAGTCATCATTGGATCTGGCGTTACGGTTGTCATGTTGGACTGGAACGCTCTACGATACAAGATCACTTCTCTCAGTCATCATTGGACCTGGCGTCACGGATGTCATGTTGGACTGGAACGCTCTACGATAAAAGATCACTTCTCTCAGCCATCATTGGATCTGGCGTTACGGTTGTCATGTTGGACTGGAACGCTCTACGTTACAAGATCACTTCTCTCAGCCATCATTGGACCTGGCGTCAAGGGTGTCATGTTGGACTGGAACGCTGTGCAATACAAGATCACTTCTCTCAACCATCGTTGGACCTGGCGTTACGAGTGTCAAGTTGTACTGGAACGCTGTACGATACAAGATCACTTACTTCTCTCAGCCATCATTGGACCTAGCGTCACGGGTGTCATGTTGGACTGGAACGCTCTACGTTACAAGATAACTTCTCTCAGTCATCAGTAGACCTGGCGTCACGGGTGTCATGTTGGACTGGAACGCTCATCGATACAAGATCACTTCTCTCAGTCATCAGTGGACCTGGCGTCTCGGGTGTCATGTTGGACTGGAACGCTCATCGATACAAGATCACTTCTCTCAGCCATCATTGGACCTGGTGTCACCGGTGTCTAGTTGGACTGGAACGCTCATCGATACAAGATCACTTCTCTCAGCCATCATTGGACCTGGTGTCACCGGTGTCTAGTTGGACTGGAACGCTCTACGATACAAGATCATTTCTCTCAGCCATCATTGGACCTGGCGTCACGAGTGTCATGTTGGACTGGAACGCTCATCGATACAAGATCACTTCTCTCAGCCATCATTGGACCTGGTGTCACCGGTGTCTAGTTGGACTGGAACGCTCTACGAAACAAGATCACTTCTCTCAGCCATCATTGGACCTGGCATCACGAGTGTCATGTTGGACTGGAACGCTCTTCGATACAAGATCTCTTTTCTCAGACATCATTGGACCTAATACAAATAATATTACTCATTGTTTGACCTAATGTACTAAATAATAAATACAATTTTAACTCACAGAAACCCATCACAACGTATTGTACGAGCAAGCTTGCTGTTGGCAGCGGTTGAATGAGGTAGTGACGTTGATAATGTTCAAACAGAGCCTCCTACTTGTGTAATAGAGGACATTTCGACTGTCAGAAGTAACACTCTGTCGCTCGACTGTGTCGCAGAAGACGGTGCGATAATCGCGCGATAACACTGACGCAGTATCGAGGGTAGTGGTATACCGTGGGACCACTCCATCACAGAGATGCCGGGGATCTACGACCAGGACTCGAAATGCCAAAACCTCAACTGACCTTCTGATAGAAAACATTTATCTCAACTCAGAGCTGAAACTAATCAGTTATCACGAGTACAAGAATATCAACAAGAAGAACAGAGTCTGAGAAAGCATTACAATGGCTTAGTAAAAAATAAACTTGTATAAAGTTCATAAAGAATATAAAGTATAAGATGTAAGGAACATTTTATTAAACATACACCTATTGGAGATAACAACGAAATTTATTCCAATTGGTGACCAATGAATTGGATTGTTCTAAAGATGCAATACATTTTAAAGCGTTAGTGCATCTTTATTGTGCAGTACTAAATGTGTTAAATTAGCTTATTTGCTCTCTCGCAAAGTCCTGGATCCATCCCTGATTAACATACACAAACAGTTGTTATCTTTACTGCAAATATTGTTTACAATGTGTTTTGACTGATTTAAAGACCACTGAATAATTCACCACAACATGCCCTTTTCTCCGTCTGATGATGAATACGTATTTTATAAGGAAACAATCAACACACCGAACTTGTCGACTATAAAACCATTGCACAATTGAGAAATCCTGCCATATCGCGACAGCGTCAACGAGGATCAGTGCTTGCATCGCAGTCCAAGACGAGATTTGACAACGGCGGCGAATAGCTAACTCCATTTTATTTAATTGAGAATCTTCGTAAATGAAAACTCATTAGTGTAAGTAAGTTTTAGTGTTTCAACAGATATTATAAATATATTTGATAGGATCATGTGTGATGAAGTACATTTCTTCAGTCTAAAGTAGTTAGACTGAGCAGGGTAGAAAGTCTGTTTCTGTTTATAAGTTACTTTTCTGACGGTGCACCTTTTATTAGAAAGAAGTAAGATGGCGCAACGATAGATATATCAAATCTCTTTTAGCCGTTTACAGTTGAGTTATTTCAACGCTATATAAACAATTTGACTGACAAGTGCTAGATCAATCAATAGTGTATAAAATGCACGGCAGATCTATAGTCACAGAGTACCATGATTATATACGCTAGATCAATCAATAGTGTATACAGTGCACGACAGATATATAGTCACAGAGTACCATGATTATTTACGCTAGATCAATCAATAGTGTATACAATGCACGATAGATATATTAAATCTCTTTTAGCCGTTTACAGTTGAGTTATTTCAACGCTATATAAACAATTTGACTGAAAAGTTTGCCCGCTAGATCGTCTCCTATGAACCAGATGACTTTTTATATAACATTAGTGGATTAAATATGTATTTAAAATATTTGTTTGTACGGTTTTGAAAGAGATCAGCTGTACCGATGCTGTGCGATGGGATTATAATATTACAGGGACTTTTATACAGGGTGGCGAACGAAATAATCCAACATTTAGTTTTGTTAAAAAATATTTATTGTGAATGCAATACAGTAAAGTTTGATAAAAATTGTCTACTACATACATGGGCATTAGTTTGAGGCCATTACACGTTCAATATGGCCACCTTCTTGTCTGACAACTGCTTCAACACGAACGCCTATGTTGTTATTGATGACTCGGTGACACATATCGTCGGTTATTTCGATACGTGCCTCAATGATTAGCACTCGCAGATCCATCAGTGTTTAGGATGTTTAGGGAAGATCTCCTCCTTCAGAAATACCCAAAGAAAATAATCGCTCGGATTCAAATCAGGACTGTTTGGGGGCCAGTTATGGCCACACGCAAAACGATTAGGAAATCGGTTTGAAATAACATTTTGGTTGAAATTTTCATGCAAAAAGTCTAAAACAACATTAGCCGTGTGTGGTTTGTCTCCATCCTGCATGAACCACTGGTTCTCTAATTGAAACCCTTTTGCGTCAAGTTGAGATACAAAATAATTACGTACCATGTTTAGATAACGCTCACTATTCACAGTAAGTTCAAAAAAGAATGGCCCTACTAGCTCATGACTCGAGATGGCTGCTCATACCGTAATTCTTGGAGCATGACGCACTTTTTGTTCACTAACAACACCGTCTAAGTGAAAATGTGTCTCATCTGAGAACCAAACATTGTTAATCAATATGTCTTGATTAACAGCCCATTCTGCGAAAACCATTCGTTGATGTTTGTTGTCAATCGTTAATTTGAGTACACTGTAACTTTGTATGGATACAAATGCAAATATTTTTTAAAAATTCGATGCACAGATCGCCTAGAAATGTGAAGATCTGCTGCCGCTTTTCTAGTCGACTTGCCTGGACTCCTCACCAACGCTGCTCTGACAGCTTCAACGTTCTGTGGAGTACGGACAGTGGAAGGCCATTAACGTTTCCTCTCTAATACTGAGCCATCACTATTAGATTTTTCATAAAGTCTACGAATAGTTTTAAATAATGGTGACCAGCGAGTTTGAAAATGAGCATGAAACCGTCTTTGTGTAAGCACCGCACTTTTTGTTTCATTAAAAAACAACATAGTCTTTATGCGGAGATCCACAGACAACCTTCTTTTGTCATATATCTTGCAACAATAATAATAACGGAAGCGGAAACAGAGAGAACTAATCTTCATAAACAGCTGATAGTTTTGCCAACTTACAACACAATAATAATAGGTAACCGGAATAAATACTACCAAAACAAATGTTGGATCATTTCGTGCGCCACCCTGTATTATAAGTTGAGAGATTGGATCATGTCATATCACCTGCCCATTATTTTAAAATAAGCGCTAAGTTTTAACTACTTGCTAATTAAATCAATCGTGATTGATAGTACAACTAAGTACAACTACGACATTACTAAAACGCCTTTTAATTGACCTTACATATGTTCTCACAGTATCACAATAACTTTGTTGGTAATGATTTTATTTATAAATGATAAATGTTTAGGATTATAAGGCGCATTCCCAGTTTGAAATAAAACTTGGTTTTACGAGTTGACACTGGGACTTGGCGGAGGGGGGGGGGGTAGAAATAGTAAACCATGCCACCCACCTCATCACACCCGACCCCAACATGCTGTAAGACCCTAATGTTGTTCACCCAACACCCCTCACTTCCCAAAAATCTCTCGGCCTCATCAACTTTGGTAAACACGATGTTCCGATCAATTGAAATGTACAACGAAACCCTGTATAGTTATACTGTATACCAGCTAAATGGTTATCCACTACAATTTACACAAGATATATCCACAAGTTGGTTATAGAGACGTACAAGCTAGTTGGTAAGTGTAGAGATATCCACCAGTTATTTACTTAGTAGTTGGTAAGTGTAGAGATATCCACCACTTATTTACTTAGTAGTTGGTAAGTGTAGAGATATCCACCAGTTATTTACTTAGTAGTTGGTAAGTGTAGAGATATCCACCACTTATTTACTTAATTGTTGGTAAGTGTAGAGATATCCACCAGTTATTTACCAACTAGTTAATGAGTATAGAATTATTCCCTTCTTATATACTTATTAGTTGGCGAGTGTAAAGTTATACACCACTTATATACTTAGTAGTTGGCGAGTGTAGAGTTAACCACCACTTATATACTTAGTAGTTGGCGAGTTTAGAGTTATCCACCAATTATTTACTTGGTACTTGGTAAGTGTAGAGATATCCACCAGTTATTTACCAACTAGTTAATGAGTGTAGAGTTATTCCCTTCTTATATACTTAGTAGTTGGCGAGTGTAGAGTTATTCACCACTTATATACTTAGTAGTTGGCGAGTGTAGAGTTACCCACCACTTATATACTTAGTAGTTGGCGAGTGTAGAGATATCCACCACTTATTTACTTAGTAGTTGGTAAGTGTAGAGATATCCACCAGTTATATACTTAGTTGGCGAGTGTAGAGATATCCACCAGTTATTTACTTAGTAGTTAATGAGTGTAGAGATATCCACCAGTTATTTACTTAGTTGGCGAGTGTAGAGATATCCACCAGTTATTTACTTAGTAGTTGGTAAGTGTAGAGATATCCACCAGTTATATACTTAGTTGGCGAGTGTAGAGATATCCAACAGTTATATACTTAGTAGGCGAGTGTAGAGATATCCACCAGTTATATACTTAGTAGTTGGTAAGTGTAGAGATATCCACCAGTTATTTACTTAGTTGGCGAGTGTAGAGATATCCACCAGTTATTTACTTAGTAGTTAATGAGTGTAGAGATATCCACCAGTTATTTACTTAGTTGGCGAGTGTAGAGATATCCACCAGTTATTTACTTAGTAGTTGGTAAGTGTAGAGATATCCACCAGTTATATACTTAGTTGGCGAGTGTAGAGATATCCACCAGTTATTTCCTTAGTAGTTGGTAAGTGTTGAGTTATCCACCACTTATTTACTTAATAGTTGGTAAGTGTAGAGATATCCACCAGTTATTTACTTAGTTGGCGAGTGTAGAGATATCCACCAGTTATTTACTTAGTTGGCGAGTGTAGTGATATCCACCAGTTATTTACTTAGTAGTTGGTAAGTGTAGAGATATCCACCAGTTATATACTTAGTTGGCGAGTGTAGAGATATCCACCAGTTATTTACTTAGTAGTTGGTAAGTGTAGAGATATCCACCACTTATTTACTTAATTGTTGGTAAGTGTAGAGATATCCACCAGTTATTTACCAACTAGTTAATGAGTATAGAATTATTCCCTTCTTATATACTTATTAGTTGGCGAGTGTAAAGTTATACACCACTTATATACTTAGTAGTTGGCGAGTGTAGAGTTAACCACCACTTATATACTTAGTAGTTGGCGAGTTTAGAGTTATCCACCAATTATTTACTTGGTACTTGGTAAGTGTAGAGATATCCACCAGTTATTTACCAACTAGTTAATGAGTGTAGAGTTATTCCCTTCTTATATACTTAGTAGTTGGCGAGTGTAGAGTTATTCACCACTTATATACTTAGTAGTTGGCGAGTGTAGAGTTACCCACCACTTATATACTTAGTAGTTGGCGAGTGTAGAGATATCCACCAGTTATTTACCAACTAGTTAATGAGTGTAGAGTTATTCCCTTCTTATATACTTAGTAGTTGGCGAGTGTAAAGTTATTCACCACTTATATACTTAGTAGTTGGCGAGTGTAGAGATATCCACCAGTTATTTACCAACTAGTTAATGAGTGTACAGTTATTCCCTTCTTATATACTTAGTAGTTGGCGAGTGTAAAGTTATTCACCACTTATATACTTAGTAGTTGGCGAGTGTAGAGATATCCACCACTTATTTACTTAGTAGTTGGTGAGTTTACAGATATTCCCGTCATTCGTATGCACTTGCAAGTATATAAAATTAAAATATTCACCAGCTGTACCTAATACAGGGTATCTTGGTAATATATGGTCATATATAGATGCTCCAGATTTATCCTTAGTTCTAGTTGTGAATTGTAAAAGTTTCAATTTACTACTGACATATATTTTACCTTTATTTGAAGTAGTAAGCCTAAATTATAAAACATGTAGCGTCCACGCGACATTAGGCAACGTATATTATATAAAGTAAAAGCTGTATTACAAGTGAAATTCCACTCAGAGATATAATAAGTCATTCGTCATGAAATCTTCAAGTTCATGAAAATTTTAGACCTCTTATATATCTTGGTTTCAAGATAATACCCAACTTTGATATATCAAACAATTCCCCACTTAAATGTATCTCAGTTTATCAAACGTTTCAATGTTATTGTTTGAATATTTTTATATGTTGATAACATTAACTAATCAAATTGAATTTTTCAAACTGTTAAGCTCTGTCACCAAATGTGAAATTGGATAAAAACTACGCTTAATTAATTGTAAATGTCTAGAACGGCACACTTAGATACTTAACAAGTAAGTTTATTTATCCAGAGTCATTTCCACTGTGAACTTTATAATGCTTAACATGCAAGACAGATCTACAGTCACAGAGTACCATGATTATATACGCTAGATCAGTGGTGTATAACATGCACGACAGATCTATAGTTACAGGGGTCCATGATACGCTAGATCAGTAGTGTATAACATGCATGACAGATCTTTAGTTACAGAGTACCTTGATTACATACGCTATATCAGTGGTGTATAACATGCACGACAGATCTATAGTTACATAGTACCATGATTATATACGCTAGATCAGTGGTGTATAACATGCACGACAGATCTATAGTTACAGAGTACCTTGATTATATACGCTAGATCAGTGGTGTATAACATGCACGACAGATCTATAGTTACAGAGTACCATGATTATATACGCTAGATCAGTGGTGTATAACATGCACGACAGATCTACAATTACAGGGGTCCATGATACGCTAGATCAGTAGTGTATAACATGCATGACAGATCTTTAGTTACAGAGTACCTTGATTATATACGCTAGATCAGTGGTGTATAACATGCACGACAGATCTATAGTTACAGGGGTCCATGATACGCTAGATCAGTAGTGTATAACATGCACGACAGATCTACAGTCACAGAGTACCTTGATTATATACGCTAGATTAGTGGTGTATAACATGCACGACAGATCTACAGTCACAGAGTACCTTGATTATATACGCTAGATCAGTGGTGTATAACATGCACGACAGATCTACAGTCAAAGAGTACCTTGAATATATACGCTAGATTAGTGGTGTATAACATGCACAACAGATCTAAAGTCACAGAGTACCTTGATTATATACGCTAGATCAGTAGTGTATAACATGCACGACAGATATACAGTCACAGAGTACCTTGATTATATACGCTAGATTAGTGGTGTATAACATGCACGACAGATCTACAGTCACAGATTACCATGATTATATACGCTAGATCAGTGGTGTATAACATGCACGACAAATCTACAGTCACAGAGTACCTTGATTATATACGCTAGATTAGTGGTGTATAACATGCACGACAGATCTACAGTCACAGAGTACCTTGATTTTATACGCTAGATTAGTGGTGTATAACATGCACGACAGATCTACAGTCACAGAGTACCTTGATTATATACGCTAGATCAGTGGTGTATAACATGCACGACAAATCTACAGTCACAGAGTACCTTGATTATATACGCTAGATCAGTGGTGTATAACATGCACGACAAATCTACAGTCACAGAGTACCTTGATTATATACGCTAGATCAGTGGTGTATAACATGCACGACAGATCTACAGTCACAGAGTACCTTGATTTTATACGCTAGATTAGTGGTGTATAACATGCACGACAGATCTAGAGTCGCAGAGTACCTTGATTATATACGCTAGATCAGTGGTGTATAACATACACGACAAATTTACAGTCACAGAGTACCTTGATTATATACGCTAGATCAGTGGTGTATAACATGCACGACAGATCTACAGTCACAGAGTACTTTGAATATATACGGTAGATTAGTGGTGTATAACATGCACGACAGATCTACAGTCACAGAGTACCTTGATTATATACGCTAGATCAGTGGTGTATAACATGCACGACAGATCTACAGACACAGAGTACCTTGATTATATACGCTAGATCAGTAGTGTATAACATGCATGACAGATCTTTAGTTACAGAGTACCATTATTATATACGCTAGATCAATCAATAGTGTATACAGTGCGCGATGGATATATAGTCACAGAGTACTATAATTATATATGCAAGATCAATCAATAGTGTATACAATGTACGATATATATCTATAGTCACAGAGTACTATAATTATATACGCTAGATCAGTGGTGTATAACATGCATGACAGATCTTTAGTTACAGAGTACCATGATTATATACGCTAGATCAATCAATAGTGTATACAGTGCACGATAGATATATATAGTCACAGAGTACTATAATTATATATGCAAGATCAATCAATAGTGTATACAATGTACGATATATATCTATAGTCACAGAGTACTATAATTATATATGCAAAATCAATCAATAGTGTATACAGTGCGCGATAGATATATAGTCACAGAGTACTATAATTATATATGCAAGATCAATCAATAGTATATACAGTGCGCGATAGATATATAGTCACAGAGTACTATAATTATATATACAAGATCAATCAATAGTGTATACAATGTACGATATATATCTATAGTCACAGAGTACTATAATTATATATGCAAAATCAATCAATAATGTATACAGTGCGCGATAGATATATAGTCACAGAGTACTATAATTATATATGCAAGATCAATCAATAGTGTATACAGTGCGCGATAGATATATAGTCACAGAGTACTATAATTATATATGCAAGATCAATCAATAGTGTATACAATGTACGATATATATCTATAGTCATAGAGTACTATAATTATATACGCTAGATCAGTAGTTTCTAACATGCATGACAGATCTTTAGTTACAGAGTACCATGATTATATACGCTAGATCAATCAATAGTGTATACAATGCACGGCAGATCTATAGTCACAGAGTACCATGATTATATACGCTAGATCAATCAATAGTGTATACAGTGCACGATAGATATAGTCACAGAGTACTATAAATATATATGCAAGATCAATCAATAGTGTATACAATGCACGATATATCTATGGTCACAGAGTACTATAACTATATACGCTGAATCAATCGATAGTGCATACAGTGCACGAAAGATCTATAGTCACAGAGTACCATGATTATATAAGCTAGATCAATCAATAGTGTACACAGTGCGCGATATATATATATATATATATATATATATATATATATATATATATATATATATATATATATATATATAGTCACAGTGTACCATGATTATATACGCTAGATTAATCAATAGTGTATACAATTCACGAAAGATCTATAGTCACAGAGTACCATGATTATATACGCTAGATTAACCAATAGTGTATACAATTCACGAAAGATCTATAGTCACAGAGTACCATGATTATATACGCTAGATCAATCAATAGTGTATACAATGCACGAAAGATCTATAGTCACAGTGTACCATGATTATATACGATAGATTAATCAATAGTGTATACAATGCACGAAAGACCTATAGTCACAGAGTACCATGATTATATACGCTAGATCAATCAATAGTGTATACAATGCACGAAAGATCTATAGTCACAGTGTACCATGATTATATACGCTAGATCAATCAATAGTGTATACAATGCACGAAAGATCTATAGTCACAGTGTACCATGATTATATACGCTAGATCAATCAATAGTGTATACAATGCACGAAAGATTTATAGTCACAGTGTACCATGATTATATACGCTAGATTAATCAATAGTGTATACAATTCACGAAAGATCTATAGTCACAGAGTACCATGATTATATACGCTAGATTAATCAATAGTGTATACAATGCACGAAAGATCTATAGTCACAGAGTACCATGATTATATACGTTTTACAGTACAAATAGGCTTGGCTACTTTTATTGTTCTATGAGTATTACTTAATATTGCGAATCCAAACTCTCCAAACCTCTACTTGATTTTATGCTCTTTGTAGGTTTGCAAGGCCATTAAATGTCAAATATACATCCTATCAGTGTAAGGTTGATTGGAAATACGATGTAGAAGAAATGCCCGATAAACATAATTGGGACGGGGAATCAAGTTAGTGAAGGTGAAATGCCAGTACATAAAACACAACTTCAATTAGTCTTGCAGTATTAATTCTGTACTTTAATTGAACGAAATGAATGATCTTGGCTGACGGCCAATTCTTGAAACATCGCATTTAAAATTGTGAAAATTTAGCATGATTGAATTTCGTGTATCCTAAATCCTAAAAAACCAACTACAGTAAACTAGCTGGTGGCATATTTAATGTTTGTAAGTCATATTAATATGCAAAAAGTAGCCATAGGCTAAAGCTAACTTCGATCCAGAATCAAATAAATGTTGAATCAGCTGGGGCTTTGGAGTTAAGCTTTTAATCAATAAGAATTTCCAAGGAAAGTATGCAAGACTATAAAGACTACATTAGTATGTACTTCTGCGATTGCTTCCATGTGTGAAAGGGGTAGTGGGCAACATGTGATTGTAGAGATTAGGGATATTTTCTGCTTATCGTTGAACAACTGTATGATGACATATGAAACAGAAACAAAATTAAAACTTTAAGGAGCACTTGGTTATATTCTGCGGAAAAAATTATACAGTAACTATGCTTTCAGACGAATAAGACATGATATAGGACCATTTGGTTACCAAGCAATGGGTGTGAACTCACAGCAGGCGACTAGAATTAAACAGTTTTACTTCACCATTTAATACAACATATAAAATCAAGCATAAAAGTTTAAACTAAATTGATCGCCCACAGCAAATTTAACATATAATAGTTCACAACAACGTTTTTGTTTACTTTATTATGTTTCTAACAATGACTATAACATACATATAACAAACTAATAACAAATTAAACAAGCATTGCAGAGAGCTAGTGTACAGTGAAGTGACTAAAAATATGGACTGGACTAAAATATGCTAGGGTATAAAATTATTATCTAAACAAATTAACAAGATTATCAATCTCTGGTAAACAAATGTGTAGGTTAAGGAATAAACAACTCGCCATCTTAAATTTATGAGAGTGTAATTTCTTTAAAGAGGCATACAACTCTCAATGTGTGTAACAACCTCAAGATGTTGTAGCCAGCAATGGACTATACAAACTCGCAATGTGTTTTTAACATTCCTTGCTTGATAAATAAATTTAATTTACTAAATATTTATGCTGAATTTAAACTATTGAGAAAATTATATTTAAGAAAACACACGTACATACAATTAAAACGATAAACAAGATGCTCCTTCTTGAGGGCATGTTAAATGACTGATCCTCCTAATTGTCTATTATTCAACAATACACAAGATTTTCGTCATTCTGCGGAATGGAGAGGTGAGGGGGCGTCACAGATAAGGACGACAGTCCCGGTGCGTCGTGACCAGCACGTGCGAGACTCTACAGCCAATGTTATCACCTTATAGATAGCAAGGTCGAAACAGATGATTGTAAACTGATGTCAACGCTGGCTCTTGTCAGTTGGGTTCCCGTGCCGGTCCCAGACACCCGCCTTGAGTTGCGACGCTTCCAGGTCAGTACTGATTCACCATCTGGTGATTTCATTTTTCGTGCCTAATTATTCAAAGAACAACATCAGCTCTAACATTTCATTGCACCACAGTAATTAAATAAAATTAATTTGTATATATTATTGTACGTAACATTTTATATGTGCACTTACAGATGAGTTCAGTCACAGCACAAAATGTCGTAACTAAATCCTCCAAATCAAAGTCCCTCAATTGCTTGAAAATCTTAATTTAATCATCAAAGCTATAAAAATAAATCAGGTCTTAATACGTTTGTGATACGAAACATAAACTTATTAACTTGACCTAAAAAAATCAGCTACAAGTAGTTCCTAGTATTTCAAGTCCTGAATATACAACAACAGTCATCTGTTCCCATATCCTAGAACAGTAGGTCCAATGTACGAAGACGTACGACTGCGATCGCACATTCATACAAAGGAAACATATGTGAGTGGGTAACATCGTTTACATTACTTCCAAACCACACCACAAACGTTGGGATTGGGTATCAGTGTTTACATTACTTCTAAACCACACCACAAACATTTGGATTGGGTATCAGTGTTTACATTACTTCCAAACCACACCACAAACATTGGGATTGGGTATAATTGTTTACATTACTTATAAACCACACCACAAACATTGGGATTGGGTATCAGTGTTTACATTACTTCTAAACCACACCACAAACATTGGGATTGGGTATCAGTGTTTACATTACTTCCAAACCACACCACAAACGTTGGGATTGGGTATAATTGTTTACATTACTTCTAAACCACACCACAAACATTGGGATTGGGTATCAGTGTTTACATTACTTCCAAACCACACCACAAACGTTGGAATTGGGTATAATTGTTTACATTACTTCTAAACCACACCACAAACATTGGGATTGGGTATCAGTGTTTACATTACTTCTAAACCACACCACAAACATTAGGATTGGGTATCAGTGTTTACATTACTTCCAAACCACACCACAAACGTTGGGATTGGGTATCATTGTTTACATTACTTCTCAACCACACCACACACGTTGGGATTGGGTATCATTGTTTGCATAACTTCTCAACCACACCACATACGTTGGGATTGGGTATCATTGTTTACATTTCTTCCAAACCACACCACATACGTTGGGATTGGGTATCACTGATAACATTACTGTACTTCTCAACCACGCCACATACGTTGGGATTGGGTATCATTGTTTACATTACTTCTCAGTCACACCACATACGTTGGGATTGGGTATCATTGTTTACATTACTTCACAACCACACCACAGACGTTGGGTTGAAGTGACCTTGTTCACATGACTTCTAACCACACCACAGACGTTGGGTTTCAGTGACATTACTTACATCATTGCCCGATCACACCACAGACGTTGGGTTGAAGTGACCTTGTTTACATGACTTCTAACCACACCACAGACGTTGTGTTTCAGTGACATTACTAACATCACTGCCCGACCACACCACAGACGTTGGGTTGAAGTGACCTTGTTTACATTACTTCACAACCACACCACAGACGTTGGGTTGAAGTGACCTTGTTTACATTACTTCACAACCACACCACAGACGTTGGGTTTCAGTGACATTACTTACATCACTGCCCGACCACACCACATACGTTGGGTTGAAGTGACCTTGTTTATATTACTTCACAACCACACCACAGACGTTGGGTTTCAGTGACATTACTTACATCACTGCCCGATCACACCACAGACGTTGGGTTGAAGTGAACTTGTTTACATTACTTCACAACCACACCACAGACGTTGGGTTTCAGTGACATTACTTACATCACTGCCCGACCACACCACAGACGTTGGGTTGAAGTGACCTTGTTTACATTACTTCACAACCACACCACAGACGTTGGGTTTCAGTGACATTACTTACATCACTGCCCGATCACACCACAGACGTTGGGTTGAAGTGACCTTGTTTACATGACTTCTAACCACACCACAGACGTTGGGTTTCAGTGACATTACTTACATCATTGCCCGATCACACCACAGACGTTGGGTTGAAGTGACCTTGTTTACATGACTTCTAACCACACCACAGACGTTGTGTTTCAGTGACATTACTTACATCACTGCCCGACCACACCACAGACGTTGGGTTGAAGTGACCTTGTTTACATTACTTCACAACCACACCACAGACGTTGGGTTGAAGTGACCTTGTTTACATTACTTCACAACCACACCACAGACGTTGGGTTTCAGTGACATTACTTACATCACTGCCCGACCACACCACATACGTTGGGTTGAAGTGACCTTGTTTATATTACTTCACAACCACACCACAGACGTTGGGTTTCAGTGACATTACTTACATCACTGCCCGATCACACCACAGACGTTGGGTTGAAGTGAACTTGTTTACATTACTTCACAACCACACCACAGACGTTGGGTTTCAGTGACATTACTTACATCACTGCCCGACCACACCACAGACGTTGGGTTGAAGTGACCTTGTTTACATTACTTCACAACCACACCACAGACGTTGGGTTTCAGTGACATTACTTACATCACTGCCCGATCACACCACAGACGTTGGGTTGAAGTGACCTTGTTTACATTACTTCACAACCACACCACAGACGTTGGGTTTCAGTGACATTACTTACATCACTGCCCGACCACACCACAGACGTTGGGTTTACTTGACATTGGTTACATCACTTCCTAATCACACCACAGACGTTGGATTTGCATGACAATATATATTACTTTAAAACTTCATTATAAGAGATTGGTTTGGATGACAATATTTACGCCAATTCCTTACCACATTTGATGGAGTTTGTGATGTTGTACACTTCGCTTTCTAACCATACAACATAAGCTGGGTTTGGGTGACATTGTTTACGTAGCCTAATTTCCCATCATTTCATAAGATGGATTTAGTAGGCCATTTTGTATACTTTACTTTTCAACCACGCCACATAAGATGGTGGTGGTGACATTGTATACGTCACTTTTCAACTACGCTACATATGATAGGGTAGTGACTTTATATACTTCATATATCAACACAACACAAGAGATGGGTTTGGGTGATCATTTTTACATTACTTTTCAACAACGCCACCTTAATTGGATACCCCTACCCACTCACTTAATACACCATATCTTAAAACTTTGTGGTTGATGGCCCATTGCCTTCTTCCTGAAGCGGGGAATAATATGACAGTTACGACGAAAAAGAGGGACGAGGAAGTCTAGACTGGTGTTAACCTCAAACGTTATGTATGTAAAGTGACTGCCTTAGTCTAGTGTTTGTAGTGCGGGAATCTCAAATAAGAGTGCAATTACAGCTATAGCTCATTCTGAATTTAGAGAGCAATTAATTATAAATTATCACAATTTCAATTTAACACGGTATTTATACTTATTATAGAGAATAAATATTTTTGCATTCAAATCTTCTCTTCACAGTTTACCTTGCCTGCAAACCTGTGCGTTAACTCTACGATTCAAAGAATAACCGACCGCCCGCTCAGATGGCGATCCGAACCTTGGAACATGGACTCCGCAGTCCGAGCCTAAAGTATGGGAGTTCATCAACCCGGCACCAAGCTTTATATGTTATAAAAAAACACGTCAACCCGGCACTGGACCTTTCACTGGCCGCCATGACAGTATGTCAACCCGGCACCAGCCACCCCTCTTACCCATTCCACCTACACTACCCCCTCCCAACCCCTCCTTTCTCTTTCCCCTCCCCTAATCACCTCCCCTTTTCGTAAGGTGCCGTAGGTTCGCGCTGTCCATGTCCGGGGACCGAGCTTTACTAAACGAAGGTGTGTGATGGTTTTAAAATGAATGGGGGTGAGCTTTGTAAAATGAAGGCAACGCTTTGTTCAATAGGTTAGGTTAGGTTAGGTTAAAGGAGTTAGGGCGATGAGATGCCTAGGGTTCGAGGGAGGGAAAGAAGAGAATGAGGGGCGTATGTTTGGTGTTGTGGAGGGGGAACCCAGCTCCCCTACCTTCAAACTGTCTCGGTGCCGGGTTAAGTTGTGACATTAGTAACGCCTGATTAACCTTAGAGCGGTGGTCAGATTTGGTGCCGGGTAGACGTGCCGCCTAAAGTATATCAACCAGTGAGCCACTCATCGATAGTTACCACACCGGCTCATTTAGTATATAATTATTACTAAATATGTACTAATTGTAGTTTTCGCCAAGTGAGATATAGTAATGAACTCTATCCATTAAGAAATAAAGGAATTATTCTCACCTAACATTATTATGTAGCATAGGCATATTATTTGGTAAGCATAAAATAGACAATATGAAATATTAGGACGGCGCAAACATGGCAGAGGTAAATTCACCATCTAGGTATCTTTTCTATTGTACTAACTTCAAAATAACGTTTAAAATGTACAATATAAAGTCAGAAAACACTTATTCAACCAATCGTACGCAATCTTATTACTGTATAATGATTCAGAAACGATGTACTCACTCATCACGAAATCTCCGAAAATATTCAACAGATTTTCATTAAATTAGGAGTGAATTTATTTTTTGTATTATACAGACACAATACGATAGAATTTCTGGAAATTCCATTCCTACAGGGTAGAAAAAGCTCCTAAACGTTTCTTTTTTTTCATAAGACTCACATTGGCATTATTGTAATTTAATATTTTATTTCAAACTGCTAATACAAAAAACATAAACATGACACAAAAACTTGGCTTATTTGGTTTTCAATATAAAATGTTTAAGGTCATATCTAATAACTCTGCCACGGTTGCACTACTTAGCATCTTTCTAAAGTAGACTTGTAGGATTTCTAGACTACAAACCTTTGTTATCTAGGAAAACGACAGCAGGCTGAGCTGTTATACTGATGTGATGGTTTAGAGAGAACCACGGAGAGAAGGGTAAGCAAGCGTAGAGAACCACTCCGTAGCTAAGCAAGGGCTTTTAGCTAGTAAATACATAATTAGTGATCATAAGTTATTACTATTTGGACAGGTCAATGACCTTTCCCTACTAGTAATAACTAATAACCTACTACTATACAAAAACTGGTTGATAACAGCAGAGGGGCTGCACGACGTTCTCTCACAACAATGGCCGGCCCGTTGTCAAATCCAATTAGCCACGCTTTTCCCAATCAATAACCGAATATTACATGTTGCATAATCTTTATGAAAACATTAACCTAGTATTTATTTCAGTTGATCCCAAAGTTGTAAATTTATTTTCCAGAATAGAGGTTGCTAGCGTTCTAATTTAAATTTATTTCTCATATTTTTTAGATCTTTATAATTATATTGTTATTATTTTTACAGGCATACGTTTGAAATTAAGTAGAAGAAATGTTTCTATTACTAAGAGAGGGTTAGGTGAACACACGGCTGAGAACACCCTTCACTACTCTCCGTTCACACTTTAGTTGAGACTGTGGGCGCTGAATTGCCCATGCAATTCTAATGGAGCTTCCGCGCTACTAGCCAAGTACAAAACATTCACAGATTCTGAATTTATATCAGACAAACATACTTCTACGTTAGTTTTAAGTACCGTAGTTTTTTGTGCGTTATAGTAAATTACCAAATATTAAAAATATATAAAATAAATCAGTAATGTTGTTTTAATTTACAAAGCTGATTATAACTACAAAAAATATTTACTCTAATAAAATCTTCGTCATTTTCAAATAAAAGAAATCTTACGAGTATTATATAACGTGTCTATTGTTTTGTTTTGATTTTTTATGCTCATATTTTGTAGTGTTTTCAATTTTAATAAATCAATGACAAATTATGTTGCCTTTATTAAATACAGTTACTGTAATAGATATTAACTGAGCTTAAATAAATACTCTGCTGTCGATATTAATTAATTTTAAATTCATTTTACATGAATTATGATTCCCACTATCGATGACAGTTACACTGAGAGCGATATAAAACGTCGTTTTTTTATATGTGATGTATTTAGGATAGACAGTAGTGCGGCGACCGTCCATAGCCCACACAGTCTCAACTAAAGTGTGAACGGAGAGTAGTAGGTCCTCTGCCGTCCCATCCTGGTCCTTTGGGTGAACTGCCAATTGCAAAATTCACCTAACATCTAAATTTAGTGCTTGCTTCATGACATACATACTAACCTTACAAAATTAAATCATGTTAAAGAAATTAAAGAAAAACTGGATGGCTACTAAAACATCCTGATTGTGTGTCAATATCTTTAATAATTCAATATAGTTTTGACTATTGAAATAGAATTACTCTTGGTGGTTTGCAATTTTGATCAACTTACTTTATATTACCATTTCATTAATTTTTTAAGGTTATGTTTTTAAAATATATGTAAAAAATGAAATGAGTTGAATGAAGTTGAGTATCGACGCTGGTACAATGGGTGATGATTTTTACCATTAGTATTCTTAATACAGGAAAACATAATATTTGTTTTGTTGAGGTTCTGCTGGACCCCCGGACATATTGAATTCATGCCCGCAAGAATGATGTTTAATTTTACACCATATTTAACTGTACATTTTCTGCAGTTCTCATTTTAAAGCAATAGTAACAACACATTCAAATAAAATATTTCACTATCATCTTAGTGGAATTTGATACATTTATAATTTTAAAAATCAAATGTTGAATTATTTTTCTGGCTTTATGCGTTAAAACGTTTAAAGTATTTTGATGCAAATTTTTTAGAGATTTAAAATTAGATACACTAAAAATTGCAAATAAAAAAAAATAATAATTACACTGAATGGGCATAACGTTCCATGTAAAAGTTATTTCGGACGTTCATCCAATATGGCCGACTCGTAGGTATTTTAATTTGCTACGTTACATTCATTTAGTTCCGCTTTTGTATGAAATACACACATAATTTATGACAATCGTTAAAACACGTTTGATTGCAATAGCAAACATACAAAGTTCCGAACGGTTGAAACGAAACAGATGCCAACAATGGAACAAACAATCTGTGGTAATGACAAATCTGTTTCACTTACTGAAAAAGACAAACTTTAAAATGTAATGCATAAGTCACTAGCCATTTTCCCCGTAATCAGATTTGCTTTAGGAAGTATAATTCTATAAAAAGAATTTCCAGAGGCGGTCTAGTTTAATGAGGTTTCGGGTCCTCAACTATTTACCATACTTTGCAAAAATGAATAAAATAGTAATATTGGTAGTAAACATGTGCGAATCATTGTACTATTGTTGGCTGTAATTTTTAGTCTATATAGTTTAATTTAAATGTAATATAAAGCACGCAGTTTGTTACGTATATAACTATGTACATTGCCTCGGAGACAGTATTGGCCTTTTATCTTATGTGAAGGGACTTACGAGTCAAGTGTCAACAATCACAGTGATAAGAGTTAAATCTATATAGTTTAATTTAAATGTAATATAAAGCACGCAGTTTGTTACGTATATAACTATGTACATTGCCTCGGAGACAGTATTGGCCTTTTATCTTATGTGAAGGGACTTACGAGTCAAGTGTCAACAATCACAGTGTTAAGAGTTAAATCTATATAGTTTAATTGAAATGTAATACAAAGCACGCAGTTTGTTACGTATATAACTATGTACATTGCCTCGGAGACAGTATTGGCCTTTTATCTTATGTGAAGGGACTTACGAGTCAAGTGTCAACAATCACAGTGATAAGAGTTAAATCTATATAGTTTAATTGAAATGTAATATAAAGCACGCAGTTTGTTACGTATATAACTATGTACATTGCCTCGGAGACAGTATTGGCCTTTTATCTTATGTGAAGGGACTTACGAGTCAAGTGTCAACAATCACAGTGTTAAGAGTTAAATCTATATAGTTTAATTGAAATGTAATATAAAGCACGCAGTTTGTTACGTATATAACTATGTACATTGCCTCGGAGACAGTATTGGCCTTTTATCTTATGTGAAGGGACTTACGAGTCAAGTGTCGACAATCACAGTGATAAGAGTTAAATCTATATAGTTTAATTAAAATGTAATATAAAGCACGCAGTTTGTTACGTATATAACTATGTACATTGCCTCGGAGACAATATTGGCCTTTTATCTTATGTGAAGGGACTTACGAGTCAAGTGACAACAATTACAGTGATAAGAGTTAAATCTATATAGTTTAATTTAAATGTAATATAAAGCACGCAGTTTGTTACGTATATAACTATGTACATTGCCTCGGAGACAGTATTGGCCTTTTATCTTATGTGAAGGGACTTACGAGTCAAGTGTCAACAATCACAGTGATAAGAGTTAAATCTATATAGTTTAATTGAAATGTAATATAAAGCACGCAGTTTGTTACGTATATAACTATGTACATTGCCTCGGAGACAGTATTGGCCTTTTATCTTATGTGAAGGGACTTACGAGTCAAGTGTCAACAATCACAGTGATAAGAGTTAAATGTAATATAAAGCACGCAGTTTGTTACGTATATAACTATGTACATTGCCTCGGAGACAGTATTGGCCTTTTATCTTATGTGAAGGGACTTACGAGTCAAGTGTCAACAATCACAGTGATAAGAGTTAAATCTATATAGTTTAATTGAAATGTAATATAAAGTACGCAGTTTGTTACGTATATAACTATGTACATTGCCTCGGAGACAGTATTGGCCTTTTATCTTATGTGAAGGGACTTACGAGTCAAGTGACAACAATCACAGTGATAAGAGTTAAATCTATATAGTTTAATTTAAATGTAATATAAAGCACGCAGTTTGTTACGTATATAACTATGTACATTGCCTCGGAGACAGTATTGGCCTTTTATCTTATGTGAAGGGACTTACGAGTCAAGTGACAACAATCACAGTGATAAGAGTTAAATGTTATATAAAGCACGCAGTTTGTTACGTATATAACTATGTACATTGCCTCGGAGACAGTATTGGCCTTTTATCTTATGTGAAGGGACTTACGAGTCAAGTGTCAACAATCACAGTGATAAGAGTTAAATGTTATATAAAGCACGCAGTTTGTTACGTATATAACTATGTACATTGCCTCGGAGACAGTATTGGCCTTTTATCTTATGTGAAGGGACTTACGAGTCAAGTGTCAACAATCACAGTGATAAGAGTTAAATCTATATAGTTTAATTAAAATGTAATATAAAGCACGCAGTTTGTTACGTATATAACTATGTACATTGCCTCGGAGACAGTATTGGCCTTTTATCTTATGTGAAGGGACTTACGAGTCAAGTGTCAACAATCACAGTGATAAGAGTTAAATCTATATAGTTTAATTTAAATGTAATATAAAGCACGCAGTTTGTTACGTATATAACTATGTACATTGCCTCGGAGACAGTATTGGCCTTTTATCTTATGTGAAGGGACTTACGAGTCAAGTGTCAACAATCACAGTGATAAGAGTTAAATCTATATAGTTTAATTGAAATGTAATATAAAGTACGCAGTTTGTTACGTATATAACTATGTACATTGCCTCGGAGACAGTATTGGCCTTTTATCTTATGTGAAGGGACTTACGAGTCAAGTGACAACAATCACAGTGATAAGAGTTAAATGTTATATAAAGCACGCAGTTTGTTACGTATATAACTATGTACATTGCCTCGGAGACAGTATTGGCCTTTTATCTTATGTGAAGGGACTTACGAGTCAAGTGTCAACAATCACAGTGATAAGAGTTAAATCCTTTTAAAAATGTCATGTTTTCTCAAGACAATACTGATAAAGTAATCCAATACAGAATTAATCCCTCGGTCTCCTTAAAATACGCAACAATTTTGTCAACATTTCATACTCGATTTGAAGTTATTTTTCATACAGTATATGAAAATCACCGGAAGAAAACCGATAGAATACGTCAGCCCAGTTTAAAGAAGCCAGGAAAGGCCCGAACCGACATGGCACTTCCAGAGACTGGTACTCTCATGGCAACTCCACTACCTTGGCTCCAGGTGGTGCTGTGCAATACAGCTCCTCCAGAGATAAGATGTCAGGAGGCACTACTTAAAGAATTCAATAAGATTTTGAATGCCCGCACCTCCCTATTCCCTAGGATCTCCACGTCAGAACGACTGCTTAAAATCATGAAATCCATCTCTACGTACTTCTCTCCAGTACGTAATGAGAATTAGCTGGCATAAATACAATCGGTGAGGCAGGTCTTAAATGGCTTGATGGATTGGACTTAGCTTTGTGACAGGAGATCACTTGTTTTTTATTTATTTATTTTTAATTTTTATTATAATCTTATGACTTTTGGAGTATTTACCAGGTATAAAACAATGCTTTTATATAATTTTAAATAAAAAAATGGTAGCTGACTAAAAAACCATACGCTATATATACAGTACTTCCAGAGACTGGATACTCATACTGTCCTCATGAGACTTCAAACATGTCTGACGATCGCGAAGGGTATAAAGACGTTACTGGATTTTATAATATTTTAGGTGTACGGAGGAGTGGTCGTTACTTCCGGAGGAACAATGTACGTATAATCTCGTTACTGGAATGTACAATATTTTAGGTGTACGGAGGAGTCATCGTTACTTCCGGAGGAACAATGTACGTATAATCTTGTTACTGACTTGTACAATATTTTAGGTGTACGGAAGAGTGGTCGTTACTTCCGGAGGAACAATGTACGTATAATCTCGTTACTGGAATGTACAATATTTTAGGTGTACGGAGGAGTGGTCGTTACTTCCGGAGGAACAATGTACGTATAATCTCGTTACTGGAATGTACAATATTTTAGGTGTACGGAGGAGTCATCGTTACTTCCGGAGGAACAATGTACGTATAATCTTGTTACTGACTTGTACAATATTTTAGGTGTACGGAAGAGTGGTCGTTACTTCCGGAGGAACAATGTACGTATAATCTCGTTACTGGAATGTACAATATTTTAGGTGTACGGAGGAGTGGTCGTTACTTCCGGAGGAACAATGTACGTATAATCTTGTTACTGACTTGTACAATATTTTAGGTGTACGGAGGCTTGGTCGTTACTTCTGGAGGAACAATGTACGTATAATCTTGTTACTGGAATGTACAATATTTTAGGTGTACGGAGGAGTGGTCGTTACTTCCGGAGGAACAATGTACGTATAATCTCGTTACTGGAATGTACAATATTTTAGGTGTAGGCCTACGGAGGAGTGGTCGTTACTTCCGGAGGAACAATGTACGTATAATCTTGTTACTGACTTGTACAATATTTTAGGTGTACGGAGGCTTGGTCGTTACTTCCGGAGGAACAATGTACGTATAATCTTGTTACTGGAATGTACAATATTTTAGGTGTACGGAGGAGTCATCGTTACTTCCGGAGGAACAATGTACGTATAATCTCGTTACTGGAATGTACAATATTTTAGGTGTAGGCCTACGGAGGAGTGGTCGTTACTTCCGGAGGAACAATGTACGTATAATCTTGTTACTGACTTGTACAATATTTTAGGTGTACGGAGGCTTGGTCGTTACTTCCGGAGGAACAATGTACGTATAATCTTGTTACTGGAATGTACAATATTTTAGGTGTACGGAGGAGTGGTCGTTACTTCCGGAGGGACAATGTACGTATAATCTCGTTACTGGAATGTACAATATTTTAGGTGTACGGAGGAGTGGTCGTTACTTCCGGAGGAACAATGTACGTATAATCTCGTTACTGACTTGTACAATATTTTAGGTGTACGGAGGCTTGGTCGTTACTTCCGGTAGAACAATGTACGTATAATCTCGTTACTAGGTTGTACAATATTTTAGGTGTACGGAGGCTTGGTCGTTACTTCCGGAAGAACAATATACGTATAATCTCGTTTCTGGCTTGTACAATATTTTAGGTGTACGGAGGAGTGGTTGTTACTTCCGGAAAAACAATGTACGTATAATCTCGTTACTGGGTTGTACAATATTTTAGGTGTATGGAGGCTTGGTCGTTAAATCCGGAAGAACAATGTACGTATAATCTCGTTACTGGGTTGTACAATATTTTAGGTGTACGGAGGCTTGGTCGTTACTTCCGGAAGAACAATGTACGTATAATCTCGTTACTGGGTTGTACAATATTTAAGTTGTACGGAGGCTTGGTCGTTACTTCCGGAAGAACAATGTACGTATAATCTCGTTACTGGGTTGTACAATATTTTAGGTGTACGGAGGAGTGATCGTTACTTCCGGAAGAACAATTTACGTATAATCACGTTATTGGATTGGATAATATTTTCTTAGGAACCTGTTTCAAGCACAAATGCCTCACTAATGTTATCTGCTGAAATATGAGAATGAATACATATCACTTTTTCCGTCACAAACCGTCAGTAAATGTTATAAATGTCGGCTACTGGAGCGTACTGTATACGCCTTAGTAGCTGACATGTATATATATTGGTACCTTACAACTGTATTTATATTTTGTTTTTGAAATTTTTTAATGATGTAGTATCAGATGAGGAAGACAAAGGTTGTTGGACATTTGCCATCATTACGTGAAAAATACCAATCACGACGTTTCGATTTGGTAAAACCCAAATCTTTTTCAAGTGCTAAAAACTAAATTACATCTACACAAACATGTTATAAAACTACGTTCTTAAACTTACATGCTTAATGTTATTTTAAATTAATAGTGTTTCTCAGGTACCATATATTTATTTTATTTATGCTTAGTTAGTGTAATCTCATTTCAGTCTGATTGGAATATTAATTTAATTGTGTTTTGAAATATTTTCGTTGATATCGTGACCTTGGGAGCGCCTAATTAGTTATATTAATTACACCCTGTTAACATTTTTTTATATTTAGTAGAAGTTCATTTTGTTGTAGGCCTACCCCATTCTAGGATCTAGGTTAAAATGTAGATAATTATTAATGTAGATAAGTTTATTAGTTTAAGAACGTAGTTTTATAACATGGTTGTGTAGATGTAATTTAGTTTTTAGCACTTGAAAAAGATTTGGGTTTTACCAAATTGAAACGTCATGATTGGTATTTTTCACGTAATAATGGCAAATGTCCAACAACCTTTGTCTTCCTCACCTGTATGTATATGTTGGTTATGTATATATTGCCCTTGGACTATTTATTTTAGAACTTGGCTTTGTCATAAGAAAACTCCTTAACACCAGTGGTCGAAGTTTTAACTAGCATCCCATATGAAGAAAAACTTATTAAGAGAACAGGAGGAAAATCAAATCAAAAAGAAGAAGTTGAGGCAGCAGAACAAGTTGTTGAAGTAAAAATTCAAGGAAAACTTGTTTCAGCTAAAAGGAAAATCAGTTTTGAAAACCGTCAAATTAGTGGAAAGAAAAAAGTTGAAAATGCAGTTCAGTTATCTTGGTTTTCAAGATCTGTGATGAGGACATACAAGAACATCCAATGTTTTAAATTTCATTGTTGGTACCATACTATGTGCGCAGGTGTAAAATCGACACAACAGATTTTCTACCGTACCTTTTCAAAGACTAACAAGTTGAGTTTTTCCTATTATATTCAAGACTGAATAATTTGATTTAGTACATTCCTTACCAACAAACGTATTTTAATATATCTGATGTTTCAACCAAATTGTGACGTGATAAATAAATTGCCTCTGTGGCAATTTAGGCGTATTAGGCAAAACACGTGGGGCGATTTAGGGATACAAGGTGCAACTTGGTAACATATTTATCAATTTTGAATAATTATTTTCTTCCCTAATTTTAAAAATCTACTGATAACAACTATATGGTTGACATTGCGTTAGTTAGGAGAGAATATTTATATAAAATTAAAATTGTTATCTATTTAAGTGACCGATACAATTCTTAAATAGGAAAGTTCTTAAGTGGTGCGATATTGGCGACTTACCCTATTCCTTTCCTCCAGTATGCAGTTTGTTGTTGTCCGAGAAGGTCAAGTGTTGATAACTCAGCTAAACGTAGCACATGTTTAGAAACATATCCTTGCTGCTTTCAATCACAAAATCCCATCGAGGTATCATAACTTATAAGACTACTCTCTGATTTCTATTGCGTTTTTGTACGATCTCGTCAAAAGGGTAAATTACTTTCCTGTGATGAACGGAAGGACGTATTTGTAGCAGAAATTCTGTCAGTCAATAAGCCGTAATTAAACTCAGATGGCGTAACGGATGGGCTTGCTACTTTGTGGTCAGCTCATGACCTGCAGTCTAATCTAGTATCCATGACAACGAAATGTTAGTGTGGCGCAGTGGAAGAGTAGTTTTCTTTTCCACTTCCACGACTTAGTGCATCTCTCTTGCGCCAGTGCTACCCGTAGGTTGCGGCTTAACCATAGGCCTGAATTAGGCCTACATTAGTTGTATTTGCACAGAGCACAAATTGTGATTCCATCAATATTTCCAATTATATTAGAACGTAAATATTTTTTAGAGGAATATTAAAATTTAAAGTCCTTGCATGGGCTGTGTTTGCCTAGCTAATCATTGCAGTACATTGATGACTGAACTTTGATTTGTGTATCACTATGATGTAATATGATGCAAATGTAATAAAGTTGAGATTAATGGCATTGATAATGAATTGGGAAGCATGCAAAATTGATGAGTGATGTTCTTTGAAGAGCGGGGAAATTTACTGATTACTCAACAAACAAAAACACGCGAATGCTACTTAAACAACACACTTACTTAACAGTCTAGAACTGACAAGTGACTAAAGAACAAAAGAAATTATACTTCAAACATGTTATATACCAAAAAAAACTTATCCAGTGTGTACGATCGGCCATTGATTACTGAACTTGAAAAAATACAAAAACACATCTACTTACAAAAGTGGTTTACGCCTTCGCTCGAACACACTCAACCTATGTCGGGCAGTACTCTCTAACTGCACTCTAATGGATAGTAAATGAGAAAGGATTATCATATTATGTAATACTATTAAATAAATAATAGCAAATCTATGAGTGAAGAATAGAGGTCAGAGAGACAGTGGTATAGGCCATTGTAGTGTAGATTTGATACGTTTCCCAGTTTGAGTTGTAGTGTGGATTATTTATTAACAATTCTTGAGATCAGCAAGACTAGGTTATATAGGCCTGTGTAGTGTAGATCTAACAACACGTTACCTAGTGTGTATGGTAGTATGGATTGTGACTTGACACTTCTTGAAATCAGCGAGACTGTCATATAGGTATGTGTAGTGTAGATTTGACTTGACACGTTACCCAGTGTGTATTGTGGTGTGATAGCGACTTAACGCTTCTTGAAATCAGCAAGACAGGGTTATATCACAGAATATAGACAGATCTGTCTATATTCTGTGGTTATATATAAACATATGTAGTGTAGATTTGACTTGACACGTTACCCAGTGTGTATTGTGGTGTGATTGCGACTTAACGCTTCTTGAAATCAGCAAGACAGGGTTACATAAACATGTGTTGTGTAGATTTGACTTGACACGTTGACCAGTGTGTATTGTAGTGTGATTGTGACGACACATTCTCAGACAGCTAGACTATTATATAGGCCATTTTGGTAATTATCTGAGTACAGTTCAGCCTTGGCCTTGTAGGTTGAACAATTGTCGGGGAATGTGTGTTGTGTGTTGAATCTGACTGAACGTTCATCATTGTAGCTAGATAGTTTAGAGTACGTTGATCTACTGCGGCGGAATGTGAATATAGGTCAATGCAGAATTGAATCTCACTGAAAGTTCATCATTGTAGCTAGATAGTCTAGAGTACGTTGATCTACTACGGCGGAATGTGAATATAGGTCAATGCAGAATTGAATCTGACTGAAAGTTTATCATTGTAGCTAGATAGTTTAGAGTACGTTGATCTACTGCGGCGGAATGTGAATATAGGTCAATGCAGAATTGAATCTGACTGAAAGTTCATCATTGTAGCTAGATAGTCTAGAGTACGTTGATCTACTGCGGCGGAATGTGAATATAGGTCAATGCAGAATTGAATCTGACTGAAAGTTCATCATTGTAGCTAGATAGTCTAGAGTACGTTGATCTACTGCGGCGGAATGTGAATATAGGTCAATGCAGAATTGAATCTGACTGAAAGTTCATCATTGTAGCTAGATAGTCTAGAGTACGTTGATCTACTACGGCGGAATGTGAATATAGGTCAATGCAGAATTGAATCTCACTGAAAGTTCATCATTGTAGCTAGATAGTCTAGAGTACGTTGATCTACTATGGCGGAATGTGAATATAGGTCAATGCAGAATTGAATCTGACATTGGTTCAGCCCTGAACCAGTCTAATGTTTTTCGTGAATAGTGGTTCGTCTAGGTCCAATCGTGGCGAAAAGTAGATATCAAGTACCGTGGCATAGTCTTAGTGCAGAATCAGACAATGAAACGTGGATTTTGGGTAATTTAGTACAGAATCAGTGTTGAAATCGTTGAGGCCAGATAGCACAATGAAAGTCTTTCATTTGGATCAAAGGTGTATTACAAAGCACATAAGTTCAGGATCTGACTTGATAGGAACTGTGGCCAGACAGTGTGACTTCTTAGCCGCAAGGTCTAGGCTAAGGGTCAGTGCAGTTCAGGTGAAGTTGGACTTGATTACAACCTGTGGTATGTCACCCGGTTAGCTCTTAAACTGTAAGCGTCAGTGGAGAATATAAATTTCCTCTGCAGTGTGATGCAACCTGTTCAATCGTGACCTCTCAAACTTGAAGGCGGAAATTGAGTAGTGGTAGCGCAAACCCTAGAAGTACTGAACTAGGTTTACCCGTGGCGTCCCATAGCTCAGAAACAATGTTTTCTATCTTGACAGTACAGCAAGTCAGGGTCATATAGGTCAGAATCCCATAGCTCCGAATCTCTAAGGGCAGGATCTCTTAACTCCGAGCCTTTCGACAGACGTGTCATAGCACACACTTCTGGGTTGTGCGACAACTTCATTTATGTGATATACGATTCTGTGCTATATGATTCTAAGCAATGGTACCTCACCGGTTCATCACTTGGCACTTGGTAATTGATGCTAGAACCTTCACACTGTAACTAAAGTGTGATTGCTCAAATTCAATCACCTATCAAAACTAAAATACTTTTGGAAATTTAATTTATACCATTGTTTTCTTTTCCTTTTCTTTATTTACTTTGATATGGTTTGACAATTCTAAGCTTTATTTTTATATAACAGTATTAGTTTTAAACAAGTATATAACTGTTTTATAATCAATTTAAACTACCTGAAAATAGTTGCCATCGTAAATCACGTTTGTTTTATTCTACATTTAATTATTTCTTAACTTAAACATCATTATCACTTTTCAAGTTTTAATTTTTAGGTTGTTAATTTCATAACATTATCCTAAGAAGGCCAAGCTTACTGGGACATAAAGTTGAAATTGTAACATTCGTAATTAGTTAACATGGTACATATTGTTACTATATATTACAAATGAGTGTTAACTGTTTATTATTTTTATCCATTGTAAAGCGAGTGCGCTGATCTGTGAACTCCGTTCAATCCACTCAGGCACTCACGGTCAGGACTGCGCTGTTGCCAATTCGTGCACGCTGTTTACTCTGTTTTTGTATAGATAGAGAATTCAAAGCAAAATATCTCGAAAATGTAAAAACTAACATTTTTAGTTTAAATACCACCTTATATTACTATTCATAATCATGATTTTATACAAAATGCTTATTTTTTTACTACCAAAAAAGGCTAGAAAACTGATTCTTAACGATAATTATAGGCTAAGCGCTAAATCAAACAATATTCACAAACGATATTACCAAAGGATGTAATGGTTTAATACATGAATTCATCAATACCAACTTTGTCATTGCCGGTGTTCCCAAACGGTGTGACGACTGACGAGCTAAACTTAGGCCACCTCATTTCAAACGTTAACAATACATTTAAGCACGTTGTACACAACACTAAACATTCCGCTTTTATTTTTCTAGATTCCCTCAGCCGGCATCTTTCACCATGACAACTATGCTCTTTCGGGGTTAAGTGTTAGAGAGAACTTTACAGTCCTAACTTCGCACCTTTAATAAAGGCGTTTATTCATTTCATTTCATTTTCCATTTCTCTTATGGTGTGAATGGGGTGGTCTAGCTGAGATAGGACTAGCGATCCGGCTCAAGGCTGAGCTGGACAGCCACCTTGAACCAAGCACCATAACAACTAGGTCCTTATGGTGTGAATGGGGTGGTCTAGCTGCGATAGGACTAGCGATCCGGCTCAAGGCTGAGCTGGACAGCCCCCTTGAACCAAGCACCATAACAAGTAGGTCCTTATGGTGTGAATGGGGTGGTCTAGCTGCGATAGGACTAGCGATCCGGCTTAAGGCTGAGCTGGACAGCTACCTTGAACCAAGCACCACAACAACTAGGTCCTTATGGTGTGAATGGGGTGGTCTAGCTGCGATAGGACTAGCGATCCGGCTCAAGGCTGAGCTGGACAGCCACCTTGAACCAAGCACCACAACAACTATGTCCTTATGGTGTGAATGGTGTGGTCTATCTGAGATAGGACTAGCGATCCGGCTCAAGGCTGAGCTGGACAGCCACTTGAACCAAGCACCACAACAACTAGGTCCTTATGGTGTGAATGGGGTGGTCTAGCTGAGATAGGACTAGCGATCCGGCTTAAGGCTGAGCTGGACAGCCACCTTGAACCAAGCACCACAACAACTAGGTCCTTATGGTGTGAATGGGGTGGTCTAGCTGCGATAGGACTAGCGATCCGGCTCAAGGCTGAGCTGGACAGCCCCCTTGAACCAAGCACCATAACAAGTAGGTCCTTATGGTGTGAATGGGGTGGTCTAGCTGCGATAGGACTAGCGATCCGGCTCAAGGCTGAGCTGGACAGCCACCTTGAACCAAGCACCATAACGACTAGGTCCTTATGGTGTGAATGGGGTGGTCTAGCTGCGATAGGACTAGCGATCCGGCTCAAGGCTGAGCTGGACAGCCACCTTGAACCAAGCACCACAACAACTAGGTCCTTATGGTGTGAATGGTGTGGTCTATCTGAGATAGGACTAGCGATCCGGCTCAAGGCTGAGCTGGACAGCCACTTGAACCAAGCACCACAACAACTAGGTCCTTATGGTGTGAATGGGGTGGTCTAGCTGAGATAGGACTAGCGATCCGGCTTAAGGCTGAGCTGGACAGCCACCTTGAACCAAGCACCACAACAACTAGGTCCTTATGGTGTGAATGGGGTGGTCTAGCTGAGATAGGACTAGCGATCCGGCTCAAGGCTGAGCTGGACAGCCACTTGAACCAAGCACCACAACAACTAGGTTCTTATTGTGTGAATGGGGTGTTCTAGCTAAGATAGGACTAGCGATCCGACTCAAGGCTGAGCTGGACTGCCATCTTGAATCAAGCACCATAACAACTAAGTCCTTGTGATGATTATTCTGGTGAGTGTGCCTGAAGGCCTATCGACACTTCTGTCACTCACGTGCTTACTGTCAGTTATGAAACTGTAAACCATGTATTGAAAATAACCCATCATTACGATTATACTCTACCGATCATAACTTTATCTATTAAATGTCAGGAGTTTCGTTTCATTTAAGAACACTAATGTTTACATTTTTTACAATTAATGAAAATGATTTAACATATAAAATTAGGACAATAACACGACCGGTACATTATGAATATTTATAAATATTCTAGTTCCACCATAAATTGTGATAAAATTATCTACTGGATTAACACCCCCGTGAGCCTTGGGGTATTCCATACTCTGAGGCCACGCCGTGACCGACCACCCCCTTGTCTACCACTAGGCTACAACATATACGATATCTACAGGAATAACATCCCCGTGAGCCTTGGGGTATTCCATACTCTGAGGCCACGCCGTGACCGACCACCCCCTTGTCTACCACTAGGCTACAACATATACGATATCTACTGGATTAACACCCCCGTGAGCCTTGGGGTATTCCATACTCTGAGGCCACGCCGTGACCGACCACCCCCTTATCTACCACTAGGCTACAACATATACGATATCTACTGGATTAACACCCCCGTGAGCCTTGGGGTATTCCATACTCTGAGGCCACGCCGTGACCGACCACCCCCTTATCTACCACTAGGCTACAACATATACGATATCTACTGGATTAACATTCCCGTGAGTCTTGGGGTATTCCATACTTTGAAACCACGCTGTGACCGGCCAGTGGCCACCCCCTTCTCTACCGTCTTGCCACAGCTAGGCTACAATATATACGATATTGAGTCTTTAGACATACTCAAAATAAAAGATGCAACACCACGACTAGTATTCCATCTATCTATCTAATATTTTAATCGTTATCTAATATAAGGTGGGAATGATTCAAAGAATAAACAGGTCATTGTTAACATTGGTAAAAATAGGCATTTTATTATACACTTACTTATTGAAAATTTCTAATAAAACATTATTTTTTAAATAACTTAAGAAAATGTTTGTATGAATTAATAATATTGGTAAAAAAAGTTATTTATTTATTTCCTCAGTCAATTTCATGTTCATTACGTTATTCATAAGTCACGAAAGTTCTAAGCTTCTAAAACCTGTATTCGTATTCTTTGTAAAAGCGCAAATAAAATATTCAAACATTCAACTATTGAAAAGTCAATCACAGTTAACGATACGAATCGTCATAGCTGTGTCAACACCAGCACATTTGTGTGGCATTCCTTACTTATTTGTGGCATATTTAACTATTGCACCTCAATCTGCAAAGCATTGCACTCAGCGTAACATATCTTTTATAACTAACAATTGTGGTCTATAAAAGGGGATAAATAAGAAAAAAATATACCCACTGTGTTCGAACATAATCATATTGTTGTATAAAGTATACGCAACGCAGTAAGAAGTCACCTCAAACATTCGGCATTCATTTTCATAAAGCTTTTTAATTATGGACAATTATGGTTGAAAATATGAAAATGCAACTAGGCCTAGCTAGATGAAACCAAGCCTAATTTACAATGCGTATGATAGTCAATTATATTTTCACAATTAATTGCAAGCAAGAGTTTCTAATTTAAGGCATTTATCAGAGACATATGAATATCATCAGTTTTATATATTTTTTACATTTCACTCGATTCAATTAATGTAATAAAACTTTAAGGGTGCGTGACAATCTTTGATAACAGCCTTATTTACTTTAAATATTTAAACGAATAAATTAGAACCATTGTATTTACAAATTATATAAACTAATTGAGGTGAAAAAGTTTAATATTAAATAAAGGGTGTTATCAGTGGAAGTACTGTATCGACTTTGGTACGTAGGTGAAGTACGGGCGGCGAGGCAGTCAATACGGACGGAGTGTACAGCACACTTGGCCCGGCCCCTAGCACTTGATGGCGACTTCAGTCAAACACTGCACTGCTCGGGATTATCCACATAATGAAATCGATACAAACACTGACTGCGGACAACAACAGGTTACTTACCAACTGCCTCGTGTGGATGCCTTCCAAATTGTTATCCTCCGACATGGTATAAAGCTCACAATTTTACGTAAATATTTACGAAAATGAAAAGAGACCGATTAATTTTAGAACACACTACACTGGCACCTTCCACTGCGCCCCGTGTCGGCGGAATGCCGTGCCGTTGGCTCCGCTAGCCGCTGTCGGCGTTTGCGGAGTTGCTTACCACGCAGTCTAGTGAGGAAATCAAACGACGCCTCAGATCTGATGTTGAACTAACTCCCACGAGCGCTAGTGTCGCAGCACTACTCATGGTCGATATATCGTAACTCTCGACTGTTAAAAGTCGATATCGATCTTCTTCGAAAATGCAGATACATTAAAACATAAAAATGTAGAGCATAATATTCAATTTACCATACTTATTTATTCAAGCCAAATAAAAACAATAAAAATTTTCTAGATATATGAATTAAATGTAATAGCATTATGTAATTAAAATATCAAAGTAATCTGTTCACAAGGGATAGAGTTCTATCAAATTAATAACTTTTCAAATTGATAGTTATTAATTTGATAGTCTAAATACTGAATACGTTTATAATAAAGTAGATACAATGGTTACTGCAATTAGAAACATTTCTTAACTTTTAATGTTTATCTTATTAATTATTGTATCACACTTAAACTCCATAGTAAAATATCCAGCTGGGTCCGTGCGCCATCCGACTTCATTCCGTTGTTTATGCAATATCCTACAAACATATATTTTTTCGAGGAAAGTTGCACTAATCAGATTTTTGTTTCATAGACCTCTCAGTTTGAGGAGCTACTATATTTACTTAACAAAACGTAAAAAATATCGAATAACATATTTATGTTCAGTGTTTACTCAAAGGGTTTTAATTTTTATTCTACGTATTAAAATTTATATAAGAAATTTTCAATTTTTTTTCTTATTTACCGATTATAACTAATGCTATTAGGTGTAGTAAGTATACTGAAATTTAATGATAAAATAATTAATTGTTACCGGTACTAAGTTATTATTTTTTCGTATGCGTTGTTATTCATCCGCTGAAAAATTATTTCTAAGAATGGTTTGTTTATATCGATTCTATTCCACTTTAGCAAAATGGAGATCGCGTTTTCAGTACTAATAGAACTTTTAAACAACTAAGAAAATAATTTAATAATTGTTGGATGTGGCTGCATGTTATCAGGTGAGGTACAGTCTATTTCCGGCAACAATAGAGCACTGCGCTGCATTGTCGCTTTATTGCCAAATAACTTCAGTACATGATTCTGCTTCGGAGCTTATCAGTTAAAATCAGATGCATAACCTATTGTCTTACTTTGAAGCTGCTCGCAGCAAAGGGCATATTATCAGACTATTATCACCATATGCCGCTAGATCCTGTTCACAAACCGCTTCCTTTTCATTGTTAAAGTATGTTCTGGTACTTAAAATAAACTCTTTCTGTGATTTCCGTATTTAAGAAGCTTTTGGCATTTTAAACCGATAATGACAACACTCAAGCAGCCACAAAATCTTAAATTGAAATGTACATTTGAAGGGAAACTATTTAAAAAACATTATAAATAAAATAATTGTGTTGAAACGATACGCGCAAACACATACTGCTCAACTTCAGGCACGGATTTAAGGGGGGGGCGATGGGGGCGATCGCCCCCCCCCCCCCAAACGGAAAAAAGCAAAAAATGTACCTACACGCTTAGAATAAAATGTTAATAAAATATTTGATTTACCGTCATGAAAATAACATTAGAAATTGTTACCGTCTTAATAATATTACAGTATATATAATATTCGGATGTGTAGTCTGAGTTTGTAGAAAGGAGAATTTCCGAGTCGTCGGTTGGTAATTGGTAGGCATATACAATATTTTCGCCAGCAACACTGCGTGTCTAGCGCCGACGTAGTGGCGAGACGCCGAGACACTGATTGACAGACGACATTGATTTGATAGTTGAGTTATTATATTAATGGTTGTGTAATGAATGTGTTAAATGTAACTCTACACAGTTAACTATGTTTAACTATGTCCAAACTATGATTAAGTTGTTGTTCATTAAACTGTTTCCATAAAATTTTAACAATACAACATTCCAATGGAATCCATTTTATTATTTAATAGTTGTGATATTAAATGTATATACTTAAATGCTATTTCGAAGTTGTACAATTTATTTTGAAATTACATCAGGAAACTACCCCAGGGGTTCTAAGAAGTATCAATGGCAATACCTATGGCAATACCAATTTGACAATTAATTGTTTATACTAGTGTCATTAATCAGCTGTTGGAATAAATTTATGCCAAACTTATTTTCGATTACAGAACTTAGGTATTCTTCTATATTTAAACCCTAAAAACACCCCCCAAACTGCTAAAAACAATACTTCTAGGACGTTAAAATAGCAAAAATTTTCCGGGGGAGGACCCCCGGACCCCCCCGCCTTACTAGGGGGTATTCCATACCCCCCAGGCCCCCCCGGCAGGTTCGCCCCCCCCCCCCCAATTCACTGCTCTGGATCCGTGCCTGCTCAACTTCAGTACTAAAACCGGAAGGATAAAGACAATCTGGTAATACATGTTCAGTTATTAACTGAACGAAAGTTACAAAAATGGATAGCAGTAATCGATAAGATAAGAAGCAATGATGTTCCTCTCCATACAAACAATATAGGATAGCGTTGACGCTTGACAAAAATGGATCCACCATCAACAGACTGTACTGTCTCCGCTGATCACGACAGCCGGCCAGCCGTAAAGCGTTAAACTTAAAAACTGTAAAAAAATACTTCGAAGGTTTATTATGACCATTATTATAGTTTTTTGAGTTTGGTTAGTAGCTCTCTTCATTTTAATGAAAAAATATTTCTGTAATTAAACATGTTAAGGAAATACCAGGAGCCTGGGGAAAAATTAATAATGCAGTAACGAAGTTTCAGTATATTACACCTAATTGCACTAGTTACAAGAAAAAAATTTCTAATACTTTTTTAATGTCAAAAGGTTGCGTTAAACCCCGTGTGTTTTAATTGTAACTCACATACATTTTAACAAGTAGAGCTCAAATTCAAAACCTTTAGTACTGTTATAAAGTAGATTAAACACTGAACATGAATATGTGATTAAATATTTTGTAGCGGTTGATTTGTAAATACAGTAACGCCGCTAAGTGAGGAATCTAATATAAAAAATACTATTTTATGCGTGGTTTTATTCGCACCTGGCTGTAGGACTCCGCGTACCCCTTCCTTAAAGTTTCGATTTTAATCTTATGGATTTGTTTTATTTATTAGTTAAACACTAGCTGTTAATAAAAACAAATTACATATTTTTAATAACTAAATAATAGCCTAGCATTGCGCAGTGGCGTAGCCAAAGGGGGTTTCCGGGTTGCAACTCCCCCTTGAGATTTAGACGAGGCCCCAAAACGAGTAAGAAGGCCTCAATAAATAAAGCGATTATATCGGTTGTTGAAGGTAAAAACAGTTATCATCCAATGTTATTGCTAGACAAAAAACAATATACTGTTGAATGTTTGCTATAAATCATATTTCATTATCTATCCGGTAAGACATGATTGGTAGAAAACTACGTTCCGTGCTTTAGTGGCGCCGGTCCATCCGTCGCTTCTCTGCTGTGACGAGGCCTGCGCGAAATGCGGTGTGTTAACTAACACGCGAACGAGCCAGGTGATCAACTCGTCTATATAGTTTAGACAACCATACAACCCTTAACAACGCCTTAGAAGTGACGGTGATTTTCAACATTTTTTTAGATTTGATTGATTGATTATAATAATATTAACTATATAATAATAATATATGAAATTTTGTTTTAAGTCATTTACTAATGTTGAATATGAATATATTGTTGGATTGAATTAAAATTAAAGGATGTCAAAACACACCTAAATAAAACAGATCACCACTGTGCATGTTTGGGTGGGTGGGTGGATCATCACCATTGAACTGTTTGGGTGGGTGGGTCATCACCACTGTACGTGAATGGGTGGGTGAGTGGGTCATCATCACTGTACGTGTATGGGTGGGCGGTTGGGTTATCACCACTGTACAGGTATGGGAGGGCGGGTGGGTCATCCCCACTGTACGTGTATGGGTGGGCGGACGGGTCATCATCACTGTACGTGTATGGAGGGGGGGGGGTCATCACCACTGTACTTGTATGGGCGGGCGGGCGGGTCATCACCACTGTACTGTTTGGGTGGGTGGTTCATCACCACTGTACGTGTATGGGTGGGCGGGTGGGTCATCACCACTGTACAGGTATGTGTGGGCGGGTGGGTCATCACCACTCTACGTGTATGGGTGGGCGAGTGGGTCATCACCACTGTACAGGTATGTGTGGGCGGGTGGGTCATCACCACTGTACAGGTATGTGTGGGCGGGTGGGTCATCACCACTCTACGTGTATGTGTGGGCGGGTGGGTCATCACCACTGTACAGGTATGTGTGGGCGGGTGGATCATCACCATTGAACTGTTTGGGTGGGTGATTCATCACCACTGTACGTGTATGGGTGGGTGAGTGGGTCATCACCACTGTACAGGTATGTGTGGGCGGGTGGGTCATCACCACTCTACGTGTATGGGTGGGCGGGCGGGTCATCATCACTGTACGTGTATGGGTGGGCGGGCGGGTCATCACCACTGTACGTGTATGGGTGGGCGGGTGGGTGGGTAAAATTTTGTTTGTCTGTATCAGCAATAAAACGTAACAAGCCTTGTGTGGCACTAACTCCTAAGCCCTACATTACAGTGTAAAATGTCTTGTGTGGAAATTACAGTGTAAGAAAATTGCCCATTATGTTGGTTATACAAATTGCGAGTTACAGTAGATGACATGTTATATTTTCAATTCGTGACATTTCTAAGGAATGTACAGACGAAACACTTATTTTATTTAAATAAAAGAATGGAAAAATAATCTTCCAAAACAGCTGTTCAATTAATCACATAGCCAGATCTTATGTAAAACACCATCAACAACTTGAATTGTGGCTTCAGCCTCCAGCCCTAACTTATTGGGGTGGTAACTAAAATATTTTTAATTTTGATTTGTATCTTTACTGAAAATTTAATAAAAGTCAGAATAAAGCTTGCAAAAATTTCATTGTTAATGTTTATTTTTGCCCGTAAAAAAATCTTATAACTCAACAACTATTAAAGTTAGGGACATACGGATTTCACTAAAATATTTTATATTGTAATGCACGTCTATCCTGAAAATTTAATAAAAATCGTTTAGAGCAGTTTTTGAGAAAATTCCAATATTGTATGTTTTTTTTACCATAAAAAACTAAAACTTAAAAAATTTGAAAACAGTCTGGAGATATTGGCTGAATACACTTACAATCGATCCATCTGTTTGGTCTCGATAAGCATAGTGCATAGACGCACAGACGGACAGACACAGTTGTTTCAAAGTTATTTATTAGCATTGGATTGTTCATAATACAGTATGTAGGTAATATTTGGAGATTTCCAATGCTTTCTTAAACACTCAAAGCATTGGAAATCTCCAAATATTATCTACATATCAAGGACAGGCACAATTTTATTTTTTAACACTTTTGTTCAGGGAGCTCTAAAATGGATCTTTAGACCAACTTATAAAAAAACCTTTATTTAGGATCACAATATACTTTCTCTATGCTAACGGTACGGGAGAAATTAAAAATCACAATCAACAATTTAAATTACTATGAAGGATATTGTTTTACTTGAATAAGACCTATAGTGGACTGGGCATAAATTACCTTAAATGGCAAAACAGGTGTGGGGCAACTACAAGAAAATAAACGAAAAGTTGCTGTGTTTGGTTGCTTTAAGTAATATCACAGTTTACGGTGTAAGTACGAGCACAATACGGCAGGCGAAGTTGGGGAACTAATTTTTTTATTATAACGCCAACCTACTCCAACGGCAAAAACCAATGAACACAGATCTATAAAAAGCTCCGATATGCCGATATGCAGCGCTGGTTAAGAATTTCTGCCACGAACCCCTTTCCCAACTCAATACCCTTGTCCACCGTTTCCTTTCTCTCACTCTCATGTTAGTTTGTACAAGCAAAGGCAGATAGTCTTGAAATTGAAGTACGCATTCCACGATTAGCAGATATTCAAATTCAAAGGTGCAATGTTGAAACAAGAAACCCAGAAGATTATTTCAGAATAGCCGTACTGATACCACATTCTTGGATTGATTCATACAACTGTAACCTCGTTTAATTTTAAACGACCACAAAGGCACTTTAAAATATTTTCAAAGCCTCTTGCCACCAAAAGAAAAGTTTACATTATCTGAAGAGGACGAGAAGGAAGTGAAACAACTTGTTGACAAGTATGCCACGGATGTTGGTTGCAGTGAGGCTGCTGTCTGTAATAAGTGACATTTCGGTAAGGTACAGTTACGTAAATCAACAGAAAAATATCCAAAGAGTGCTGTTGAAGCGCTTAGTATGTGTGACAAAACTACTCTAGCATCAGTTCACACATTACTGAACATATTTGCCACACTGCCAGTAACAGCTGCTACGAGTGAAAGGCCTTTTTTTGACGTTGAGAAGACTATAAAGTAGTACTTTTTTGATATTTTGCATTAAAATTTATTTACAACTATTTTGTGTAGTTAATATTCTAACAATATACGAAAGTAGTTCTTAGTTTGTACAGTATAATCAAAGGATTCGTAAAAGCAATCATTTATTAAATTGAAGCTTTTATTTTACCCAATTTAAACTGTACTTTTTTTGTTTTAAAAACGAGTAATAAATATTCGTTAAAAATTACTGTTTTTGAGCCTCAAATCAAGTTTTTAACATAGCAAATCTTAACATTTTCCGGGGGAGAACCCCCGGACCCCCCAGAATGGAGGGCCCAAAAATCTCCAGCAACCCCCTCCCCCACATTCCAAAATCCTGGCTACGCTACTGGCATTACGTGGTTTCTTTATAATATTAAGAATCAGCCGTACTCAAGTGGAACAACACAATACAGGTTTACGAGCCTAGAATATGGCATTGGTAGTCAATATATTTGTTTCTAAACCATGATTGTTATTGATATTTAATAACCTATATATAGTACATCAACAGGTAAACAGTTTGTAACATAAATAACTATAGAACAAACCACTTATTAACCCAAACATTAAATTCTTACCTACTCTTAAACTTTCTGTGGGAATTTCCTGGATCCTGTTGAATGTTTGGAGCTTGAATTGAGATTGTCTCCCCTGGCAAAAAGAAGATACGTCGCTGGTCTAACTTTCTTATATAACGTGGTAAATGGGAGATAAGTTGTCCTGCCCTTCTTGTGAAGATTCACTTCCGAATACCCACCCGCCCACCCCTACACGTTCAGTGGTACTGACCCACCCGCCCACCCCTACACGTTCAGTGGTACTGACCCACCCGCCCACCCCTACACGTTCAGTGGTACTGACCCACCCGCCCACCCCTACACGTTCAGTGGTACTGACCCACCCGCCCACCCCTACACGTTCAGTGGTACTGACCCACTCGCCCGCCCCTACACGTACATTGTTATTGACCCACCCGCCCGCCCTTACACGTACAATCGTACTGACCCGACCGCCCGCCCCTACACGTACAGTGGGTACTGACCCGACCGCCCGCCCCTACACGTACAGTGGGTACTGACCCGACCGCCCGCCCCTACACATACAGTGGTATTGATCCACCCGCCCACCCCTACACGTTCAGTGGTACTGACCTACCCGCTCGCCCCTACACGTACATTGGTATTGAACCACCCGCCCCCTACACGTACAGTGGTACTGACCCACCTGCCCGCACCTACACGTACAATGGTATTGACCCATCCGCCCGCCCCTACACGTACAGTGGTACTGACCCACCCACCCACCCTACACGTACAGTGGGATTGACCCACCCGACCGCACCTACACGTACAGTGGTATTGTTGTACCAATGGTCACGAGGTCTACGGAGCCGTTTGATCGTGCTCATCACAGGACCAACTACCTACGTAACAGCTCGATCACCAGGCTGTGGAGACTGGGTGGATTTTATTGCCGGTTTCTTGGATGTCTTTAAGCGGAAGATCAAGTCCTGAAGACATGCCAGGTACACTGTCGGGTGGGTCAATTCCATCGAACGTGTATGCGTGGGTGAGAAGGTCAATACACTGTACACTGTCGGGAGGGTCAATACCACCGTGAATATATGCGTGGGCGGGCAGGTCAACACACTGTAGTGTTTGGTTGGGTGAGAAGGTCAATACACTGTACACTGTCGGGAGGGTCAATACCACCGTGAATGTATGAGTGGGCGGGCAGGTCAACACACTATAGTGTTTGGTTGGGCGGGAAGGTCAATACAAACGTTTGACTGAAAACTATTGATGCCTCTGGTATAAATGAAATTCAATACCGGAGAAAGCAAATGTCAACAATTAAGACCAGAATGGTTGGAAGCATGGAGATCACCATTGTGGACTAGGCCTTCAAGTTTCGGTTGACAATTATTAATGTTTACTAAGTCTAAACTCACTACATTGCACTAGACCCGAACCATCGAATGTTAAAGAATGGTCCATTAGACTGAGTAAGTTACAATATTAAAAAAACATTTATCGGAAATAATTTTTATTTTAATACAGTAAGTAGTTGAATACTGCTTTTATTTCGGTAGAGGCTTTTTCCTCAAGGTGCCGGAAGTCGGAGCTGCTGTGCAAGAGAGGAGACTCCGTCAGTATTCAAAGCAGAATGTACAGTAGTAGTTGTGGCCCTATTGGATTATGAAGTGGGGCTAGTATAGATTAGGAATACACGCACGTAATTAATCTTTTTTGTGAATATTATTTGAAAACCCAACTATCTAATCATCAAATATTCATTTATATTATAGTATTTATATAAATATATTATATTTGTATATGTAGAATACCATCTAATTATATAATATCTTTAAATATTTACTGTATATTTGTATAATTATAATGATTTAGAGTGGTTACCTTGTACTTACTAGAATATTGTAACATTTCTGGAAGTCTGTGGAAATATGCTTTCTAATAAATAATAATCTTATTCTTTTGTGCTTTATAATATTTAAATATTTCCATAGGATTTTCTAGTTGTTATTGTTTATATTAAAATAGTATTTACTAAGTTAATGCCATGTTAATTTTATTCAGTATTACAGCAGAAGAAATAGTGCTGGAGGACGGTTTAGATTTTTTTTTACCAGTATTGTAAAATGTTTTTTTTTTATTTTAGTTGTTCCTCCATGGAGTTTTCATGATTGTAATCACGGTATCGTATTGGTTAGGAGTGATAGTTCAGTGGAAGTGTTCAGTTGGTGAGTTAGTGGAAGCAGTTCGTAAACTGTGTAGGCCTACAGTGAGTCGAAACTAATCTCTAAAGGTACTCGTGTTGTGACTGAATTTATATTAATAATATTTACACTTGATTGTTTATAAATAGTGAGGGAATAAATTGAGGATTACATATTAGTGAAGTGTTTTATTATTTATTGTCCACTATGACAAATGAGTTTTATTGGACTAGTCACAACTGTGAAAATACTCTGATTGGTAAGACGGCATAGTGGCAAAAGGGTCCAGAACAGACCAGTGAGATACACCACTGTCAATACAACTATTGGCCATAGAAACAAGAAGACGGAGGGTTCTTATTTATCTATTTTAACGGACATTCCATTTTTACAAAATAATTGCAATAAATATTGATCGAAAGGTGAATTTGCACGACTAGATAAAATAATATAACTATTCAAGCAATAGATTCATGCATAAAGGGGAAAAACATGGTTCTGTTCGGTGAAATTACGTCTGGTGTTTCACAGATCTCCATCTCTCTATCTCTCTTCATCCATTTCTCTGTTTCTCTCCACACACGCTGCAGTGACTTACAGCTGAGCTAACATTACGCAAAACAATCGTCCAAGCGTACAGTTGAAACAAGTCACCGATAGACAGCAGCTCATGCGCACGTCTACAGTAAATGCATTGGCTTGGCAGTATATTTATTTCTACAGTCATTAGTACAGTATAACAAAAGGTTATAGAACTTCAGTTTATTTTATTTAATTATAGTGATAAATAGTGGCAAAAAAATAAATAAATAAAAGCTTCTAAACAAAATAATTTTAGTTGTATAATCTTTGGTATAACTAAATAGCGCTGAAAAACGGCATCTGCACAACTTTGTGTCTGATCTTTGTGATTAAAATACTGGGGCTTTTAGCACCCTTGGAATTGATAATAGTGATTTATTTACATCATAAATAAAATACATCCTCGGAAATGACTGGCCACATTTACAAGTGCTTGTGACCAGTATAATATTATATACAGGGTGGAAAAAATATAGATACGGTTTCAAACAACACTATTTTTTTCGATAGGTAATTTGATAATTTAATTTTGTTGAATTTTTTTATATTTGATATTTTATATTGTAGTATTTGATAATATGTAAATATTGCAAGTCAGAAAAGTCAATGTATATAATATAAGAATGTCGTTGGCGTAATTGATTAAGATTAATACATAAAGTTCATAAGGATACGTCCCTCATTAAACTGATTTTTAATAAAAAATATGTGTACATAAAAAAAGTGTACTAACCTTTTTCAAAACATGAAAATGTTCGTTCAACTCCCCACGGGCCGTCCCCCCAGAAAATATGAAATGTCGCCGCTAATGGCGTCAAAACATTGTGTTCTTTGTAACCATGACGATGTACAGGATTACACTTTTACAAGTGAAGTCATACAACAGTTGTGAAAGCGTTTCCATATTTTTTTCCACCTTGTATAGTAACAATTTTATAAACAAAAATATAATATAATAAAAATAAAATAAAAATTATAATATAAACTTATAATAAAACATATGTTAAATAAGATAAACCAATTCTATAATTTCGAAGTAAAAATTGCTAAGCACAAGGATTTTCTATGTGGCAACTGATTAAAATACTTAGGTCCAATATATTGGAAATGTTGCTTAAAAATGCTTTTTAAAACTATAAGTAGTTTAAATCTCGATCTACAGGATTGACCACCAGGTTTATTCTTCCCTAGCACTTAAAAATATGATTTTTTTACATGCAGCCTAACCAATACGTAACGATCACACTGTAGAGGCTGTTGGCTATGTTGGTTTTAATCTCATAAGAAGAATGTTATTTGCGAATCGATATTTTTTTTATTATTGACCAAGAGTTGTGTATGAGGTGACATATAAACGTTATCATATTGCGTTTTGTGTTTGCTTTTGATACTTTGAATTCATACGCCTAGTTAAGAAAAATAGGTGAAAATAAAAACTTCAAACTAAATATTTTTTTCTATGAAACCAATTAGGGATTCGCAAAGCAATTCCAACGCGCAGTTTCAATCTTGATCGAATGAAATTAAAAAAAAAATCCGTATAGTAATAATAGTTTCATTTGGATAACATGATCGTTTGTCCGGTTCGAAAATAACATTGTTATTGTGGGATTAAAACCAACATAGCCAACAAACAGCCTCTGCAGACACTTAATGAAATGATCAATGGAAAATTCGCAAAACTTACCAAAGCGGTATTTTATTGAAGTGATAATTGTTAAATAAATTAATAAACATCCTAACATGGTAAGCTTGGTTGGAGTATATTACTAACAATTGGTCAAAAAGGTATATTTACAATATTTTAGATTTATAATTCTATAATATCGTTTTTATAATTAGTTTTAATTCTTTAAGGCATCTCGCAAAACACTCGCAAGCAAATATTATGTTGTCCCAGGAATAATGATGAGATCATTAAAGTATTATGTTTCGAACAAGTAGTGACTAGCCTATTGCGCCTTTCAGAAGTAGAGGTTATTAAGCAGAATGCAACATTCGATACACAAATATCGAAATGTACGACATCGAGTGAGTGATGTCGATGGTTGATGGCACCGCGCCACGCCACGCGGTATCAAGACAAGGGCAATGCCGACACCAGTGTCCGCGTGCTATGTCGGCCACCTACATCTACACCTCCTCGCTCCGCTCTTCCTTGCAACAGCTGCAGATTAACTCGACCGGACTGACGAAAAAGTTAGCGGATTGACCACGAGGAGTTGCCACCGCGTCGCGCTGGCATCGCAGGCAAGTAGACCACTGTTCTCCTACTTTCTAATTTGACAACAAAAAAACTATTTAAAACGATAAAATCACGGAATTTGTAAAGACGAGGCAGTCTTGCTGTTTAGCCCGACAATTGGTTTCAATCAATCCCACCACGTGCTGTTATCGACAACTCTCGCTGTCGGCGCACAGATTATGTGTTTACTAACAAACTAAGAGTCCTATGAAAAATCCAATCACACCATTGTTTTCCTCGTTTAATGGTACACTATGACATATCCATTTAAAAATTGTTTTATAAGTTTTAATAATTGTTTCGTAGTTGGAACAAAAAGTCCCGAATTTTAACTGCACTGTGCATTAATTTACACTTGTATTACTCGAAAACCCATTAATGTATTATATTTATATTTTATACCTGGTTAATAGGAGTATTTCCTATTAAGTTATATAAATTTCAGAACTTTTAAAAATTTCAAAGAAAAAAACGTTCTTAACGATTTCCTGAAACAAAGTTTTCTTGGCTTGAAGAGGTCGTACAATTAATTACTTGGTCACGATATGAAATATATATGTTTGATAAATTGGTTTTATTTGTATCCGTAATTGCAATGATTTTATATTAATATAGGTCAATTTAAATTGATCAATTTGATGTGATTTTAAGTGATTTAGTCAGTTTAAAATCACTGCATTTACTTACGTGTATAAAGTATAATGTACGGTAACGTCACTACACATAAGGACTACAACGTGACCAAGTACTTCTAGAAGGCAACTGAAAAGAACTCATTCTTGAAAAGTTAAAACTCTTAAATTTATGAAACTTGGAGAAAACACTCCTGCCAGCCACATACAACAACATTTACGTATAGATAAGATACATAAACGGGCCTTCGAGTAATAAACATGTACAGATGACGCACAGTGACAACTAATTAAAATTCCGGTAATTAGTTGTTCCAACTTGAATAAAAATTATTAAAACTCATATTAAAATTTAAAAATTAATATGTTACAACATAAAATTAAATTGAAAAACAGTGGTGTGATTGGATTCTTCATACTTCTTAGTTCCTTAGTAAACGACCTTAAACTCGGGTACATTTAATTAGCCTGTAGTTTAGGTTTTCGTCATTTCTTGCAATCGATTTCTTACGACTGGTGTTTTTACAATCAGATAGAATGAATATTTATAGATCTTTTAGAAATATTTTACTGTATTATGAAGTAGTTTTACACTATTTCTCATATAATTAAAAAAAGGCTTAACATTGGTATAGTCTCCACAGTATGTTATCACCAATCTTTATCCATATCGAAAAATGTTCAGTTGGGCTTCAATTTACAATGATTCTGCATTAGTCTAATATAAAAATTTCCATGAGTGTGACCAAACATAATTTGACCTAGCCAATAATATTGTTGCTCAATATTTCCATTAACGATACATTTGAAGGTTCGTCTTGAAACGATCACAATTTGATCCATTTCCAACGTAGGGTTCGTTTAGATAAGTGCAATTTGATCCATTTCCAACGTAGGGTTCGTATAGATAGGTGCAATTTGATCCATTTCCAACGTAGGGTTCGTATAGATAGGTGCAATTTGATCCATTTCCAACGTAGGGTTCGTATAGATAGGTGCAATTTGATCCATTTCCAACGTAGGGTTCGTATAGATAGGTGCAATTTGATCCATTTCCAACGTAGGGTTCGTATAGATAGGTGCAATTTGATCCATTTCCAACGTAGGGTTCGTATAGATAGGTGCAATTTGATCCATTTCCAACGTAGGGTTCGTATAGATATGTTTAATTTTATCCATTTCCAACGTAGGGTTCGTATAGATATGTTCGATTTGATCCATTTCTAACGTAGTGTTCGTATAAATATGTTTAATTTGATCCATTTCCAACGTAGGGTTCGTATAAATATGTTTAATTTGATCCATTTCCAACGTAGAGTTCGTATAGATAGGTTCAATTTAATGGAGTGTTATACACTAATAAGAAGCCCTAATATTTGATAAATTAAGTTATATATGCGCCTCCACTTCATCTAGCTCCAGAAACTCCATCCATGAGAGGAACGTCAACTGAACAACCTCAATGTGCGTACATCTGGCCCCTATCCCAAATAACAGAGGCATACTCAAGGTTACTTCGAACCAACAACTTGTTCAGTGTTAAAGAGCTCGTTTGTTACTCTACAATGCCCGACGATTCACATAATGAGACCAAAGTTCTTCATAGGTCTTGATCCAACACGTTTACGTGTCAAGAAATATTCTACTTGGAATCTATGAGAACGCCAAAATCATAGCAGTATCTCCTATTTACCATTATGTGGCAGCATTAATGTTTAGTTGATAAAAGACGATTGATATGAGATCTCCATTCCCATGTTTCTAAGATGACCAGTTAATGGTCATCATCAATATGTACAAAATTGGTTAATATGGTGTACATTAGAACCAATGGCTTGCGTGATTTAAAATGTTTAGCGAGATGTATGAGATAGTAACATTATACATCCATTCACTCAATTACTTCATAAGACATAGTCCTGTGAGTTTTTATACATTTTATTACCAGTGTTACATTTTGTATTAGAATTTTATTATATATCGTTATTCCTTTTGTTGTTTTTGTTTTCATTTATTTATTATTTACTTATATTACTATTTTCTAAGTATTGTAAATTTGTATGAATTGTTTGTTGTCTCACAGTTTGTATTGTTATTTACTATATAGGTATTTTAAAGTTTTACTATCATTTTATTATTTTTTTTTTTTATAATTTTGTTAAATTAATAATTATTGTTTCCCTTGTATAGGTTTCTTCTGGACAATTTATGTATTTGTTGTGAACATTTCTGAGAAGGTCTGTTGTTCTAGAATGTTAATAAATTACAATAAAAATTATAATATACATAGGCATTTTTTCTGTTTTGCTTATAAAGTGCAAATGCTTTAAATAAAAGTTTACATAGTTCAAAGATAATTTCCAACGTTCATAACTTATCTTGCATGACTTTGAACAAACTGTAATGTGACATAAAATTCTTTCATGGTTGTTCTGTAATTTGTACACAATTTTATCTACAGGTTTTGAGGATGAACGAAATGTATCCTTCAAACTTGGTGATAGGTTTTGTCAGTGGGTGTAAGTAGCATATAATTACGGTACACCTAGTAAACATTGTCATAAATTTCAGTAATAAATTTACTTTCACACAAGTTGAATTTCACAAAATTGTGTGGTTATGTTATAAATTGAATAGTTATATAAACAACAATTTGAATGAAAGAACAACTGTGAAGCTATTCCCTTTGAAGGCGGACCGCCTAAACATGTACAGGATAACTTGACAATGAACATTTCTAAGCTGCAGATAGTTTGACCACCTTCTCCAAATCTCCTAGCTCAGGTACAAACTCTGGGCATGGGCGTAATTCTGAGATACGAGGATACAGAACGCCTCTAGCCTGTGAAAGGACCAAAGAGTACTGCCATGGTAAATTAACCATTGCAATTAATTTTTCCCAAACCGGCAAGGGATTGTTGTCCAGTTTGCAGACATTTTTTAAAAAATTGATAAAAAATAGCAAATGATCATTAATCTAATTTTCTTTGGTATTTTTATTTTCACAATAAACCAAGCTATGATATAGTACTAAATATATATATTTTTAAGTTTTGTTCCTGAAAAAAGTAAAAGGGGTGGGGGTATACCTGGAAACTATATAATTTCATGATAGCTATTCTGTCCAAAGTTTTTTCCAGTTTCATAAAATATAAAACTAGAAAAAGAGTCACCAGACGTCATACAACCAGCTTATAATATGACATCTGGATCAATACAATTTCAATTACCTTGTAACCATTTATTGTACAAAATACTGAACATTTGTTACCACAGTAATGTATACTTATAGAAATGCACAAACAATTAAAAAAAAACAACTACCAGGTTCTTACTTATATTAAAATTTACCCAAAAACATGCTTTATAATATAATATATTTGCAAATAGTTACATTTGGGCCAAAAGAGTGTAAAATGATCGGTTGAAGATCTTTTCAGCTTGAGTAAATAATGATTTGTATTTTCAAATTCAAATTCTTTTATTTTCCATTAAGTAATTTACAATTACAATAGGCATCGTCATATTAAATACAATGTTATACAAACTATTAAAACAATAAATAATTAATTATTTTGGGAATTAAGTTATCCATTGAACAGTGGATATATTCATCTAATGTGTAAAAAGATTTAGACTAAAGCCATTTTGACACTTTAATCTTGAACCTATTCAGAGGCAAAGCTCTTACGTTTACAGGTAACTTATTAAATAATTGTACCTGTTCGTAATTAAAACTTATCCAATCTATCATTAGGAATGGTTGTCATGTTTACTCCTGGTATTATGTACATGGGTGTTGCTATCAAATTTACTAAGGTTATTTCTAACAGAAATCAAGTTACTACAAATGTAAGTACCAGTTAGTGTCAATATGTTAAAAAAAGAAAAACTCTCTACAAGACTCACGTGAAGTTAAACCTGCTTAAATTCTCACTGCCTTTTTTGCCACAAAAAACCTTAGAGGCAGAACCGGAATTTCCCCAAAGTCGTATCCCATAGCATAAATGGATATGAAAAAAACCAAAGAAGGCCAGCAAAAGTGTGTTTGGATTGACACAATATTTAAGTTTTCTAAGAGGATAAATAACTCTAGCCGATTTTTTACAAATGTGTTCTGTATGCATATCCCAACAAAGTTTACTGTCCAAGATGATACCCAGAAGTTTAACAGTAAACAAAGATTCATTATCATCCTCCAAGTGTTTTTTTTACGAGAAGACAATACGTTCCGTTTTATCATGATTTATTACCAGGTTATTGACAGAATACCAAAATTTTACAAATTCCAAACTTTCGGTGAGAAGAAAATTAACTCTAGATACACTGTAATCATGCAAATTAAGGTTGTATCATCGGCATACAATATTGATGAGGTTGGTATATTAAAGCTGAAGTCATTTATAAATACTAGAAATAGAAAAGGGCCGAGGACCGAACCCTGGCCAGCAGTGATATCCAAGTAACCTGATGACTTATCAGTAACAACCCTCTGTTTCCTGTTAATCAAATAATTTTCAATTAAACCTAGTTCTTTGCCTTTAATTTCATAATACTCAAGTTTCTCGTATAAAATAGTTTATGAAACAGAATCAAATGCTGCATAAATCTATTAAGATGGTTCCCACAACTAATTTTTGTTCAAAACCTTTGAGGATTGCCTCAACTAAACATTCCACAGCCATTGAGGTTGAACATTTAAGTCTGAACCAAACTGATGCTCATACAATGGATTATTAGTCTCAAAATAATAATGTAATTGGTCAATTATACAAGATTTTATTACTTTACTAATTACTGGAACTAACTATATAACTATGACTATGGTTGTTATCGGTGTGGACACTACTATAGAAGTCTGGGGTGTCCATATTGGGTGGTAATCATTGTGCGGATGTTGTGTGGGGGAGATAACTGAATTGATGGCTTGTCAATTAGCTGAAAATCAGACCAGCATTACGTGGTTCGGATTCCACGTAAAAGCTGTAGGTCCCTTAGTTTCCTTGGCTGTTGGGCTATTAATAAATTGCCCTTTCTAAGGAACAGTTGAATTCAGTTAGTAACCAGACTACACTCATCCACACTCATCCTACACTCATATAACCATTCGCCTTAAAATACCAACAATGTTGTGTCGGCGTCTCATATGTAAGAATGTAGTCAATCTTTATTTTCACACGCTATTGGGCGGTAATTCTCAGTCAAGTTACGGTCACCTTCCTTAAACAATGGAATAATTTTATAAAACTTAAGACTTAAGGATAGGTGCCTGATATCAATATTGAAATACTAAGTCAGATGAGCTAATATCACATCTATTATAGCCTTCAAAACAAAATTAGACGTACCATAAATATCTTCACTGTGTGAATTACTAAGTTTAACTATGGTGGATTTTACTGAATTGCTGGTGATTAGCTTCCATCTAAAGACACAAACGTGAATCTTATTAGAGTAAGGACAACTATTCAACATCTCAACAAAGGGAAAACTTGAGTTTCCACCGTTCAGATTATCTTATACTTCTTTATTTTTTTAAATATATACAAAATAACTATTTAACTTATCAGCTGAAACTGGAACTTTATCCAATACGCTCAAAACAAAATTATTACTTTCATTTTTAATAATTTTCCATGCTGTTACATTTATTTTGAGTTTCAGGAAGTAAAGTATCATAGCAGCTATTTTAGCATCACAAATGACTTTATTATAAATCTTTTTGAAATTCTTATATTTTACTTTATCTTCAAGACTTGAGTTACTTTTCTACTTATCATAGAGCAGCAGTACAAAAGTTCTCATATTCTTTAACTGAGGTGTGTATCAACTTTTATTTGATTTAAACCTCTCATTTCTACATTGTAAAGACACCTTTGGACAATAAATATTAAAATAATTCATTATGACATTTAACAAGTCTTATTCCATGTACAAGCAATATGTACATCATTATTTTTATCATATAACAATCCCAAACATTACTATCAAGACAATCTACCTGGAGAAATGAGACATTTAATTACCCTGGATGAAGAGTCATTTCTAAAAGCTCTTTTATTTTTAGTAAAAGAGAAATAAAAATTTGCCCAAATGCCCCTGCATGATCAGAAATAACGTCTTGGTTCAAAATAGAAAAGTTATAATTGTTCTGAACAACATTTGTAAAAACATTGTCAAGAACAGCCCTGTTTCTAGTAGCCTGCTCATTAGTACAATATAAATTATAAGATTGTAGTATATTTAAAAAATTTTAAACTTCTTGCTTGTGTTTTTTAAATATATCCACATTGAAATCCCCACATAAGGCAAAATTATTCTGAGGCCTAGCCATAAAATAGCCATAGTGAATAGCAATTACTTCTACAAAGCATAAATAAAAAGAATTGAAATCAGAATTAGGAGTGCAGTATACAACAACTAAATGATATTCTAATTGGAAAATAGATGAGGCTTCACAAACAAAATCTATACAATAATCAGTTAAATCTATCATTTCGTACACTTCTTTATGATTTATTAAAATTGATGAACCCCCATGTGTAAGGGGTGGCCTTCTGCAGTAACTTGATTCAACAGTAAAAACCTTCAGGAACATACAATGGTACTTCTTCATGACACAGCCAGTGTTCACTGAGACAAATCACATGGGTTAATGTCTGTTTTAAAATAATTTTGAGCTGTCCAAATTTATTTCTTGGTGATTGAATGTTTAAAGTTAAAACATTAATACTAAAAAGTTTTTCATTTCTAAAGGATTCATCAGTCATTGAATTTCCACCACATGATTTTCTCAGACGTTTACTGCCTCCTTGGTAATGGTTTCTAAAAATTGCTCCTGGGCGATAGGCTGAGAAATGATTATTGGATCTTCATATTCAGTATCAGACACAGGAAGAACTGTTTTATTTAAACCTGTATGTATATTTAAAGTAGATGCTGGAGAAGCAAAATCAACATTCCTAAATGAACATGGTCACTTTGCATTATGATTCTGGATTGAGTTTGATATCTTACTATCAATAATATTCTCCATAATAGTTAGTTTTGTCCTATCTGGTGTATCCCAGCCTACCACCAGGGATATGTCTGGTGATAGAAAGCTAGAGTCTAGTTGTTTAGATGTTGAGATTGAAGAGGGTAAAGTTTTGTTCATATTGTTTGATAAGAAAGGAAGATTTGTTTTTCTATTTCTGACTTGATATGATTTTGCTATTTTTTATGAGAATAAAATATTATGTTTTAGCAGTTTTACCAAACAATTCTTTCTTTTGCTGTTTAAATGAACTACATCTTTTGAATAAAACTTCATTGATAAGAGACACAAATCTATATATTTTACATTGATCAATTTATGGCAGATGTCTTGTATAAAGAAGTTAGTCATAAATATGGCATCATTGATCCCATGGTTAAGTGGAAGGTCTCTCCGGAATAGAATTCCACACATTAATATTGTTGATTTATACATTTTTGTAGTTGAGCCTCCAAATTTCTGTAAGTATTTTGTATATTACCATTACAAACGTCATTTGCTCCACACAAAAGGACGAGAAAGTCATCACTTGTTAAATTTGTATTAACATTTTCTAAGACTTGACAGCAATCTGCATTTGGCTTTGTTTGACCCTAGACTTCAAAATTACTAGGCAATATTTGATCCAGTTTACAAGCGATCCCTCTAGCATGGCTGTCTCCTATTATTGACACACTTTTACATTTTAAATTATTTTTCAGTGTAGGTGAAGATAATGACACAATTGAACTCCTAATTGTTGTGCTATTTTTTTTTTTTTTTTACTGTAAAGTTGTTAGAAACAGTAATAAATGTGTTTTCATAGTTATTAAACTTGTGATTAGGGTCTTGGGATATATTGTCACTATTCAAATTGTGTCCACAAAGTGCTGGTTTAATATTACTTGAGCAAGACATTAATGAAAGGAGAACTTTCTTTGTTAGTGTTGCAATATTATTTAAAACATAAGCAAGAGTAGATATTTTTTATAAGATCTACCTTCTTAATCAACATCCTTTCAAAAGAAACCAAATTTATATTGTTAGACTGGATCATATTCATAATCATAAACTCAACTGCGAGTATCACACAGACACGACAGTCACATGTGTTGAACTGTTTAGCACCTTTCATACTTATGGTGTTAGTTTTTGTAGTTTTCCTCACTAAGTGCTGTAGAAATAAAACTTGTTAGCCACAGTATCAGACCTGGGGTGATTATGATCATTAAGTGAATCATAATGAAAAAAATTGTCATATAGCAGCACACTCCAGTGTGAATCCCATATTTGCATCAAACTTGAACTATCATTTATGGGCATTATCAGTACATGTTTTCATGGATCTTAAGAGGATCTAGGACGTGATAAAAATATTTTATATTCTTTACCCCATGAACTATGAGGGGATTTACTATGGAGTATTGTGTGTTTAATAACAACTTGTTGTTTAAAAGATCAAAGTACTGTATTGCTAATTGTACCATCGCTAACTCAACTTTTTCCAAGCAGTTTGTTTATAATTGTCATATTAGAAAAGAAAATATCTGTTGGCATCTGAACATTAACCATTTCAGAGCTCCCCTTTCCTTTGCATATCGAGTGCCTACAAGCTTTTTGTCAGAGTTAATGGTATTACTATTATTTAATAGGCTCTCTTTCGGAGAGTTTTTAAATAAATTAGTTTTAGTTTTAACTTTACTTCTAGTTAAAATATTTCCATTCCCTTCGGACTATTTTTTCCTTTTTGCATGATTTAATTCTTTTTAGATTAATATCATCCACATCCGTACAGTAAAAAAGTTACCCAGTAGAATTGGCGTTGAAATTTTCCTTTTATTCATTTATAAATATTATTTTTCTTTATACGGTATTTTAATTTCATTAAATCCACATTTTTAATAATTGATACAAATAAAATTAATTAATTATTCCATGAACATTTTTTAATTTTTTTTTTTTCTTTAATAATGTTGACAAAAAGTTAGTGGTCTCAATAGAATTTGAGCTTGTGAACACAGATTATATCTAAGTGATGCTTTATCACTGTGCTAAATTTTGATAACAGTTGTACAGGTTATATGACACACTCCAACTTGACTGTTTGTCACTTTCAAATGACAGTTGATCAAATTCAAAGGTTTATGGACTGTACACACTTTTGATACCAAATATTGTTTGTGCTGTTTTATAATTAAAAAAAGTTTCTTAGTTTACAGTTTTTAATCTTGAAAAGTTTATTTACACTGGAAATAGGCCAGTTCAAACTGTAAGTATGAGGCTTACTTGCTGATTTTTTTAAAGGCCTAGTTTGCAGAATATGTTTAATTTTATTCAAATATTTGATTATTTATCATAAAATATTGACATATCAAACAAAAACCTTCACAAATTTAATTAAAATCTGTCCTAATAATAAATAAATTGTTGATTACTATCTTTTAGGCTATAATTTGTGACACAGTTTACTTACTTAGTCTGAAATAATTGAAGTATATAATAAAAATTGAAATCTATAGTTTTGATTTATTTATACATTTTTATTAAATACATAAACAAAATTTTACCTTCATATCTCATCACTGTCTAAAAAAAAAAAAAAAAAAAAAAAAAAAACACTTCTACAATCAGCACCAATAGGATGTATTCACTCACCTAACCTAACCTCAATTCATGACTATATTTTAGCACAGACATTATATTTTTTCTTCACTAAAATATAAAAATTGGTTTCTATTTCAAATATGTGTGTTATTAGAAAGTTACTCACAGTTTTATGACCAAAAAGTTACTAACATATTTATGATCATAATACATGATTATAAATTCATAAACTACCTAAACCCCAAAATCTTTTTAATCTCAATAAGTATAAAAAACAGAAAAAAAATTAATGGTTGGATATTAATATAATAATGTAATAAGTTTACAATAAACATATTAATACCAGAGAGTGAAGTCATATCCCAACAAAAAGGCTTACGTAACTAAGAAAACAAAATAATGTGTGCAATCGGTTTTTGGTGAGTTAATTATTTCCCAATTTTGTAATCAAAATTAGTTAATGTACCTTCCCTTTAGGCAGGACAAATATTTTTTAAATTTTTTAACCACTACATTAGAATTTACAGAAAATTATAAATATTTTTACATCTAAAAAAAATTAAATCATCTTAATCCCTTCAGTTATGTGCGAAAAATATAGTTATAAAAAATTAAAATTGTACTTTGAATGGTTTTGTCTTATAGTTGATTTGAAATCAGCTAAATTCACCACTTCATAAGGCCGCAATTTCTATTGCAGTGGTTAAAAAATTTAAAAAATATTATTCCTGTCTAAAGGGAAGGTATATTAACTAATTTTTACTATAAAATTGGGAAATAATTAACTCACCGAAAACCAATTGCACCACCTTAAGACCTAGAAGTAGGCTGGGCGAGCAGATACTGAGTTGGATGAGTGGGTCTGACAAGAGGTTTTGGCCACTTCTTCAAATGTAAAATAACACAAGAGTAAAGAGTAACTTAAAGAGAATCATACAAAATTAAGATTGAATATCCGTAACAAGATCTTAAACAGAAATAAATTAACTCTGTCTATCCTGATAAATAAAATTATTTTTCTAAATCCCTTAAGTAAGTGGCAATTTTACTATTTATTATGAACATCGGTCAACAAAGTTATTGCGATTTTCACTAGAGGCAAGAAAGTGTAATAATATAAAAAAAAACTTCCAACAAACAATTTCAAAAACAACATTTTGTCTCGTTGGATTGAGAATCTTCAAATTGATGTATAATATTCAATACTAAGGATTTGTAACATTAAGTTATTTAACATAATATTACCTCATAAGTTCACTCACATGTTGTAGACCCATGAAGAATGGATACCTGGTGGATACTCTCCTTGAGGATTGGGGCCTTTGGCTTTCTCAAAGAATTCCGCCCTGAAGATCCTTACATTACTCAGTACCTAGTAGGTCCTGTCATGAATCTCACCGAAGAACAGGTAAAATATCACTTAAGCGGTTACACTTGCCTCTTATAAACATTATCTATTATCATCGCTTCAGTAAAAAGTATTTACATCATAAGTAAATAAGAAGTATATTTTGATTACTTAGAATCAAGAACAAATCCACAAAAGTTGCTCATTTTTTTACTGGAAGCCTTAAGAGTGCTGAATATTAACATGGAGCTAGGAAAACTGGGGTCTTTTTCGTAATATCCCAGATTTATTTAGGAATGAGAATTGGGGAAAAATTAAGAAGAAAGTTCAAAAGTAACACGTCAACTTATATTTATGTAATCATAACCTAAACTAACAATCCATGGTGGAAGTGTTTAAAACATAACCTAAATAACAGAAGGCACCGATTGATAACTAAAGCGATGACACATATTAATTTCTTGTAGGTCAAAACCACGTGACCAATATCAATGGTACATTGTTGGTAAATTTAGTCTGGTTCTAGACTTGGTAGAAAACCTTTAACATACACGGTATAATATTAACATTAAGATAAGACCTGAAAACTGTTAAAAAGAATAATCCATAGTTTTATTAAAAATCCTGTATTTATGTTATAAAGTTGACCTACCAGTCGACATGGGCCTGTAGGTCTGTGTGTGAAATTTATTCAATAAGCGAAGTATTAATCATTAGCTCAGATGGGAAATCAAACCCTGAACCTTAACCCTTGCAGTCCGGAGCCTTAGCCAGTGAGCCATCATAAAGTCATAATTTTAGACTACTTTATTTAGAACATACAATTAAATACAGTAGAACCTCTTTAATCCAAACTAACTAAAACCGGGGGGGGGGGGGGAGGGGGGTTCGGATTATCAAAATGTTTGGATTACAGAAAATATTGTTATTTTCACATAAAAAGTTAAAATATGGCTAAAATAGATTATACTTCTTAAGGTTTAGCGAAAAGAGAGAAATTGCATTACAGTGTAAAAGATTGTATTGTTTATTCAACAACGTACATACAATATAAACATTAAGTACAGTAAATAACAATTATAGTGGTTAACTTATATATTTGATAATGTTGCTTTTATAATAAAAATGAGAAACTGAACCTGGTAAATATTTATATAAAAATTGGAAAATAATCAATTCATACTACAGTAATTATATAAATTATTTAAAAAAAGTAAAACATTTTCCTTTGAATCAATAAAAATATGTACATGCACATTTTTTTCTTTCTCGTGGTGACGTTCGGATTACAGATGTTTGGATTAAAAAGGTTCTACTGTAGTTAACATATTAAAATAGTGTATATCAAGGAGCCCTATAAAGTTTAAGATGAAGTTCAGTTCAAGTGACAGTTTTAACTAAATTAAGTTTGGCTTAGGTGTTTTAAAGTCATGAAAAGTATTAAAAATGCAACTGTAAGTGTTGAGAAAATGTATGTTTATAATTATACTTAATGGACTTACTAAAATGAGAAAACAAATATTTTTAAGAGTGGTATTGTCAACAGAAGTGAAGTGACACTTTTTTACAAGAATTTTGAGTTTGAAGTGGCTGACTATATCAATAGTAAATTAGCATTAAATAAATTATTAATATCTACCAATAACAAAACATTATGGTTTTAAATAGCACAAAATAAGTAAAAAGTAAAGAAATAACATTGGAAATATAAGAAAAATAGTTCCATTGAGGGCATTAACTTCCTGTAAACTGAAGCCTGTCTGACAACTGACAGTCCAGTCCAATCCAGTCATTGTACAGCTGTTTTTTTGTTATCAGTTTAGGGCAACCACTGTAACATGTTGTTGTCATTCATATTTCAAATTCGTGCTAAATACATAGTAAATTTACATACTCATTTTGTATTTTTCGCAAATAATGGAACCTATATTATTACTGACTGTTTATTTTAAACCAGCTTGAGGTATTAACTCTATGTTGTCTTAAAATATTAAAAGTATTTATATTAAAACTTGATTTGTTTGTAAGTGTAATACAGTATATGTTTTTGATTGTGTTGTAAACAATTTTAATTTTAAAATGCCTACTTAAAAATAAATTCATAGTAAATGAACTTATATTTGCTAAAGGGATTCCCACATTGGCCGGCAAGAATAATGCATATTTACAAAGGAACAAAATTATTGTGAACTATTATAGTGGCTTCTCTGCCACTAATGAAAATTCTAAACAATAAAAGTGATTTATGTCTTTATAATGAAAATGTATTGAGTTATCCATTGAAATCTATTGCAGTGAAACCTAGAGAAGAGTACAAATTAGTTCTGTTGGAAATATAAAAAGCCTGGAAATATAAGGTTTCAAATAAATGTTCCTCTGAGAACAGTTCTGTAAAATTCAATCTGTAACTACCCGTCACATTCACTCCACTTCTCAATAACTCCTGCTTCACACCAATACCAGGCAGGGTACAAACTCACCTTCATGAAGATAAAAAAAGAGATGTAGCTGTAATACTCCTTCTGATATGGACTTGATTATTCAATGTGACGATTTAATTCATAAATGTATAGATTTGGAAAGATATCCGAGTGAAGAACAAAGTTTTACAGCAAATTTACAAAAATCTCAGAGTTAAATTTTACCTCATCAAAGTAGAGAAGATTATCATACAACAATTTTAAAACAAGAACTAGTTAAATATAAAACAGAAAATTATGACCTGAGTTTGGCCATCAATATTCTTGAAAGTGACATAAAGAAGTTGGAGTATGAACTGCAAGATCAAAGGAATGTTAGCCAGAAAGTAAATGTCTTCACTGAATTCCACCAATAACGGCATCACTTGTTGATCCATAAATACCAAAAGTAAATACTAAATCTAGTTATTACTGTTTCAACACAAATTTTGTTTCTGAAAATCCTTTTAGTCTACTACCTATTGTGTATAAATCAGGTGTGGAGGAAAATGTTTAGAGGAAAAAACTACTTGCCAACAAAAAAATAGTAATAAAATAGAAAGACATGCAATCAGACTTAGTTTTTCTCAAACAAATTCTATCAAAAAAACCCACAAATAGTCGTGATATAGACAGCTATGGCCGTAATATTGGGTATCTTACTCAGCAAAGATATCACAGTAAATTTGTACTCATGTGTTGGACCAAGGGCAGGCTTTGGTAAGGTGGTAGACGATATATAGGAGTTGAGTTATCATCTAGGAAAGACAACTATTGTTTGATCGTAGCTGGCACAAACATTATTGAAAAAAATGAAATAAAAGATATTGTCGAAGGTGTTCTCTGGCTAATTGATAATTCTCTGCACATCAAACTATACCAATGAGATATGATGTATCTCATCTCGATCTAAAGATATCTGAATTAAACACACAAATTTAAAGTATAGCAGATAACCTTCTGAACATGAAGCTCCTACACTTTCATATGCTTCCTCTCCACTCCTTTACTGGACATGGACTTCATCTAAACATGAGAAAGAAATCATAGGCTGCCGGATTCTCCGGATTTATTGCAAGGTTGCTGTTTGGAGGAAATAAGAGGGCACATGGAAAAATAATAGATGGTAATATGGATAGCATCTTTGAGGTGATGCAGGTTGATTCTTCTGTAGCATTTAACCACACAATCTCAGCTGACCGATAATCCCAGAAAGAAACACGTCAGCAGGAATGACAGTGACCTTCAGGAACAAACTTGGAAAGCCTGTTTTGGCTGATTTAGTTAGAGGTAAGTTGACTTGTCAGAGACTAAGGAATGGAACAGTATTATATAGTCCTATTACTAAAGCTGACTATTTTAGAAACCCAACTGAGGAAGATTATGGTCTAGGCTTCTCTCAGCTTACTCAGGAGAAAAACAGTGCTAAGAGCGCCAGTGGCCTTGACCGGAGGGTCGGGACGTTATCGCAAGATAACGGAGTCAAGCAACATTGAGCGTGGCTGTCCCTTGGATGGGTGACCGTCTGAGCGATCCTGTCCTTGCACGCAGCCCGCCTGCCTGGTCACTGGCGGTGGTTCGGAAGTCACCCTTAAGCCTTTGGCCCCAGCTTAAATGTTAGAAAGAGCTTATTAGCCCTAACTTCACCTGGTAAAATAAGACATCCTTTAAATTTTTTTATCAGAATCAGAATCATCTTTATTTACAATCATTGAGATTACAAATAGTGTCAGATTACAATAGTGCAAGAATACAATTTGTGATCAATTTTGGATATGAGTTTCATTGAAGAATTCTTCGAGTGAGTAAAATGGTCGGTCCAGGAGCCGTGCTGATCTCAGTGAGTTCCCTCTTTTGGTGTGCATCCCTTGAGGTAGTGAGTTGTGAAGTTTTCTGCCGATGTAGGATGGTTTAGTTTCGAACAGCTTTAGGTGGTGTACTGGTAGAATGTATAACTCACCATTTCTGGTGTTGTGATGGTGAGTGTCCTTGTTCCTTTGAAGATCTTTTCCATCCACATACATCACTACTTCTTGGATGTATAGGGAGACTATAGTCATGATTTTCTGTTCTCTGTAAGCATCCCTGCAGCTATCCAGGTGGTGCAGGCCAGCCAGGACTCTGATGCAATTCTTTTGGAGCGTCAGGATTCTTTTCAGGTTGACTTTTGATGTACTGCCCCATACAGAAAGACCATATCGTAGGTGGGATTAAAACAAAGAGAAATAAGCTGTTTTAGCAGTTTCTGCATTGCTGAGGGATTTTATTTGTTTTATCATGAATAGGCTAGTATTTAGCTTTCTACTCAGAATGTCTATGTGTGGGGTCCAGGCGATGTTTTCGTCTATAGTCATGCCTAGAAACTTGACATGTTTCTCCATTCGCAGGTCTGGGATGGCTTGAACTTCAGTCGCTCTTCTTCCAAATGCTATCTGGCTGGTTTTGGTTGGGTTTGCAACTAGGTCATTTCCATTTCAATATTAGTAGGCCATGTTGAGGGCGACAGGATGATACTGCCAGGTCATCTGCAGTTTCTCCTTTGAGTAGCAGGGTTGTATCGTCCGCGTACATGAGGGGTAAGCAGGATTCTCCTATAAAGTGAGGCAGATCATTTACAAACAAGATGAAGAGTACTGGACCTAAAACTGATCCTTGAGGCACGCCTCTTTGAACTGCGAGAGGCGTTGATCGTATTTCTTGTGTGATTCCTCTGTGTGTATGCTTCAGTTCAATGAGTTGTTGTCTTCCTTCTAAATAGCTTTGAAACCAATTTTTTGCTGTGCTTTTTACTCCCAGGTGTCCCAGTTTATTCAAGATAAGACTGTGACTGAGGCAATCAAAAGCCTTACTCAGATCAAGTAGTATAGCGGTTGATAGTCTTCCTGATTCCAGGTTGTCTACTACAGTTTCAATCAGCTTTATTATGGCTGTGGTGGTGGATTTCCCAGTAGAGAAACCATGCTGGTGGTCATTGAGCAGGTTGTTTCTAACACAGTGGTCTAGAAGTCTCTTTAGGACAATTTTTTCACACACTTTTGAGAATGTCGGGATGAGGGAAATAGGCCTGTAATTACTAATTTGCATTTTTTTGCCATTTTTGAATTTTGGGTAGACTTTTGAAACCTTTAGTTTTGATGGAAACCTCCCTTCTTTAAATGATCTGTTGAAAATAACAGTAAAAGGAGATGTAAGTTCATCTAAACAGTGCTTCATTATTTTTGTGGATATTTCATCAATGCCGGCTGAATTTTTAGTCTTCATTTCAGTGATAGTGGCCCTGACTCATCTATGCTTGTGTCTGTGATGTTGTCAAGTTTTCCTGTTGGTTCATAAGTTTCGGAATGCGTTGGTTTCCTCTCGGAGGCTGGGATTTTTTTGGAGGGTTTCCTCTGCTATATTTACAAAATATGTATTAAATTGGTTTGCTAATTTTTCGGGGCTTGTTGTTATTTTGCCATTTATGTGAAGTTTGATCTCGGATGGGATTTTATTTTTATTTCGAGCGTTGTTTATCACTTCCCAAATAGCCTTTGACTTGTTTTCAGCCCTAGCTATATACTTGGTGGATGCTTGTTGCCTGAGCCATTTTAATCTTTGGTCGTAGCTTTTCTTTTTTAAGTTTGCCTCAACTTTATCATTTTGATTCCCTGTCACTTCGTATCGACTTTGAGATGTTAAGTAGTCTTTCTTAAGCCTGATTGCTTCTTCATCTACAAAGTGTTTTGGCTTGTACTTTTTTTAGGTCTATTTTTTTTTTTTTTGGACATGAAGTGTTTAGGGCCTTTGTTATGAGAACTTTAGTCTGTTTCTATATGGGTTGTGTGAGGGACAATATTAAACTTTATCAATTTGAAAGGAATATAGTCAAGTTTCAAAGAGCAACAAATTCTAGTATATATATTGTCTCTTGCAACCAGGAGGCAACAAGAGTTCTTGGAGGAGGTCTTTCTCATCATATATTTTTGGTGCACATTAAACAGAAAATTGCAAAAGAAAAAAGTACAAAAACGGGATAACTGCATTCTCCTAAGAAGACAACTGCATATGAGATTGCAGCAAAGCTCATCACAGCTTACATAAAATATTTACCCAAAAATCATAATGCAAACTAAATATAACACTCATCACATACCATACAACACAACACAGCAGCACACAAGTAACACTGAATACAACTGAACACAGCATACAACGTCCTCACAAAATACTCAACTAAAATACACTCAAATATGTGTTTAACTCGCTCACATCTTCAGATAATGTTTAATAAATTATTCTCTAGGAAAACCCCACCATAAAATGTTATGATGAAGACATAATAAAAGCATCAAAATGTAAAACATTTACCTTCTAGAATAGAAGTGTTTAAAATGAATCTAGCTAAAATAAGCCCTGAAGTACTAAAAATATCAGAACACAAAATGAGTGGATCTTAACTAAAAATATTAAATATTTCTCATTATAAATTATGTTTTTATTATAAATGGTTGTTCTTATTATTCTAGATCAATCTCAATGGGCGGTGGAGTAATGATTAAACAAAATATAATTTAAATGCTAAAGACCTACCTTAGCATTATTAAAATCAATGACTGTGGTAAAAAAATGCTACTCATTTAGTGTATTTGTAAATATTTGATATGCCACTGATTATATGTTTGCCATATTTTCAGGTTAATCAAGACGTCTATCCTATAGCTACGTATGTTAGCTTGGTTCAGATAATATTTGTATTCCTTCTAACAGATTTTCTCCGTTACAAACCTATAATTATTCTAAATGCCCTCTGTGGCGTAATATCGCAAGCAATTCTCATCTGGTGCAGAGGCCTTCGAGCAATCCAGGTACAGTGAGTGCCTTTATTTGTTTTGATAAACGATTTTTAGTATATACAGTAGAACTCAAATTATCCAAATCAATTGGGACCAGACCCTATTCGGATAATCAGATTTTTGTCTAAAAGCAGTCCATTTCATTTAATTACCGGTACTGCATGTAATTAAATGCATCCATTTTGAAATGGGATACAAAACACTATTTTAAATGAGAATGAGTATTACATAATTAATTACAGTTTAATTACATGCTACTGTAAACTATTATGTGTATTTACGTACCATCCTGTAAATGAATGTTATTGCTTGCCAAACATCTTAGTTAAATACGCTCTAAAAGTGTGACTGTCTTCTGTTTCTGGGCAGCCAGGTCACGTATCCTCTTGACAGAGGGAAGGACAATAGCGTGAGTAGACATTACATTATCCCTATCGCATTATGTTTCCTGGCGGAATTTAAATTTGTTCTTTTAAGACAGCGTTACAGTGTACAGTATTTATTGAGGCATATTATATGATATTTATTGTGATACATATAAGTATGATTTATCTTTCTAAAGATTAAAAACACTACTCTTTGTTGTTGTATGCTTTCAGATTTTTTTCAGAACAAAATTAAAAAAACTGAAGGTTGTATTTTATGACATTTTGAAAGCGATTCGGATAGTTGGAGTTTGGATACTTGGAGTTCCACTGTATTGTAAAACAAATTTAGTTTCATGTTAAATTAATCTAAGCTCGATTATCTTATAAGGGGCCATCCCTGAATCACATATTGCCAAAATCGGCTTTTTCAGACCCCCCAGCATGTAACAAACTTGTAACGGTAATACTAATCCCCCCCCCGGAAAAATTGTGTAACGATGTCACCAACCCCCCTCCAATTATTATCATTCACTTTCATACATATTTTGATTTATGATAAAGTCATTGTTTAGACTTTCTTTCGTTTGTTTTATAATGGACGGGAAGGGGACATATTATTAACTTTAAAATCTTTTTTTAAAATCTTGTATTTTTGAAAAAACAATCAAAGTGTGTATATAAATTTAAACAAATTGTTAAGCTTAAATAGCTAGGTAACGCTACGTAGAACTCCCCAAACTCTCCTGGAATTGTGCGTAATGTTACTGAAAAACTCCCTCCCACCCCTTCAGGCATTACGTAATTTATGGACGGCCCATAAGTAAAACATAAGGAAGAGGAGAAATGTGGACAATGATAAATAATGTGGTTTGCAGATGAGGGGTTAGAGATGGGGGAGGCTAATAGTAGTGCCAATTTGAGAATTTCTTTAACAAATTTTATCAAATTATTTCAAACACTGTGACTAAAAATATAAATATATCTGATATTTTAACCCTTAAATAACCTTGTTTCTTTTCAGAGTTTGTTAATCTTATGGTTAGGGCCGGATATTACTTTATGTTACCTGGAGCAATAGGTGAAATAAATAATGATGTTCGATTTAGCAATTTTTAAGTTCTGACAAAAATACATCTATATCAGTGTAATTGACTGAGCTAGAAATCGTTTCAGAAAATCCTGAATCAGTGCATATACCACAAAATGCACTTTCAATTTATAAAACAATTTCTATATTACAAACCTTTGTACATACCATTCATAGACTCTCTCTCATGCTCCCTCCCATCCCGATGGAGTGGTGCTTTGTCTTGTCATGCAGCCCACAACATATAAACTATTTTAGTAAACATAAATAATGATTGTTTCACCAACAATTTTAATTATTATGAACAGCAACAACTTGTATGTATTAATAAAAGTAGCTTATTTTGTTGCTTAATTTTTTCTCATTTATATAATATGAAGAAGAATATTTTTTTTTAAACTTTGATATGGATATGTCAGCCAACAAGTGCCTAGGGGAAAGCTGCCCCCCCCCCCTTCCTAGATCTGTCCCTGTCTGTGTCTATATAGAAATGGTTATTTAAGACTTGGACGAATATATAACAAGGATTACTTTTGATTAGTCTCTAATTAATAAAGTAAACTTTTAAAATTATATGATTAATTAAAATATTGATTTTTGCTTGAACAGTGGTCGCTGACTCTTACAGACAAACAAGACCGCTAGTGGCACACATACTCACTTGCATACTAATTCTCCCTCCCCTCCACTTATACACATGTGTACACAACTGCCCCTTTCCTCTCCTATGTATCTGAGATGACAGTTTTTTTGTGGTTTTATCCAGTTGTAAAATTTATTTAGTTAGTCAGTTATTTGACTTTATTAAAAAGAGGTAATGTCATCTTTGAACCAGATTTGAAAAATTACCAGCAATCAAGTAATTTATAAGCTAAGATATCTAATATCAGCCATGTTAAATGTCCTGGTCAGACCCATATATTCTTTTATTGTTCACAAACTTTCAGAATACATAAATGAGTATTTATTTACCTGGTTAAATAAGTAGGTAAGGAACAATAACTGATGTTTCAAAATAAAATATTCTTTATGAACAATTTTAGCTCGAACAGATTACAAGATCTTTTTTGAATATTATACTGTAGTAAAACTCAATCAAGAAAGAGATTTGGCAAGAAATTTATTATTTTTTTATAGATTATGGAGTTTTTTTATGCTACAATGACTGCCTGTGAAGTGGCTTACTACACTTACATATATGCTAAAGTGGATAAGGAGCACTACCAGCGAGTAACAAGTCACATGCGGGCCGCTGCTCTTACTGGTCGCTTCACATCAGCAACAACCTCTCAGCTAGTGCTCAGCCTCGGACTGCTCACAGTGGCTGATCTAAATCATCTCACCTTTGCTGGTAACATGCGCTATATTAAAATACAGTAAATTATGGAACTGAATAGTTGTCTATAATTTTACACTTCCCGCAATCTGGATATTCAATTAATTAGTCATTAAAACTCTAAATAAATTATCTACTTTCAAAGACTATTAAGCTTTTTCTTATTCATTATTGTTGACATTTAGAAACTACTATTCCTCATAATTCATTAAGCAAACTTTTTCTCATAAACTATGCTTTTCCCTCTTTCCTTGGTTTTTTTCAACATGATAAAAGCAAGAGGGATTTGTATTCTGTAAAAATCTAACAACGCTTCCCTTAGTAGGCAAGGGTAGAACAGAATTAATCATAAAGGAGTGATATTATAACATTTATTTGAAGAAGTAACTCTTCTTGCTCTACATCCTCTGACAATTAGTTTCCTAGATTTGCAGGGTTAAATATGACAACCCAACGTAATAATGTGTTTTTGAAGCAGATTTTTGCCTGTAAATGTTTAGTTTCTCAGCCATAGTGTTCAAAACTTGGAAAATAATATTTAAATAAATGCTTAGTTACTTTAAGTTACTGTACAAACATTTACACAAGATATGTTTAACTGTTAGAAAATTGACTACAAGATTTTCTAATGAATCATTGCTTGTGCAGGTATGTGTTGTGCTTTGGTTTGTGCACTAACCTTGCCATCCATGAAACACAGTCTATACTTCCACAGAAAGTCAGAAGAGCTGGGGTCGCAAAATCATAACGAAATAGGTAATTGAATTTATTAATCAGCTGTAATAATAATGGTTGTTTAGATATGTATTCTGCACAACAACTTCTATACTTCCACTAAGATGAATTAATTTTGGTCAAGATTTTTAATTCTTTATTTTTATTAGGCTGATTAAATTATCACACACAAAATTGGCATGATACCAGTATAAAATTGCTGGTGCATAGAACCCCTTTGTGTTTCACTCTTATTTATACTATTTACGGAAAAGTATGAATTTATTTAATAATCACATTATTTCACAGATAAAATTTATTTTGTATAGTTGCAGATGGTTCAAATCAAGTACAGGAAACTCTCCAGGAAAACTGGTGGTTGAGTTCATCAGTTGGCAACTACGGCACCTCAAAGGACATAGGTTGGTGTTTATATACACACTCTCGCTATTGTAAATGTATTGAAATTGGTCTTATATTGTACAGAAATAAATCTACTGACCTCTAACTAGAGCAGTGAGATGCAGCATGGATTAAAACCCAGTTCAAGTAATATTTCATATAGAACTAGATTCAAAAATACTGTTCAGTGTGTTAGAATTGTGTTTATTACCTCTATATTATTGGCATTATAACAACAAGAATTAGTGATATGTCAAGACACAATTACGATTACAGTATCTGATACTCGCAATTCAATTCTTTCTTCCATTTATTATGTTTGGGTTAAGAGGTAGAGAGGACTTACCAGTGGAACTTCACCCCATTACAATAAAGGCATTTTTCATTTCATTCTCATATGCATTTGATTTTTGGACCAAAAGTGTCTGATACTGGAGTATTCAATTCCTATAACCGATTGCTGAAATCAATCTGCCTCTGGCCTCCTTCCTGAGTACAGTACTTAAATGTATTCAGTACTCCAGTACTCGAGCTGACCACTACTGTAACTGACATCAGACTCTTAGTGGGCTTTCTAAATTGCGCTGTTAATCACACTCTCTTGTCCAGACAAGAAAGCTACGTTTTGTCAATTTGGTTACAAAATGAATGGAAAAGAAATAAAAATCAGTCTAAAATATTTGATTTGATTATGTAACAGTTAAATTATTAACAGTACTGTATATGTATATTTTTTTTTTATTGACGTTGACATACTTTATCATAAAATATTTTGTATTATGTATAGTGATTTAAAAAAATGTACAGTCATACTCTAGTTATTTTAAATATACAAATAATACCAGTTTACTCAACTCGTAAAATGTAACTTATTTAAATGTGAATTAAATATATATTAATATAATTTATAATAATATAGGTAATTTCAAAGTTTATACATTATATGGTGGCTGGTGATGAGTGAGTTGAATGTAGTCATACACCATATACCGAAGAAGCAATGGACGCTGTTGTTTACATGTAACTTTTAAAGTAATCAGTTCTTGAGAGTACCAGAACAGAGATAACCAATGTGTGAAAGTAATGAGTTCTTGAGAGTACCAGAACAGAGATAACCAATGTGTGAAAGTAATCAGTTCTTGAGAGTACCAGAACAAATATAACCAATGTGTGAAAGTAATGAGTTCTTGAGAGTACCAGAACAGATATAACCAATGTGTGAAAGTAATCAGTTCTTGAGAGTACCAGAACAGAGATAACCAATGTGTGAAAGTAATCAGTTCTTGAGAGTACCAGAACAGATATAACTAATGTGTGAAAGTAATCAGTTCCTGAGAGTACCAGAACAGAGATAACCAGTGTGTGAAAGTAATCATTTAGATCATACCTGATAAGAATAAATAGAAATCTGAATCTAGATCATCAACAACTGTACATGTGTTATTTATAAATATTATTAGTATCATCAGACATGCAGAGACTCAGCGATTCCCCTGAAAATGCCACATAACAGCAGGGGCAAAACGTTCAGTCATACTGTAAACAGCACTTTGACATGGTTGTTACCAAAAGTTATAGATTCTAGTCATAACACTACACTTAGCATCCAAAATATAAATGAATTGGAAAGGACTATTGAATAATAATAATTACTTTATAGCACTTGTCAAATGAACATTATCTAATTGAACCAAATCTGTAAGTATAAATATCTTTACTGCAGTATTATTCAAATCAAATCAAAATAAGTTTATTACTCCAATTTAGATACAAAAAATAAATAGTTTACAATGCACTTCTATTTACAAACAATAAATTCTCAAATTAACAAATGTATTTAAATAGCTTTTTAATTAGCATAATACGTGTTGGTACATATACAGTACAAGTAAACGTCATACAACACAAATTTATTACAATATAAGCACAAAATTACAATATAATTCACAAAAGCTTTTGTGAATCCCTGTGGTCTGAGGAAGGTGAGCGTGGTTCACCAAAATCGATCACCATAATATTTGTGCATTTTGTACTTGTATTGTAATATATTTGTGCATTTTGTGCTTAAATTGTAATAAATTTATGTTATGTGACGTTTACTTGTATTGTAAATATATTTAACAATGGAGAACAAAATAATGCCCACATAGATAAACATCTGTGCGTGGGCATGAGTTGTCATTTTCAAAAAAATTAGTAATAAATATTAAAAAAAAAATGAGATTAATTGGAATTTGTAAAATTATCAATATACACAAGCAAGGATATGTTGCAATTTAATTAACTGGATCTACCCATACATTTTTTCATAATTGTGAATTTATTGAAGTGAATAATAGGAATCTAATTGAAGATAAAAAAAAAAAAAAAATAGGAAAGAGTCATAACAAGAAATTAAGGTCAGAGAATTAGAAATAAAAAAAAAAAAATAAAAATAGTAATAAATAAAACACCACAAAAGATTTTTTTGTATCAGAACAAATACCTAATTTGGTAAGGTCATGGTTGAGTGGTGGATATAAATGGTATAGGCCAGGATGTTAGCTATCTATAACTGGACAAATAAGCAACTCAGAAGCACCCCTCCCAAGGTCAACAACCATTCTGTAACTTTCCTTTTGTAAGCTTAAGTTGCTGGAATTCTTTGAGTTCATTTAGGACATTTCTATAAAGGTATTGCATTATGAAATGGGAGGTGGATAATGAGTACACTTTCTTAAGTCTTTCTGTTTGTATGTTAGTGTTTTGAGAATATCAAGTAAAATAATTGTGGTAGGGTTAAATGTAAATACTATTAAAGTTATTATAAGAGTATAAAAGTAGTGATTTAATATATAGCTGTCTTAACAGTTAATACCTAGAATTCTTCAAATAAAATGTCTGTTGGATATCTTCTATTTTTACCCAATGCGGCTTTTATTATGAAACGTTGTATGACTTTTAATGGTTCAAGTATTGATTTGAAAGCACCACCCCAAGCTATATTCCCGGACCAAAACAGAGATTGGCAATATGCATAGTATGACAATTTTATATCACCTTTGAACCTTTTCGTTAGTAAGAGTTTTTACAATCAGATCATGTAATATCCTCACTTGTATTTTTGTATTTCATCAATCAATACACATCTATAGATATGTATTCATATATAGATGTGTATTCATTGGTATCATAAGAATGATCAACCATCTTATTTTCCTACTTTCATTTTATGAAAATGCGGTATTGTTTATATGATGGTCAACTGAACATTATCGTTTAGTTCATGTTTAATGGTATGATTATTTATGATCTCGTCTCTTTATGATATTTAATCAAACTAGGAATCGGAACCAAAGAAAAAGTAAAGTTTGTACTCTTTAGAGAAGTGTTTTTTCCTAAAATCTTATTCCTCACTGGCTGAAAATTCACCAGGTTTGAACACTTCAAAGGAATAAAATGTCTGACAACAAAGAATTGTACTGAATGCTCAATATCTGTTAAATTGACACATATGTAAGAATGTAAGAAGGATAAGAAATAGTTTTAGGTTCTCAATCAAAATGCAGGGAAGCTGCTAAACTCCTATGGAAAGACTTTAAAGATGCCTACACAAACCCGTATGTTTTGAAGTTATGTCTATGGGTGGCACTGGCAACTTGTGGATACAACCAGGTAAAAAGGGTTAACTTTATGTATACATGTGCTTGTGTGTATGTGTTTATTAATGTGTATAGTCTGATAAACCATATTTAAACATACAATTTTTTTTCATTTAGACTATTAAATAAAGGGTGTCCCGTAAGTAGCCAGCCAAACTTCTGGAGGTCATTCCTTTGGTTAAAACAAAAAAAAAACAAAAAAATGTAGTTTGTATGAATCGTCTACCTCGCAGCGTTATTTGTCTTTCTTTCTGTATGTGATTTTTACAAAAAGCTTAATATCTCTAAAGTTATTTGAAATAAAATCATGAAAATTGGTAGAACTGTTTATCTTTATAGTGTTCATATACTGTACCATGTAAATTTTATATTTGTTCAGGAATCCTTTTCAAATTGCCAGCCATTTAAAATTCTTTAATCTACATATCATATAACCTTCAACTTTAGTAAAATCCTGCAAGTTACAAAAAAGTTGGAGAATTTATTTCTACAAATAAGAGTATAAAGATCGGTCAACTATTAACTGAGAAATTGAAATTTTTATCAAACAAAAAAGATTTCTTGGGCTAAGAATTCCGTTATTATACAAAACTTTAAATTTCTCAGTTAATAGTTGACCAATTTATTGAACCAAGTGTACATATTTATTGAAAATGAAAAGTGATTTTACTGGACGGAGTTAGGACTGTAAAGTCCTCTCTTCCACTCAACCTTAAACTTAAAGAAAACTTAATTTATTAATATTTTAGTGACCTAGGCAGTCGATGGACCTACAGTTTAGCATGGAATCCTAACCATATGGTTTATATCTCATTATATCACATCATTGATAATTGTGGTAGCTGTAGAATCAGTGAGTCAGGTCTTAAATGGATAGATTGGATTTAGCTTAGTGAGAGGAGATCACTTTATTTTTATTAACATAACATGACTTTTGGATCTTTTTCCAAATATATTACAGCTATTTACACTTATGTATCAGTTAACTCACAACATGAGATGAATGTACAACACTCAATTTGGACATTCACGTGACAATTCTGAGGTTATAACTCATGGCTCTAATCAACCAAAAACCTTTCTGATGGCTTACAAAAGTGAATTCTTCAAGTTTATTCATGGATTTGGACATTATTTATTGAATTGGATACCTTTTAAGCTAAAACATCTAGTGTTTTATAACTTTAAGAAGGAATTAAAAGTAGAGATGGTGATAACTGATCTTCTCGTCAGACAAAATACAAATTTGTTGTGATTTTTTAAAAACAATGTATGCAATATAATTATTTTACATTGTTAAATATATTTAAAAAAAGTATAAAACCATTTCTGTACCCATAAAGGAACTGCCTTTTGAAGATAAAAATTTACATATTCCAAATCTTGATTGGATCCATCTGAATAAATTCATATGTTATATGTTTTATACTTGGTTTTGTAAATATGTTTTGTATAATTTTTACAAGAAGTTAAACACATAGTTAAATATTCTTATTAGACCAGACATAATTAATTCTATATTTTGGTTCTAAAGGGCTCCCATTCACAATATACCCCATTGATCCTACCACTGGCCGATGACAGCAGCCAGTTGAACTCTCAAATGTCCATGTACAGAGGTAATGATCCACCCATCCAACCATACAGGTACAGTGGTATTGATCCACCTACCCAACCACAAAAGTACAGTAGTACTGTATTGACCCACCTGCTCACTCATACAAGTTCAGTGGTATTGATCCACCCATACAGGTACAGTGGTAATGATACATCTACTTACCCATACATTTAGTTACTTGACAGCTCAACTTTATGATAGTTGAAATAAATGAATGTGAATGGTTCTTTAAATAGAAAGATTACTAACAATATTTTGTAATGTGTATACATTTGATATAGTTTTAATCGTCATTCCACAATCTCTCCTCATCTCCTCGAAGACGTCATCGATACTGTATAGAGTATTGTTTTAGGAAACTTATATATTAATCAACATGTTAAAAGTAGTTGCTAAACAGGTTATAGCGTGTACAGAGTTCGATTTTTTTTTTTTTTTTTACTAATTTTATGTAGTTTTTATGTGATCCTTTAGACTGGTTTCAAATTAAGTTATTGATAATATCCTTTCCATGTAGCTTATTAAACAGTTCTAAAAAATGTTTTTTTTTCTCTGATAACACTTTTAAATTAAAAATTTCATATTTTTGCTGTACTGTTCTTATAATTTAAATAAATCTATGTATTATGTCTAATTTATCAAACTTTTCAGTTTATTACATTTTTTTAGCGCCTCCCTCAATAATTTTAAAGTTGGTATTCTATATTCTTCTATATGAAAATTGTACACTAGTCTTCTCACTACACATTTATCGAAGTCATCTAAATAGGTTACTGTTTTACGTCGTTGTCAGTTTTTGTTTGGCGTAGTAAAACATGCCTCGCACTGACCACTAACGTGCAATTTCTTTAACTCTCTGTTTATTTGAGTTACAACTCGCTCTGATACCCCCGTAGCTGCTGCTGTTCTTTCACGAGCCTTTGCCTACGGAATATTTAAAGTTTTTCGGGCTGCCTCTTCCTTCATAAATTTAAACACGTTAACGATAATTTCGCGGCCCTGACTATGAATTACTCTGTTCTTGACTAGCGACTTGAACTCATCAGTCATTGTGGAAAATTAACAAACACTACAACTAACAAAATATATCACAAATAAAATACTCGGTAACTACGGCTATATTAATAATCGGTGTAAACCACACGCACTGGTTGAACAAATAACTAGGCACAAATGACAACCACACTCATCACTGTCACAGAAAAGACTTATTTTAGCCCTAATTTTAAAGAAGATTATATTTTTTAAAGTATTTTTTTTAGAAAAGACAGTATTTATGGTTCTGTTAAATTTCATCGTACAGGGTTTTCCAAGAAACGGAATTTTTGTTGTTGTTTGAAGTATCTTAACATTTCAGATAGGAATTTTTATTTTATGAATTTTTATTGGTAATTATATAGAACAGGGGTGATGTTGATTTTTTTTTTGCTAAACATTTTTTCATAGTAAATACATAGGTAGGTAGGGTTAGTTGTTATTTTCATTACGATGCTCAGTAAGGAGGTTGTTGCAGATGAGTCAGTGTTTTCAGGACAGAGCGCATAACACTACCCCGCTACCCCTCCCGCCTATCACCACGCAGCCAAGGCCACGCGCACAGCTAAAGTCCGCGATCTGTACAGTGGTAACTAAAATGTAAAACATATTAACAGGAAATTGCCTTTGGCCAGAGGTAAGAAAGGGTATTGCTTCTCAAACCCGCTAAGGATCGAGACGTGACTTCGCCACTCAACCTATTGGGTGGGGAAGGGGATGGGGTAAAAGACGCTTTATGAGCCACCTCCGTAACAAAAACACTGACATTGCCCAGCCATGTGGAACTTCAGTGATTCAGTGAGTCTTATTCTGAAAGGTTGCTGCCAACTGCCAAATGAGCTCAATAGCCTGAACTAGATGATGCAAAGCTGGAGGGAACAGAAGTAAGACTATCAGGCCTAAGGCTGAGAAGCGATGAGCTACAGTGCAAATCTAAAAATTATAACTAATAATTTTGATCCATTTTAAATGGTCTCTCCAATACTTGGATCAAATAACATACAACTAAAAGTTGTTTGATTTTTAACAATTAACCCTCCCGTTGTTAGTTGTCGGTTACGCGACAGCATCACACGTATTATGGATGCTAGTTGTCACAAAAACGACAACTACGTAATGGTTCGTTTAAACTACCGGAAAGAGTTACTAACAATATTTTTGTTATTGTTATACGTATTTGATATAGTTTTAATCGTCATTTCTCGACGCATCTCATCCTGCGATGCATCCTCGACTCATCGATACCTGTGAATAGACGGTTATTGTTTGTAAGTGGAACACAGATTATCATATGCTAATCAACAATGTTGAAACAGCTAGTGCTAAAACAGCGATAAATAGTGTGTACAGAGTTCGATTTTCTCATTGTAGTTTTTTGTTTACGTAAATATTGTTTATGTAAGTTATATTTTATAAATGTGAATAACATTTAGAACAAAATGGCTATTTCAGAATGTTTGTATTATAAATATAAACATTTCTCAAAGTAGCGTGGACTTGAAAATATGTTTAAGAAAAATGTTTTTTTATCTTCTCTTGACCTCAACAACATTTTAAAATAAATAAATTCACTCATCTTTTGCATGTACATGTTCTGTATAATTTTACAAATAAAATGATATGTATTATGCTATAGTTATAATATTTTCAGTATTTTATATGCATTTTTTAATTTATCCCTATACAAGTGGCAAAAATTGCCTAACATTATAGAAACACATAGTGAACAGTGGGAGTCATCACGTTTTGTTTTAATTTTACACCTCATATTCATTAATTTATTTTAATTGAATCTAAAAATTACTCTTATAATCAAGATATCTAAATGTGGTAAATTAAAGCACGATTATGAAGCAAAATTAGAATTTTCAAGCAATCCTTCATAACTTTTTGATGTTAAAAAAAGACTGTCCTGACTCAAAGTAAATTCTATAATTTATTCTTAGATAGGTTTGTACTGGTGTTTGTACTGGTGTTTGTACTAGTGTTTGTACTGGTGTTTATTTTTTAAATTTAACACAGCTTAATCAGGATGAAATTGGATTCATCAGGAGAGTTGAGATTAGGTCAGCTAATCTGGAATAAAGTTAATTGGCAATAATGCAGATTCTTTGAATAGTGTAAAATTGTTAAATAATGTATATTACTTTTGTTCAGATGATGACTTACGTTCAAATTCTCTGGGTTAAAATTGGTGGCAAACAGCAAGTGGCCTTCAATGGAGCGGTAGAAGCAGCATACACCATTCTTAGTAAGTACGGTACAGTTAAATTAAATTATTTGTAGTTGCTTTAATATTTTTTATTATGTTTCTCTCAACTGCTAACAGTTTGTCTTTAGTTTCTCAGTTAGTCATCAGCTATTCAAATTCAAATATTGATGCATAAGTCATTTAGTAATGGTATGTTGCAATGGAAAGTTTAGGCAACAAACTTTCTTGGACATCACTTTGGACTAAAGGTGTTTGGGTTATTAGGAAAGAATTAAAAAGAAGAAATACTACGGATTCTTTTATACAATACCAAACTTTGGTTTGTTAGTTATGAATCATCAGTTTACAAAACACAGCTATAAATTAACAAATAAAATAATGATTCAAATAATTAATGAGCTTGTTTGTTTGTTCAGTCACTTTTACAGGCTTGGCAAAACTAGTAATAGTCATTGTACTATATCACTGAAAATCCACAATAAATTGTGTCACTTAATAAGTGTGATCAACATTTGTCTTGCCATAAATTCTACAATTTTCTTTTGGCCAACTCATTTTACTCAAATGATGAATTGTTTTAACCTACATTTAATATATTTTTAACAATAAATAAATTATATAAGAGTAACAAAATGTTTATAAATTTTGTAATGTAAATGGATGTAACTTAATTTAGAAAAGGATTGACTTGTACATAAATACAGAACCCAGACATGGCTTTCAGCTGTATCAACTAACGTTGTCAAGGAATGTTAAGTTTTAAAAGGCAATAAAATTATTATAATTATTTAGTGTCATTCCGTCGCTGCCATGGTGTGAGCATGTTTTATGTCCTGCAAGGTTGTTCGGTAATCCAGACATTACGGTTATTGAGGCTCGTATACTATTGTAATTTATTAAGAATTTAAAGAATAGTAAAGAAAACATTATATTTTACCTCATAGTGTTGAATATTTTCTTTACCATATCAAAGAATATGTAAGAAGCTTGCAGATACTTTACTCTGTGCTAAAATGCAGTATTATCAGTGTGTTTGCTCTGATCGTCTAAAAGATGTTTATACATTAGAAATAGTTCTGTAGCAGAGTTCAGAGTGGAAGTGTTAGTTTGCAATTAATGCATTTATTTAGTTTTTTAATCAGCATAATACGTGTTGGTACATATACAGTACAAGCAAACGTCACACAACACAAATATATTACTATATAAGCACAAAATAATAAATATACTACAATACCAATACAAAATGCACAAATATATATCGTACAAATGTCACCCCTAGCCTCGAAAGGCTGAAGAGGCACCAGTGGGAGAGATTCTTCTTGTGTCATGGGTTGATAAATGAAATACGCCAAGTGAGAGATAAATTTGGATATTTAATTTGTTCGATAGAAATTCCAGTGTTAATTCAGTGTTGAAAGAAATTTAGTAAAATTTAAAAGGATTCACAGTAAATAATTTAAGTAAAATAATCTATACAATAAGTTTAGCCAAATAAGGTTTATATCAAATTTAGTAAGGTTAGATAGAGAGAGAGACCATGACCAAACAGTGAGTGATTGAAGTCGTAGCCTCTAGGCCCCAGCTCCAGGGTGTTGTCCACGAAGTAGAATCCATAAGATGGCGCCACCAAACAATTCACTAGCGCATAAAACAAATTAAAACATTGCAATTTGCTGTATTTACTGTACAATATCAAGAGTTCTTGGCTTTATCCGCTTGATAGAAGTTTTAAGAAACTGCACTCTGTTTTCATTTGTTAGAACAAGTTAAAATTCTACTTGACTTGTGACATTAATAATTTTAATAATTTATAGTAGTGAATAATATAATTAAATAAACCTTAAATAATTAATCACTCTTATTGTTGATTAGAAACTTTGGTTAAGATTAAAATATGACTTCCTGTATTCCTTAAGATGATAAAAAAAAGAAAATTATCCTATCCAGTAAATAAATAAATTTTAATTTCAAGCCATACAAATATTGTAGGCTAACTGTAATATATTTAGTGCCAAAATTTAGACACTATGGCTGGCCGTCACACAAGCACAAAATGCTAAAGTATATTACAATATAAGTACAATGTGTACAATTACTATGGTGATCGGGGATTCAAAAAAGAATCCCACTTTTGTCAGTCCCTCTGGTCTGAGGAAGGTAAACGTGGTTTGCCGAAATTGATCACTATGGCATTTGTACATTTTAAAGATACAGGATAAGTTTTATGTCCTGGCATACCTGGATATTATTTAAATGGCTTGAGATATAAACGTGAGACTTTGAGCATACCAATTATAACACATTTTTTTACTTTTAAAGCTGTTTAGCATCAACCCCCTTTTTTAAAGAGGGGGGGGGCAAGGGAGGGAAACTACAAATTTTCAAATGTAAACCCCTATCATGTGACCCCTCATTTTAAAGGTAATAAAAAAAGAAATCCAATGATACAAACTAGAGGTCTCTAGGTTTAATTTAAAAGAGTAAAAGACTAATTTACAATAACAAAATCATTGATGTGAGTTTTTTATCCTGGCACACCCGAATATTATTTAAACGGCCTGAGATATCAATGTGAGATGTTGACCATACATACCTATTATAAAATTTTTTTTATTTTTCAAGTTGTTAAACATTTTGTTCCCCTTTTCTAAAGATGGACAAAGGGGGGCAGCTAAACAATTTCAAAGCAAACCCCTATCACGAAACGTCTCATTTTAAAGGAATTAAAAAAAGAAATTCAATCATGCATAGCATCTAATGATTTCTCTTTGTCAATTACAGAAGCCCTTCCTGGCTTGGGTGTATCACTAAACCGTTGAATAATTCTTGTTACCGTAAACCTCCTTATAGGATTGATTCGGTCCGGAAATTCCTCATTGAATAAGTCTGCTGATTCACTGTAAGATCTTATACGGCCCCCATAACCTCTCATCATTAACACAGTATAATTATTTCAAACTCAGAACCTTCCATAATTAAAATAGGAGTAATTGTGTAACTCTATTCATAATTAAGTAACACTATTCGTCAGAAAAGTAAACTTGAACTAAAATTGTAAACTTGTAAAAGCAAGCTTTGAACTAAAACTGTTAACAACCTAAGCTATGAACTGATAAAATGCAAATGAGTAGATAATTGTTGAATATGGAAGATAATAAGTAGCTAATAGAAGTAGATTGTTGAAACTGATAAGATAAGAACAAGGGAAATTTCAAAGTATGTTAACTCATGTGACGAAAAACAGGACAAGAAAGTAAATGATTTTGGTAATGTAAATTAGTCTTTTACTCTTTTAAATTAAATGTAGAGACCTCTAGTTTGGATCATTGGATTTCTTATTTTATAACCTTTATAATGAGGAGTCACATGATAGAGGTTTACATTTGAAAATTTGTAGTTGCTCCACTTTACCCAGAAGAGAGGGGGAAATGTTAAACAGCTAGAAAAGTTAAACAAATTTTTTACAATAAATATGGTCAAGGTCTCACATTGATATCTTAGGTCGTTTAAATAATATCCAGATGTGCCAGGACATAAAACTCACTCTGTTTATATATTGTAATATATTTGTTCATTTCATAACTGTATTGTGCTGTATTTGTGCATTTTGTGCTTGTATTGTAAAATATTTGTGCATTTTGTGCTTATATTGTAATATATTTGTGTTGTGTGACGTTCACTTGTACTTCATCTATTTATTGTGATTCCTAACAGTGTAGTATTCAATTTTATAATTGCATGAAAACAGCAAACTGCTCTGATATATGGATTTTGGTTACAGGTGCTTTATCAGCTCTCTTATTCGGTCAAGTTAGAGGTGACTGGACGAGATACGGAGAGGCAGTTATAGGCATTCTAACTTTGCTGCAAGGTGCTGTTCTTTTGCTAAGTTCTGTTACAGAGTCGATGTTCATCGCCTACAGTACCTATGTTGTTTTTGGAATGCTGTATAACATCATGTTGGTAATCACAAAGTAAGTATCATTTTGGTAATATCAAAGGCAGACGTCTGAGTATCTAATATTTATTGCTGTATTCTGAATTAAAGATTGCAGTAACTTTGTTGATAGTTTATTTAGTTTTGCAAGTACAGTATTACTTGTAGTATCAGCTCTCCTACAATCTCTTTGGAAATCTTGTCAACTGTAAAACCCTAAATCTCCCACTATATTTTCTTTAAATTTTCACTTACATTTATAAAAAAATTGAAGCACAAAATTGTTTTAACGCAACTGAATTATTAAATATTTGGACTCCTAATATTGTTTTAAAGAGATAATTATGTGATTGCAACAAAGACACAAACTACATCTTGAATCACAACATTTTGGTTTTTCAATCTAAACTTTATAGAGACAAATATCTAAAAAAAAGAAAAATGCCTATGGATTTTTGTTATGATTGACTGAAAATATTTTAAGATACAAAACTACTGAGATTTTATTTTAAACTCCTCATTTAATTTGTTTTAAAATAAATATTTTGTCACGTAAAACGTTAAATTTACAAGTTATTTTTTGCACAATCAGGCAAATTGTTCTTACAATCCAAATACTGTATATTCTAGAATCAGTAACAATATACAAAGTTGGGTTTATGTGAATTTTAATGTTTTTTAAAAGCAAACTGCAGTAACAAGAGATGGCACTTTCTTAAATTTCGTAACGCTGAGGTGATTTCTTCATTCTGAAAAAAATTACATATACTATAAATAAATATTATACTTTCTTGATAAAGAAAACATTTGTAAAGACGTGTTTTTAAAAATAGATTATTGGTATAAAGGATATCTTAGTTTACCAGGTGAAATTAGGGCTAAGAAGCCCTCTCTATTACTTAACCTGGAAACAACGGCTTAAAGGTAACTTTCTAACCACCACCAGTGACTGGGCAGGCAGGCAGAGTGTAAGGACAAGTCTCTCGCCAGTCATCCATCCATAGAACAGCCATGCTCGATGTTGCTTGATGCAGTTAAGTTGTTTTAGTTTTATCGGAACCCTCCGGTCAATGCCACTGGTGTGTTAGTTTAATAGAGTTGGTTTCTTAATCTCCTCTAAACCATTTTCTGGTTCCTAACAAAACATTCCTGTCCTCCAGTTAAAGTTATTATACCTAAAGACAGGTTCAGATTGACAAGCTGAAATGTTGTGAATCAATATGCAATAGGTTTATTAATCACACCAACACTGGCAAAAATCTCTAAAAACTTAGCCAACAAACTGTACAAAACCCACCCCCACTACAAAGTGACATGAAAGTCCTCTACAAAACACCCTTGAATGTTGGTAATTTATTTTCAGCTCTGAGGTGGCACGCTATTTAAACAAAGATAGTTATGCTCTCATCTTTGGAATAAACACTTTTGTGGCTCTCATATTACAAACCATTTTAACAATGACAGTAACTGACGAAGGTGGACTGGCTTTACCTATCAGGCAACAGGTGAGTCTTACAGATATTTTATTTTTGAAATACTGTTGTGAAATTTATCTGTACAGTACACTAAAACATAGTTTTTAACCCGTCTACTGGCAACTAAAAACCCTCTTTTTGCAAACCATTTTTTGACATTTTGCAAGGTTATTTAAAAAAAATTTTAAAATAGTAAATATAATATGATTTGACAGTGTTGTTTCATTATTTTTGTAAATGCAAGTACTTTGTGATAAAATAGCTTTCATAATTATCAGGGATTTAAATTTTTCTTTATTCATGTAAATGATAAAACTTAGTAATAGGCATATTGAGGGAGGGGGGACCATGCCAAGAAAAATAAAGATATAACGGTATTGAATATAACAAGATATAACAAGTTCCAAAACATACAAATTGCCATAAATTATATCTATTTTCTATAAATATATACTGAAAAGGACATTATTTGAAATATAATATTTTCCTACCATCATAACCCATCATATTTTTCTGAAAATTTATATAACCCTGAAAACACTTTACATAAATGAGCTGATACATTGTTTATGTTTGAATCAGTTTCATATTATATCAGTTTCTTAGTATATTAATCACTATAAAATTTTAATTCATTGAAAAAATAAATACAATGTTCTAAAATACACACATCAAATCCCTAGATTACTAATTACGTAAATAAACAAAGTTTCTTAGGATAAAAACACAAATTACTTTTCAAAAATATATGTATAAACTTTTATAATGCTTTTTTCGCTAAATATTATTTACAAACAATGTTATTTTACACTAACAAGAAAGTAAACAAACATAATGCTGACAGCAACTAGCATAAACAAAACATAATAGTAATAGCGAAATTGAAGACTGAACTACAAATCATCACCTAATCGAAGTGAAATGCAATTAGGCTTATTTACAGCAATAGATTGGTTCATCGGCCATTGAATAATAACAATATATTACTCATCAAGCATTTTCATTACTTTATTTAAATACTTTGTGGCAGTATTTGACCATCGCAAAAGCAACGGCCACCATTTATTGAGAGTGATAGAACGTCGCTTTTATCAGATGTTGGATTAAATGATAAAAAAGAAGAAAATTCGAGGAATTTATTTGAATAACTCATAGACCCAGCAATTACTCTGTATTTATATCTAGCTATTCAGTATGGTTATCTTAAGTTGTCACCCAACCTGAACTTTTTGATCAATCACTCTGATTACAACTTGAAGAAAGCATTAATTACAGTAGTTTGTTACTCTGATTATGATTACTAGAAGCGTTATGATGTGTGGTTACTGACAGCCCAACAAGTAGACACGGTACACACATGAACTGCTGGTTATATAGTGAAAAGGAACATTTGTTCAGGTTTTCACTTTAGTTGATGATAAACAACAACCTCTGGTTCAGCATTGCTCCCATGTCCAAGACAACAATGTCAGTCTTCTATCTGGTTTCCCATATTCTCTTGCCCTAAAACCAAAGGCCCAACAGCATTGAACTATTATAATCCTTCTTCTTTATGACTATTAGCAGCTATCAAGCATTCCTTAACAGATGCCATCACAGTAACAAATCCAACACCACAATATAGCCATGAAAATAAATATTTACAGCAATAATAGCTTCCATATCATTGGCGATTTGTCCATAAACGAGGAACTTCCAACATCTACTGTAGAAAAAATTAAATATTATAATCATAACTATTTCCTTTCAATCTAACTTGTTTGAATTTTGGTGGACCGCGCAGGAAGTGAACACCTGCTCAGTGTATATGTATGCAATAAGCAACACATTTTAGGAAGTTAAAACTGTTCCTCACTTCGATGGTGGCGCAGCATTCAGTTGCCAGACGATAACTAACCACCGTGCAAGCTGCTTGAACTTCATGCTACATCTCCACCACTTCTGCAAGCAGTTATAAGGAACTGCTTACAACCTCCCCTCAAACCCCTCATTTGTTTTGCCCTGTCACAATGCATTCTTTCTTATATGATTTCACCTACCGATTTATATGAACTAATGTGTCCATAGTGTTTTTTAATTTATGAGAACATGTAGTTTCTGTTTGTTTAAATTTTCTTGAATAAATAGTTTTAAAATAATAGTAACAACTAATTTTTCTTCTTCTGCCAGTTCTATGAAATACAGATGCTTTTCCTTTTATTATTTTTCCTTTACGAATATTTGCTACTCTCTCTTGAGGGAGAATGTTGGAAAAGCTTTTAATCTTCACATAAACTAAGTAGTTAATCTTCTTTATCCCTTTAATTTTACTGTATATAAAAGATAAAACTAATATTAGACATGTTTTGTTTCAGTTCATGGTTTATGGAGGATATTTCATTGTTCTTGGAGGACTTTACTCAGTGAAATCAGTTTTTACGATATTTGCTCAAACATAGTTTAAGTAGTACAATTATTAATTTTTGTATCCTAGGGATATGATTTGTACATATATATTTAAATAAGTATACGATACATAACATGCATTGAATTTTTACTAAATAACTTAATTTTATGGATGTAACTGTACACATCCAAAGGCACTTCATTGAAAAGGATTATTAATATTAAGTTTAAGAATGAATGAAGTTCTTTTTTTCATATTGAAACAAATTTTTACCATGCTTTTAGTTTTGGTAATTTTTAAAAGAATTTTTGCCATACAAGCTTGTACATGAGCTGTTATTGTGTGATGTATTACTACAATGTAAAGACTTCAGTTTTGTAATGGTTGAAAAAATATTGTTATAGTTGATAAAGTGTATATCTGTCTTCCTTATTACTTAACTCATATTTGAAAACCATCAACCAGACAATTGTTCACGTTTCCATATTATGCCAATTGTATTTTTATTTATCATGAAATGGTTGTGCAAGGTCTTTTAAAAATATTTTCAACAACCTGGTGAAAGTTGAAAGGTGAAAGTCTTAGTTTGGTAATATTAACAGATAAATCTGTAATCTACATATATAGTTTAATTTAATATATGACAATCAAACTTATTGCTTATAATGGGTTCGCAAAAGTAAATCTGCGTAACTTTACCATTTACATGTTCCTAACTTCACACCAAGTGAAGAGGTAAAAAATACTCCACAATCCAACATTTTATATTTACTTAATTTATGTTTCATAGTTCATATAAAATAAATATATTTTGTAATCTGTTTATAAAATACAGGGTGTCTCTGAACTCTCTGATAACATCTTTAGGTTATTGTTTCTGGTTCATTTAGAATCATAAATATTATATTTAAAGTGTCCAAAACACCTCAGTTTCCTTGCAGCTGCCAAATTTTTTTTACTTTTAAATTAATAACTCAAGAACAAAAAGGTATATTTAGCTGAAATGTTGTATAGCCCTTTATAAGTATAACATAAAAATCCATCAGTTTTCCTCTATCATTAATTACAAAATGGTGGCCATTTAAAGTGTTTAATCATAAATAACCCTATAATTAAAAATACATAGCATAATATTCTTTAATAATTTTAATTACAAATTCAACGATATAACGTTTTTAAAAATTAAATTAAAAATAACAAAGAAAAGATCATTTATGTGACTGTATGCACAATGCAATTTGCTAGTACAATAAGCAACACACATGTAACAGCTGAGAACAATAAAGTAATTTGTGATAGTCTTAAATCAGCTGACTAGTACAACAATAAAGTTTATGTAAACATCTGATTTAAGACTATAACATATTACTTTATTATCAGCTGTTACATTGTGTTGCTCATTGTACTGTACATGCAGTCACATAAATGATCTTTTCTTTGTTATTTTTCATCAGATTAAAAAAAAAAACGCTATATCATTGGATTTGTAATAAAATTAGTTAAAAAATATTATTCAATGTAGTTTTTATTATAATTATTGGCTTTTGAGTTATTTAGGATTAAAAACTTTAAATGGTAGTCATTTTGAAATAAATAATAGAGGAAAACCGATAATTTAAAGAAAAATAGATCTTTGATATATAAGGGCTATACAAAATTCCAACTTAATACACCTTTTTGTTCTTGAGATATAAATTTAAAAGTAAAAAAAAAAAAAAAATGCCAACATTGCTCTTTGAGATAACAATGTAAGTTTTAAATTCATCAATGCAACATTGCTTAAGCCTAAAACTGCAGCATCATTACATTTCCAAAGCGTAACAGTTGTTTTACATATGTTGCAAGCCTTTATTTTTTGTAATCATAAAAAACCTAATTATGCATCAATTTGTGCTTATTTATGTACAACATATTATTTTTCTTCTCAATAATTGTAGAATCTTAGAAGCATTATTGTGTTTAGGTGTTACTATTCAAAATTCATCTTATTGTAGGAAGATTGAAAAAATGAAAACGTCAAATAAAATTCTAGGTTTGAGCATCCAAAAGCAGTAAAAAACCGTTGTAAATAATTCCATATGGGGGGGGGGGGGCGGCTAAATTTTAAGGAAACCTATATTACAGGGTGATTATAAAGATGTGCAGAAACTTTGGTAGCTCATTCTGCATATAAAAATAAATACTAAAGCTCATATAAAAATAGGCCAAGAAATGCATCGTTAGTGAGTTAGGGCCAGTGAAAGATTTTTCCAAGAATTTGGTACCTTGGGTTAAATAAGAGCTTCCTAGAATTTTGGAAAGGTTAGCTAAGATGAAAATAAATAGTTTGTTAAGGTTTTTGGCCTGAAAAATTGAATGAAACAGGTCTAAGAACTGTGTTACATAGTTTTTTTAGAAAACCAGAGAAAAATGAAAAGATATGGAGTAAAAAACATCGTTTTGAATTTTGGTCATTAAGAACTTATTTAACAAATAAACAGACATAATTTTGAAATGAAAGTTGTAGAAAATGTTATTTTGAACAAAATAGTGTAAATAATGTACACAGAAAGTTAATATAAGTTCAGCTTAATAAATCTTTATTCAGAATAATGCTAAATAAAATTAACTGGGAATACATTAATCCAAACATATTCATTAAAATTAGAGTACATTTTCTAAAGCGTCTCCTTTGACTTCAATGTATTTTTCTGCTCTTTTAGTATTGTCTTGTTACTTTTTGTAGTTTAATAGGGCTTTTATTTAACTACGTAAAAGCTTCATTAATTTGTCCAAGCAGCGCCTCACGAGAATTTACTTTAACATTATCCTTTATCCATTTCCATATGCAAAAATCCAATGGTGTACAATCTAGTGACCTATGAGGCCAGTTTACAGGATCTCTATGACCGACCAATTTTCAGTATTTGGTAACTGTTGATTCAAATAGTTGGAAACGATATTTGAAAAATATGTTGGTGCGCCATCATGGTGGTACATCTGGCGTAGACACTGCGTTTGGATTGTATCATCCTCACTTCATGCCTGGGACGTCTAGACGCCATCGTCACTGCGGGTCGTAAGACTTCATCATTTTTGTAATATTTGTTTATTGTATTGTTTTATTCCTAATAATTGTTGTCTTTTCAGGTTAAAATGTAATTGTAATAGTTAATTAGATTGGATAGTAGTCTCAGTCCTTCCAAGTCACATATATCATTTTTTTGTGCATGTTTAATTTTATTTAAAATTAATATTGTTTTTCAGGTACCATATATTTATTTTATTTATGATTAGTTGATGTAATCTTATTTCAGTCTGATTTGAATATTAATTTAATTGTATTTTAACATTTTTTTCGTCGATATCGTGACCTGGGTAGTGCCTAATTGGTCATATTAATTTAACCCTGTTAACATTTTTATATTTAGTAGAAGTTCATTTTTTTTGTTGTACCCTATTCTATGATCTAGGTTAAAATGTAGATAATTATTAAAGTAGATTAGTTTAAGAACGTAGTTTTATAACATATTTGTGAAGATGTAATTTAGTTTTTAGCACTTGAAAAAGGTTTGGGTTTTACCAAATCGAAATGTCGTGATTGGTAATTTTCACGTAATGATGGCAAATGTTCATTTGTCTCCCTCATCTGGCGACGTTGCAAAAGGAACATCTTCAAGCAATGACAGTAATAATTATAACTAAATTATAGCTAATCATACTGACCTCATTGATTTAGGCTATCTATCTGGACTTAGTATAGCCATCACTGAAATGGCTATACTAAGTCCAACATTGGAAATTCATCCAAAAATGATTACTGACAGCCTTTCCTCCCACTTCTAATATTAACGTGAAAACAGAAGCAAAAACTTACATAAGTAGCACAGGCAAGTAGAGAGGTTTTTGACAGTTTGTGGTGAATTGATTACAGATTTATCAAGCCCATCATGTCCATTCTCAATTGCTGTCCATCCTCAAAAGATTCACCCCAGAAATAGATCAATACTAACTACAACAGCCATAGTTATTTGGATCAGTAATATATCCAGTGACTTAGTAACAGTTTTAACATTGTATAAAGTCTAATTTTAGCAAGAATAATATTACTTTCTTTTAGGAACAAATATAAGGTCAAAGTAGTAAGAGAAGTTTGACTAAACTCAACAGCCAGATTGATATAACTGAACTGATGCATAATAAATGAACGTCTTTATTTGTAAAATTTTTAATATGAAGCTGACGTTGACCTATATTAACCACAGCCTTTAACAAGTGTGATAGTAATCATCAATAAAATGTTTCAGCCCCTACTTAAATTACCTATTTCAATGGTAATTTAAGTAGTATTATAATAATAATACATAATTAATATTACTAAATAATAATACTTAAATAATAATAATAATACTTAAATTACCTATTTCAATGAGAAAAATAGGTTTACAATATAGTAATTCCGCAAACATCCTGAAATTTACAAGGAAAAGAGGCATCATCTGTGTGTAGACATAGGGAAATCAATGTTCAATCAATCTAATACATTTGTGGTTAAGTAGTAGAGAGGACAAAATAGTCCTAACTTCACCACTTAAATAAAGGCATTTTTCATTTCATTTCAATTAGATGATTGCAAGAAAGTTTTTTTTTCGAACTTATAGTGCCAAATATTAAAGTACCTGTGAGCCGATGGCTGAGTTATGTGTATATAACCATATTGCAGTACCTCACTAGTAATAAATAACTAGTAAATATGGAACCACATGTCTATGACAACTTCCATCAGCCAGCAATAGAGTATGGTGCTACTAGTTTTTGTTTCAATTATCACTTGACCCTAAATCTGAGGCAAGAGACTTACATCTAGGATGAAATGGGAACAGTCACAACCACTGGTTGATGTCACATAATGTGAAATATATGATTTGTAGCAGATGTGGAAATCACTTGACCCACCAAATAAGACACATGACACTTAAGAACGTGTATCTTGTTTGACTGGGGGAAATTTGTCAGAAATGTTTTTGTTCCAATATGGGAAGGCCTCTTCCACAGGTGCTCCAGCCATAACCCCCTTTAAATATCCTGGATCCTTCATGATCTATTAAATCTTCATCTATCGATCTCGTTTCCTGCAGCGGACTAATTTGAATGTTGTATTCTTTCAAAACTTTGGTGAGTTGTTTCAGTTTGCCGAGTTTTAAGAGCGAGTTAATATTTAGAATTTTTTTAGAAGAAGCATAATAATTTTGAATTAAGTATAAAAATCCATTACTATTTAGCCAATAAATAAAAATTAATAAAACAGAATCAGCACATCCAATGAAATATATTGAACACATTGAGATATTTGTTGATTTAAATTTAAAATATTTTCCAAAAAAGTTTGAAAATGTATGTTAATATAGCTGTTTTTAATAATTAATGTTTAATTAAGCTATTTTTAGATAAAAATTATTTTGATTAGTGTATTTTGGACACTCAAACAGAAACAAGATTCGAACCTTTACATGAATTGTTAAAAATGCAATAATGAAAATGAGACAAGATTTTGCTTTGTATGGAAAATATTTTGTAAAAAGGATGGACTGACTGTAAGAAGGGTCAGGATAATAAGATCAACATCAGTGTTCATTAACAAAAACAGAATAGAATCTAATTTATTTAATTACTCCAAGTAAATATGTAACAATTTTTATTATTGTTTTACTAAGTACGGATTCCAAAATAATTGCCGACTAACTGAAAAAAAATGGACTGTATGTATGGGAATGTTCCGCTGATTGCTCGTATGCGGCATGCACTCAAATTACGATACCCATACACATTGCTTGATAGAATTATATCATATCAGTTATATGGCTTTGACCACTAGTGGTGTAGTGCTGTAACTCAGCTACTTGGGAACAAAGTGTTGAGGAGATTTTAGGCAATAGGTTCTATACTTGGCCCTCTAAATAGATGGAGTCCGCTCAATGGTCGCCACTACTAGAGAAGTTTGGGGTGCCCATTTTGAGTGGTAGTCAAGGTTGATATGTTGTGTAGGGAAGAGAACTGAGTGTCAGGCTTGTTAGATAGCTGAAAATTATACCAACACCAAGTGGTTCAGATTCTACGTAAAGCTATAAGTTCTTTAGTGCCCTTTCTGTATAAAATAAAATAAATAGCTCTTTCTGAGGAAAAATCGACTTTAGTTAGTAACAATGGCTACACTCAATAGCTTATATCCTGACAATTGCATCTTACTAATGAATAATCCCGGTTCGAATCTGTATTCGTTATCGTGATCCAATCAAATTTGTATGTTTGGTCCCACTCGTCCCTATCCACTTGGAATGACCATACAAACAAACTTCAGTGATAATCATTTTACAACTATTTCACTGTAATATATGTTATTTAAAACATGAAGTATTCATTCTAAAAGATCTACCAATAAATATTATAACTATTAAAAGCATTTTCTTTATTAATTCATCATTTTCTGAATAATTTTGAGAACGATATTGTTGATACATCGTGCACTTTTGATGCATAAACATATTGACTAGTTCTGTATCAAATCTATCACACCCCTAGTATCTTTCTGAAAATACTACTAGGAGACTTTAATGCATAATAAATAGACCAGAAAAGAAATATAAAGAAACAATAGGAAATCACCTGGCTCAAAAGAGAAAAATGTTTTATTTGAATTTCTCAAAGTTTCAAAATAAATCATTATTATCAACAGACATACAAAAATTAAATAAATATCTCTATTATTTATTTATTATTTGTAAATTCATTTATTTATCAAATTGTCAATTTTGTTAGCTGATATAGAACTCATTCCCCAGCAACAGGCTGTGCCATAAGGGGAGATTTAAGTTACTTTTTTATTCATATTTTATATTACATTCTTTTCTTTACTTAAATAAACAGATTTTCATTTCATTTCATATGACAAAATGGGATATGGTATGAAAGCTTCTAAGCCCTTTTGAAACAAACGAATGATAAAAGATTGACAAAGATAATATTGATGTGTTTTTTATAACAACCCCAAATAACATAGTTCAAAGGAGTAAAATCAGAGTTAGCGGAGATGGATATTAGAGAAGAAGACATTACAGAGACCTTAAAAGAGAACTGGAGGAGCAGTGTGAACAGAAGAGCGAAAGAAACAGCATAGTGAGTGAATAAGTTCAATCAGAGAAAAAATTAAAATCTGAAAAATGGCCACTAACTTGTTTACCTAGACTACTATTGTACCATTGTTTTACTCGTTTAACTGTCCCTTATGATTTATGCGTTTTAAAATATTATTCTAAGTTTTATTAATTGTTATCCTAGTAGGAACAAAATAAGTTCCGGAATTTTAACTGGTTTTCACTGTGTATCAACTATACACTTTTATTACTCAAAAACACATTAACATAAAGAATTTATATTTCAATCATGGTTGACAGGAATATTTTGAATAAGTCTCAGAATTTAAACTTTACAATAAAAACAGTTCTTATCAATTTCATGAAACACCGTTTTCTTGGCTTCTAGTGGCCGTTACATTAATTACTTGATCACATTGTAATCCTTATGAAATGTATAGTCGCAATATATTATTGTTATCTATGTAAGTCAATGCAGTGATTTTTAATTGACTTAAATTATTTTAGAAAATTGATAAGAACTTTTTTTAAAGTTCAAAATTTGGAATGTTGTAAAATTTATAGAAAACATTTCTGTCAACCCCCATGCATAAGTGTCAATATATATTAATGCATTTATATATTAATTTATGGCATTAATATATAAATGCAATAAATTAACAGGTGTTTAAGTAATACAGTATAAGTGTAAAGTTGATGAACAGTGCAAAATAGTTCAAATTCCGGTACTTTTCTGTTCCAACTAGGATAGAAATTATTAAAACCTATAGTAAAATTTAAAATACACATCTTAACAGACAATTAAACAAGGAAAACAATAGTGTGATTGGATGGTACATAGTCCTCTTAAGTTTCATAGCAAACACCCTTAAAACTCAGATACACATAATTTCTGCGCTGACAGTATGTTAAAAGTATTTTTAACTCTTCAGTGGATGCATGGTGGTTGTTTTTACCGCAAACATACATTTCTGTGTATAAATATCGCAACATGGCTGCGTTTCCATTCTTCCTCTATCTACTTGTCAGGGAGGGGGCTATAGACAACACTGTAGGGGTGGGGAAGTCTCGGTTGCTCTGCGAGTTTTGTTTTTTGGTGATGCAATTTTAACGGACGTGTGCATCTGTATAATTCTGTTCCGTGGTCGTTTTGACCGCATGAATCCAAATGTGGTCTTCTTTTTAAAATAATTGTACGATGAATCCTAAAGAAGAAGTGTAATATTAATAAAAATGTATATAATTTTAGTATTTCCTTGTTTTATATAATTGAGTACCTTTTGAGAAGATTCTAAAAAAATGTTTTTCCTAGTTTCTTTATATTTGCTTCCAAGGTACTTATTGTTTTGTATTTCTTGTTTTATATGTTTCATTATCTTATCAGTACAAGTTCTGTTTATTTTCTAGTTGATTTCTGAGTTACTATAAGTATAAGATAATGTTTTTCCTAGTTTTATATTTTTGAGTTTACTAAGCTTGTTTTATATTTCATGGTATATTAGTTAATTAGGAGTATTAACTTTTCTCATGGACTCAGTAACCATTTGTTATTTAGCCTAATATTAGTTTTATTAAGGTAATCACTACTAAAGTTTTTATTAAAGAATCTGTGGGACATTTATTACTATACTATAATGAATTATTTTCATGAAAAATAATAAATATAACATTCAGACACCAAAGAAAAATGTTTTTCTAGTTTAAAATGAGTTCTCTTTATTAATGTTTTCCCCAACAAAGGTCAAAAGGACCCCAAGCGTCTAATGATGTTAGAATCAATGTGTCCCAACGGCAGGTTAGTATAACCTCTTCATCTTGGTATTTTAATCTGTTTTATTTTCAAAACTTATATTTAAATGGTTACTTCTTCAAGTGGACAAGGTTAGTGATGAAACCAACAGTTGGCAACAGAGATATTTATTCATAACATATGAAGTACAAAAACACCTTAACAACATTATTAAAAGTTAGTTAAGAAAATGAAATTTTAAACTTAAATCTAAAAACTAGGTAAATATTTTAACACTTTGAGTAATCATGTAAGTTTAGAAAACATAAAATAATGTAGAATGCAGATCACATAATTCATTAATCTTTGTTAAAGAACATATTCATTATTTGTACAGGTTCATATGTGAGTAGCCGTTGGAATGTTGTTGAGATATTCAACTGCTATAATGCATGTGTGATGAGTTGCCGGCATTATTATTACAGGTTCATATGCCGTGAATAGCCCATTGGAATGTTGAGATATTCAACTGCTATAATGTATGTGTGATGAGTTGCCGGCATTATTTGAGTCCTTGAACCAATCAGAATTAGTAACTGTGGATTTGTTCAGTTTAAATGATAAAACAATCAACAAATGTATTTGGGTGACAATGCTAGTATTTTTGATGGTTAATTTGATTAAAATACTGAATATGATTGTGTATTATATATGTATTCTCCATTGAAGTTTTAAAAACATTGTTTTACAACAACAAAAAATGTATAGCAGCTATAAAATAGCAAAATAATTAAAAGTAAGAAATAAGAGTCTCTATTTCATAAAGGCACATCAGAAATATTATTTCTATATACTATTTCCTATATGACTTCTAAGGAATGATATTTCAAACCTCACAAAACTACGCTTTCAATCCATAAATGGTTACCTATTTTAGGACCAGCACTTAAAGTGTCAACCATATTATTATTTAAAATATATATGTAATGTTCGAACCGTTTGCGAACATCCTCTGCCGATCAAAAGCACAATAAATAACATTTAATTTATTATTAGGGAGTTAATCCCATTATAAACAATTATTTTTATCATTAGGGGCAAAAGTAGTTCAATTTAAGTAGCTCAATAAAGAGTGTAATACAAGGCCACATTATTAGTATATCTAAAATATTTGTAATGTTGAACAAGTAAACAATATAAAAATGCTTAATTAAAAACTATTTTGAGATATACCATAAATTACAATTATATTAAAACAGCTAAAAATCTTTTGAGACTGTCAGATATTCATAAAATAGTAATTGATGCACATCCATCTCTCACAATAAAACCTTAACACAGTAAAATTAAAAAACATAAACGAAACAAAAAAAGTTATATTATTAAAAGCTTAAAATTGGCCACAAACTTGTTTACCTAGACTAAGTTAAACATTTTTTAATATACCCCTAACATCTTGTTTTTTTTAAAAATCTATTTTATTTTCCAAACGTATGTATGTTTAAATGACAATTTCTTTAAGTGGACAAATAGTTTGGTTATATCAATTACTGCTTTATTAGACAGTACGTAAGAATTTAAGAGAGCATCTCATCTTCCTGCTGTGTAACCAGGAAACAGCAAAGCTAGTGCTTCTTGTAGTGGCGAATTGATATTCTTTAAAACATCTTTTTCCAGTGAACTGCGGCAAGTTGGACAAGTCATGACTTCAGCTTGAAAACTTCTCTTGATGCAAGTCTGAAACAAAATAATAATTTTATCCCTCTAAACAGAAAGTAAAAAAAATTGTGGTTGATTGTAAAAAATAGGCTGTCTTGTAAACTTCTTTCATAAAAAGCCTGACGTTTTCCTATTTCCAAAGAGAATTTTCGAACCAAAAAAATCACTTATATTTAATTTATTGGTCCAATTGTGTTATCTTATAAATTTAATATCTGAACTTACTTAACATAATATATAAATATTTTAAAAATCAAGGATTTATAACTCTCATAAACTATAAATCAATGTATTATCTTCCCTACTATCACTATATTGTAATTATAAAATAGGCACTGTTGTATACTTGTGTTAATTATAATTTAACACTTATTAAACGTGTAAAATTATTTAACAAAGATTAATTATTCCAATTCCACCAAAACCATCAATCAGACCTAATTTGGTAAAGATTATTTATAATTAATATTGCATTAATAGTAAAATAGGGAATGAACAAAAACATGAGAGTATGTGCAACAAATTTTCATGAAATTTTGTTAGTCAACGAATACACTATCACTTATGAAGCATATGTTTCTGTATATTTTACTCAGCAGCAAAACCTAACCACTGTAGACTACTTATATTTGAGGGTAGTAATAGCTTTCAGCCTATTTGCAATGAATAGGTTGCCTAGCAATAGTTTCATTATTATACCTTTCTTAAGTAAAAAAGTAAATATTCCTTTATCAGTACATAGGTGGGTAAGAGAGCCTATTAACACATTAGCTGCCAAGCCGATTTTGGTGAAATTTCTGTGATTACCAAATTTTAAGAGTAGAGATACATGTAATTGTTCTTGTTTGGTGTTGTTTACTTATCACTGACACAATATAACCTAATATTGTTTGTGTAACTTTATATAAAAAAGGGCAGATCTAGCCGCCAGAATTGTTTTTTGTCAATTTTCAAACCAAAAATACTGCTGCTGGCCAGATATGGTCGGCAGGGACAAGACTAAGGGTCTATAGTGGTACTAACTGGTTTGAGGTTAAGTGGTAGAGAGGGCTTTGCAACCCTAACTTCGCCTCATGTAATTGCAATAAAGACGTTTTTGATTTAATTTCATTTTAACTGAATTGTTATGACACGCCTCCACGCTACATTTCCTGCTCATTTACCGTTTGCTTTGTTAACTAGTCTGCTAGTAGTCATTTTGTGAGTTTAACTGACAAAATGAGTGATTCATTAGATGAAGGTTGTATAAATGAGTGTTTAGATACGCCAATGTCCAATGAACTAACCATGCATGGCCGGCAGGTTTTGTTCAACCTAGTTGATTTGTAAGCCAATATTGTGGCCACCTCATAAGAACGTAGAGCGAGGCCAATCGATTCTCAGTATATCCCCTCTATAACAGGACAACGTTAGTTCAGTTTTGGACCAAAAGAATGCAGGAGCTGCCGGTCATGGCATATCAAATATAACCTTATATTTTACTGCTACCAGCCAGATATGATCGGCCGTGTTACATTACCATCATTATTTTGCCGACCAGATCTAGCCAGCATGGCAGCTAAAGTGTTAAGACATATGCTAGGTGGCTGTTAAACCCATCAAGACAAATGCCAGGTTACGTGGGTGGGTCTATTTGTATGGCCAGCAGTGTGTGGCTATGTAGAGCAACATGCAGGTAGGTGGCTGTTAAACCCATCAAGACAAATGCCAGGTTACGTGGGTGGGTCTATTTGTATGGCCAGCAGTGTGTGGCTATGTAGAGCAACATGCAGGTAGGTGGCTGTTAAACCCATCAAGACAAATGCCAGGTTACGTGGGTGGGTCTATTTGTATAGCCAGCAGTGTGTGGCTATGTAGAGCAACATGCAGGTAGGTGGCTGTTAAACCCATCAAGACAAATGCCAGGTTACGTGGGTGGGTCTATTTGTATGGCCAGCAGTGTGTGGCTATGTAGAGCAACATGCAAGTAGGTGGCTGTTAAACCCATCAAGACAAATGCCAGGTTACGTGGGTGGGTCTATTTGTATGGCCAGCAGTGTGTGGCTATGTAGAGCAACATGCAGGGTATGTAATACTGTACAGTACATGTATAGATTGAAATAGTTTTTTAATTAGCATAATACGTGTTGGTACATATACAGTACAAGTAAACGTCACACAACACAAATTTATTACAATATAAGTACAAAATGTACAAATATATTACAATACAAGCACAAAATGTACAAATATTATGGTGATCGATTTCGGTGAACCACGCTCACCTTCCTCAGACCAGAGGGATTCACAAAAGAATCTGTGATCCCTTTTCTTTTCTTTTGTGAATCCCTCTGGTCTGAGGAAGATGAGCGTGGTTCACCGAAATCGATCACCATAATATTTGTACATTTTGTGCTTGTATTGTAATATATTTGTACATTTTGTACTTATATTGTAATAAATTTGTGTTGTGTGACGTTTACTTGTACTGTATATGTATAGATTATAAAATAACAAGAATTAGTTTTTTATACATTTTAATTTAAAAATTCACATGGTCCAAAGGCTTGTTTTATTAATGGCTGAAGTTTATTCAGTGAGTGAAGTACCATCAGACCAGTTGGGGATTTGAACCTTGGACAATGACTCCCCAGACCAACACCTAACAACTAAGACCCAAAATGTTATTTCATCTACTTTAAAGTGTATCATTTATTTTTCAAAACTACATTTAAAGGTTTATTTGTAGGCCTGACTAATATACATAACACAAGTGATTTGTAACATTTTAAAGTATTTTTACTAATTATTACACACTACATACATATATCAAAATAGTTTAAACCAACTCTAGATGCCCCCTTCAGTGAGTTTGTGTATGGTCTCCACGTTTGAGCATGAATTTAATGTACTCATTTAGAGCATTTGAAAATGTACATGGTTGTCTATTGATACTTTCTGATTCTCTAAAACACTACATTTAACTAAAAATATTTGTATAGTATTTTTGTGAATGCTGAATGTTTGTATATCACAAGTTATACAGTAATTTGTATCTATATCCAATGCCTTTCCTTTGCTATCTGCAGCAAAGAAATACAACCATAAATTACAATTAATAAATACTACATCAAATTATATAACCAATGAAATTAAAGGAAAGCAGCATACCTGGTAAACTGTATATAGAAATACAATAAAATTACAAAATCAGAACTGGTTAGTGAAATATTTTGAGGCCACTGGCCCCTTCCTCATTCACAAGCAATTGGATACACAGACACATTAGAGGTAGGTGGATGGGGTGTTGCCACCTGTAGAGCATTTGAACACTGAAATTCCTTGTCACTTTTGCTTCTACTATATGATAAAATAATGTATATGTTTTTATTTTGCTGCTTAGGTGGGGGAATGAGAAACAGGATTTATCTTATATTAAAAGATTGTGGGTCTCTAGATTTTGTGATCCCTTGATGTGCAATTTCCATTCTTCTAAGAGCTATTGCAGTTTGCAGGGAGTGATCTGATAACTTTGACACGTTTATCAAAATTCTGATTTTGGGTCATGCTAGGGATGAAACAGGGTTTTCAGGATCATTTACTTTGCAATCATGTCTGTGTCCACTCATACATTTGAGGAATGTTTCTGTGGTTAGGCCTATATATTGAGAAGGGCAGAATTTACATTAGAGCTGATAAATAATGGTACTGGAGTCACAGGTATAATGACCAGTAATTCTGTATTGAACATTAGAGCTGATAAACGTAGTGGTGGTTTATTGATAGTACATGCTTTTCTTGTTGCATGGATAGTAAGGACGGGCTGTAAATGATGGGCTGATTGGTATAGTGGAATCAGGTAATTTTGGATTTTGGATTAACTAAAATCTATTTCAAATTTTTGGACTGCCTGAAAGTAACAGTTGTGGGTTTTTATAGCAGGTATTTAGTATAAGGTGAGGCAGTAAGAATATTGAACCCATCCTTAAGAATATTATTTAGCTTTTGGATGCCAAGGAGGTAGGTGTAACAAGGGAGAAAAGCTGGGTGGTTTTTATTGTGACTGTTGTTTGTTAGAAGATTGAGCTAATCTGATTTGGTTTTTTAACAAGGTTTTGAGGATACCCTTTTTTTTCGAAAGCATTATTTATATGTCTGTTTTATAGTTCTAAATTCTCAGGGCTGGAAATTCTACGTTTCACTCTTGTTGCTAGGCTGTACAGAGCGTTTAGTGTTGTTTGGGTGGCAACTATCAAAATGTAGATACTGAAGTTAATTAGGTGGTTTAATATGAATGCCTAGGAAATCAGCCCCAAGATGAATTTCAATATCAAGAAAAATATTTTGATTTGAGAAAATAATAACTAGTGTTCTTTTTGTGATGTGAATGTATTTCTATCTACAGTTTACCAGGTATGCTGCTTTCCTTTTTTTTTTCTTTCATTTTTTACCAAAGAACCAGGCATAGAGCCCTAAAATTAACCTGTAAATAAATGACATAATCAGTCATTAAAAATTAATCATTAGTATTCATTAAGAATAAACTTACGGAACAGAAATTATGGTGACATGGCGTGGTAATAGGTTTGTAAACCAGTTCGGTGCAACAGATACAAGTAAAGGTCTCTTCCACCTTTGCTATAAACTTCTGCAACAGTAACATATAATTGCAAGAATTAATATCATCATATTGTATTGTACAAATTAATTCGTTACGGATGAAATTTTTTAGTAAAAACTGAACTGTCACTTAATGTTATTGAACAAAATTAGTGACTGTGCAAAAACTAGGGATGCTACACATCTTCTAAACTAAAATTTTCAGGTGTTTTAGAACAAATTTCAGAAATTTCCGATGTCATATATGAGGAATGAGCATAATACAACTGGATGTAAAGGGACAAGTTTTGTAGGAACTTTAAGCTATAAGAGAATTATTTTATTGTATCAAATAAAATAATTTCTAAAATAAAAGATTTTTTTATAAAAATCAACTATATTCAACACAAACAAGCAGGCTGATAGTTTTTTATATGAAAGGAAATGCTTAAGCCGCTTATTATAGGTGTTATTCTACTAACAAAAACAACTTACAGGCTTTCCAAGGTCCAATAATTCCTTACATTCATCCCACAATTTTTCATTTTGAGTGTCCTTTTGAATTGCGATTGATACATCATTTTCTAATTCATACTTGAGCCCTTTTTGTTTTTTTATATTTGCTTGAGGTTGAGGATTTGGACTTTCTTCCAACACTCTCTTCTTGCTTTTCCCCTTAGATTTCGGTGTTTCTGCAGTATTATCCAGGTCTTTTTCCATCTTGCCAGATTCTATATAACCTTCAGGATACTAGAACAAGAAAAGATAAAAGAGGACACTAAATAATCCAAAGGTCTTTAACCTAAGCATGAACTAGCAAAAAGTATTAACAGTATTTAACAAAGACCATGCTGACAAAAAAAATGTGTTGCATACCATGCAAAACAGACTGAAAAAGCACATGTTAAGTTCACTATGTGCATAACAAATTCAATAAATACCTTGTTGAGAATAAAGGACTCATTTTTAAATATACCTCAATTTGCAACTGTTGTAGTAAAATATTACATAATATCACATCAACCACATTACAAGGATGTGAGTCAGAATTTGATTTATCACTTATCACTGAAATTATTTCAGATAATATTAAAATAAATGTTTATAGCAGACAATCAAAAACAATGATAAAATGAATATGTTGCAAAGACAAAGTTGCATAGTGTAATGAAACAAACAGTCTAAATTTAATGAAGCTATTAGCGAAATGCCAGTCTGCTTCAGTGATACTACAGCTCCTCTTTTAGTTTTAAGTAATTAAAACTCTTGTAGCCAGGTAATTCGTTTTACAAAAGTTATATTATAAATCTTAAGTTTTGAGGCCCACAACCATTCAAACTTGCATCTATACAAAATCCCATGGTCTTACTTAATCTGTAGACTACAATGAACATATGTATGCTGACTACTTAAATTTAGGAAGATTCATATTGTGACGCGGGGCCCATATTCCCGCGTCTGGTTATAAAGAGAGGGGGAAGGTTTATCAGCTTCCTCGGGGACAACGCCGGGGGCAGTGAGGAGTCAGCCGAGGTGCATGGACGTCCAGCCTAGCGGAGGTGTGTACCGCGAGGAGTCGTGACCTTTGGTCCAGGTGTTATTTCGATGTAAGGGCTGTGGGGTTCTTTGTAAGGGAGCTTGTGTGTACATTCGGCGAGTAAGGTGCGGTCGCTTCTGTGCTAAGGTGGTTTCCATTAAAGTATCTTGAGAATAGTCTCTGCGTCACTCATTGAGCCTACCCACTGAATACCTGCTCTCATGCAGCCAATGACGGATGGTGTACAGTCCAGGAATACAAGGTAAGCGAGTTTGGCCTTGGTGTGCACAGCACCCCCCCCTCCCCGCTACGCCCTAACCTGGCAGGCTGTAACAATATTATGATCCTGTAATATTCTGACTAAAGACTGTTAGATATTTGACATTTTTTAAAAAGGGTTTGCATTTTTCCAATTTAACTTATTTTTTAATTCATACTAGATTCCCTTGCTGTGTTGTTTAACTCTCAGATAAGGGGTTAGTACTATATAATAAACTTTTAATACTCTTCTATTTCTGTTTTGGACAGCTGTAAATGTAAAGAAAACATTAGATTTAAAGATTTTAATTTGTAGTATTAAAACACATTGGACCAACAGCAAATGGGATATTTCTTGTTTTTGTCTACATGAATTTTCGAATTGTCCGACTAGACCATATGTCTGCCCATCAGTTTAATAGGGTTTCTTCAGTGCTATTTTTTTCTCTTCCTTCAAAAATCTTCAAGACGTGTTGCAATTAGTAGATATATGGTTAAATTCATAAGAAATATTTATTTCAAAGAATTAATATTTTTGGACAGTTTGTATGACCTATGAAATTCAAATTGAACCTCTAAATTTGCAGCTGACCTCCACAGTTAAAATTTTTAAAACCTGACCCCTCAAATTCAAAGTCAACAACTGTAATTTGAAGTACTGTCTCTTAAAACTTGTACAACATAGACATGAAGAAATGAGGTGAACAAGAAATACAAACTTACTGTAGAAATACAAAAACCTTACTGTCAACACTGTATCTTCCCTGTGTTTGGAATGACTGACGAGTCATTTTGTTGTATTGTCATTTAATAAATTTGTCTAATTGAAAAAAATTATAATTCTTATAAAAAAAGTATTTTACTTTTCAATTGTGTATACATTTTGTTTTTACATTAATTTCTATAGTACATAGAGAATTTTTGATCTCAGTATTTAATGTAAATTGAGTAATACTTAAGTAATTAAAATGGAATGGCTTTTTCCTAACATAAATTACTGATATCTGACAGTATAAATGAATGTTGTCTGTTTATTACAAAGTATAAAAACTAAAGATAAAAAAAAACATGCAATACCTGCATTTCTAAACCAAGGGCTTCTATTCGCTTTTTCCCTTCTTCTGTCCAGGGTGCAGGAACTGGATCATCTCGTCTGAATAGAAAACGCCACACAGTGAAACCTGATTTTCCTTTCTTTGGGAAGTATTTCACAACTTTGTAGATTCCATCATACCTAAAACAGGAATACAAGCTTGGAAAATATCTGACATTGTGTTTAATATAACGGCATATATTAACTTTAATCCTTACCTTAACTCCTTTTAGTCGTCAAATTAATAATATTTACTAGTTATTAATATTGTTAAAAAAACAATAACTATAACTTAGCACATTTTGACACTGATGCATCTAAATGTAGGTTATAAAAACACAGAAAAGGTGAACACCAAAAGACAATTGCCATGATTTAAGTTCCTAGATCATATGTCTGTTCTGCAATTCAAGCACATTAGACATACTAAAATCCATCCATAAACGAACTTAAACTGTTGTCATTTTAATATACATGTGAAATAGTAAATGAACAGAGGTAATTCTGTTTATCTTTGATTAAAAAGATCAAGGAACTATTTATCTTAATTACCTATTTCCTTCTTCGGGTGCAAACTTAGAATGTTTGGACAGTTTGTAGTTACGAACAACACGGACAGGCTTTCCAGCTCTCCAATCCTTGGCTTCAGCCCCTTTCTCATTAAGTGGCACATTGCAATTCATTGCTAAAGCCCTGAAACATTTGTATAAAAATAACAATAGTGTTTTCAATTAACAGAATAAAAAATTGTTGTATTGAATGTAATTACAGAAAATCAAATTAATGTAAGATTACACGGTTTACATTGCTGATAAAACCTGATAAAATGTTACATGGTAATATAGCTTAATTTCTGTAAAAAAATGTTGTTATTTTAAGACATGAAAAACTGATATAGTTGATAAATAAATAAAAATAATTGGTATATCTTCTTGGTAGATCTTAGTTCTTAGGCTTAATCGGCCCGTCTCATAACTTGAAGCTATATTTTCCAGTGACAACCCCGTCAAGGTGCAATCTACATTATTTACAAGATAACCAGACGTTTCGCCCATGCTGTGATCTGGCATCCTCAGTGGTACCGCTAAGATTGAGATCGGCCAATGACCTTGCAGCTATTATAACAGGTGGGAGGGGGGCAGGAACTGGTTTAGCAGGTACGCTGGAAAGGGGTGGAGGTATAACCTACGTGACCTGTCATTAGCCGAAGAAAATTTATATGGCTGAATCTTCCATTTTATTTCAATTTACTTAAAATAGGTTCCCATGTCTTCAGAAACTGTATACTTTCATCCTTATTTTTCGTCAAATAAAATTCCATGATTAGTTTTTGTGCTATGTTCCGCAACTGCAGACCTCCCATAACACTCAATGTTAAAATAACCTTTATAAGACGAAAGTTACAGCCCAACAACCTCAATAACACAAATTTTCTAGACAATGAGAGTATGATATTAAAACCTCCATAACACGAATATCAATAGTCAAACACCTCTATACCACGAATCCAACCTCTATGAGACGAATTCCCATGGTCAAAACTGCAGTAAGATGAAGGAATATTTTCATTTTATTCGTGTCGAAAGGAAGGCTTCCGTATGGCACGACTTACTGATACAATACCGACCTGGAATTAGACGGTACCTATGAGTGTAGATTTGTATCTGAGTTTACGTACAGTAGTTGGTTCGTTGTGCAGTGCCTTTCAGTGCAATCTATTATGTTGAGCGTTTCTCAGAGGAAAGAAATTATTTTTGCACTACATTAATTATGTAATGCACTCGCAGCAATAAGCCTAAATAATGATCATTTTATTCCATTACATGTTTTACAGTTAGTACTTTATTATTAAATGCTTCTTATGGATTTGTGTGTTTGTTTCATTTGTGTTTATTATCCCACCATAATTAACCTAACCTAACCCAAACACGTACTGTACTATTACTGACCCCCCTCCCACCCATACACGTACTATAGTATTACTGACCCACCCTCCCACCCAAACACCTACTATACTATTACTGACCCACCCTCCCACCCAAACACGTACTGTACTATTACTGACCCACCCTCCCACCCATACACGTACTATCCTATACTGTAATACTGCAAACAATTCCAAACATGTGTTTGTTTACTACAGTACATGGATTTAGTCAATTCGACGTAGGTGCGTAGTGCAGTAACTAAACTAACAATAAACAATTTTTTTTCGTTTGGAAACCAACCTCTATGCGACGAATTTTGCCTGTTTTAACCTCAATACCACGAACCCCACTATCACGAACACCTTGATAACACAAATATTTTTCAATCCCCTTCAGATTCGTGGTATCATGGACATTTTTATAAAACATTTGTAGATATTTTTATAAAAATGTTCAATAACCGGTTACCTTAAAAAATCTCTCATTTGTAAAAAATTCAACCTGTTGATGTTAGAACAAATTAAGACTTAATATGGTAATATTTATTTGTATTACGTTAATTTTCAACATTTTCCATCGTGATGACTAACGACTGACTCTTACCAAGTGAAATAAACCTATAATTTATCCTACGAGAATTGTCACACTTACTTATTGAAGCGACTAAGTGTTTGATCGAACCCTTGAGCATTTGTGCGCTTATTTCCAGAAAGATCCCGTCCACCAGAGCCAGTGTAGTAAACTTCATCACCTTTATCTACATCGTCTTCATATCCACCACTCAGTACTACACTGAATGCTCCAACTGTCTCCCGACCATGGATTCCAGCAACATGAGGCCTATGTACACCTGCTTCAGATACCTGCATAATAAATAATATGATAATTTTAATCCCTTACATCTTTTCACATAATTACAGTAAAATGGAAACTATTATCTGATACCAACAATGTCCAATTACAGAAATTGTTATAAAACTTGCAATTAGTATAACGTTTGATACAGTGCAAGAATTGACTTTCCCTACTACTTTAAACAAGTGACTTAGAAGAAAATGATATTTCTACTACATGTATTTGTGTAAAATAATACAACAAGTGTTGCTGCAATCAGTTGAAATATTTAAGAAATTGGTTGTCTGAGATATGAGTGCAAAAATAAAGCCAAACCTTCCACCTTACTTAAAAATATTATCAAATGTATCAACACTTACTTGTTTAGAATAACGAAAGTACCCTACTTTTAAATTTCTGGTTATTTCTTGGCCATTGACAAAGTATATCTTAAGTAATTTTTAATCCATATTTACTTTAAACCTTCCCTTTCTCAAATTCTATTTATTTTGTAACTAATTATAAGATTGATTTTATGATTAGTGTTTTCCTATTCAAAAACAAAACATACGGTAGAATAAATTATTTAATACTATGTATTTTTTAGAAACAAAAGATTTTCCTAGCAAACAATTTATTCCTAGCAGAGTTACCACTTTTTAAACAAGCTTTTATTTAAATTACATTCAAGACAAGTTTTATAAACATATAATAAAAAAATAAGGACATAGAACATTATATCATTACATAATATTAATCAGATATCATAAGGGCAGCGGTGGAGATATATTACTACATAACACTAAATGATAAAAAACATGAAATTTTCTATTTCGAATTTTTAATTGATCAAAATGTGCAATCAGTCTGAGAATAAGAATTGTGAAATAAAACTACATAATCTCTAAGTTGTGTAAGGTTTACTTTTTCACCTGTATTCTGAATTTCCACAATGTGCCAACTTCAACCCCTGGTATCGGCCCAAAGTGGTCATGTGGAACAATGGTACAGAGTTTGGTGCGAGCTACACAAGCCATTCCTTTACCCCAATCACGAGTTGAACTATTTTGTTTTGAAGCCATTTTGGCCTTCTTCTTAGATTCTTTTAGTTTGCTTCCAGCAGAAACAATCTCGTTTTCATCATTCTTACATTCATGACAATACCTGTAAATGATTTGAGTACATTTAATATGATACAAAAAAAAAAAAAAAAAAAGAAAGAACTATAAAATAAAACATTATTTGATCATTCAAAATAGTTATCGCGAGCTCTATATATTTATAATTGATTGTGATATTTAAAGGATAAAGCTTAATTTCCCAGAAAAGTAAGTATTATTCTGGATGAGACAGGATATATATACAAGTAAGAACATTTAAATGTGGAAAATCAGCAAAAAAAAAATGTTCTACCAAGAACCTACCATGGGTGCAGAATATGTCCGATTATATTATGAGCATTGCTTGGGAGAAATTTGAGTCAAATAGGGGAAATCTGAGGAAATTTTTAAGAATAAAGAATCCTAGATTGTACAAATACAAACATGATATTAAAAACAAAAATTTAAAAGGTAGAAAACCTGAAAATAATAAAATTACACCAAAAAACCATATTAATCCAACCCTTTTTGTGCATTAAATTAATAGGAAACAGTTTACTTACAATTGTATTTAAAAGTAATTAGTGGACAATCACCTTTTTAACAAATTAATTTGATCTGGGTTATTTATTTTGTTTGAATAAATACATGAAATAGGAACCGTTAAAATATTTTTAAAATGTTATTTCCACAGTTGATACATAAAAATAAACAATATGGCAGCACTAAAATTACAAAAAATACGCTTTTGTAATAGTACAATTTTTATAACTGTAATCTCGGCAGTGCACTACTAACCTAAATCAATGAATGCAGTCTGAAGAGTCATTCCTGCATTGAGTGACCTAATTTGAGCAAATGTTTGTAAGACCCTTTACAACAATGTTATTCCTCGCCCCTTGCCGTTTCTGGAGCCCGAGTCTACCATTATAAAAATTAAACTATAAATATTTGCAAATTGAGCTATATATATATTATATATGTTACTAATAAGTTCAAATTAAATACAGTATTTATAAATTATTTTTCTCACAAAAAAAATATAATTCATAGCATTCATCTTCAATAATTTACTATAACGAAATGTTTGTGGAGTTTAGAAAATTACAGCCCAACCTTCAGGGTCCCCGCTCTCTGAATTCCTGAAAAATAAATTGTCACCACTCCAAAAAATAAAACAGGGAAAGCGGAGGGAACTAAGAGAAAATACTATTTCACAAATTTATTTCTCCTACAAACAAAAAATATTATTATGCATTTTATTACTTTAATGTGAGGCAAATTTTTAATTTCATTTCTGAGGAAACATTAGACTTTGTTTATTTATGATTTTAAATATTTTTTAAATGAAAATATTATTTAAATATAATTATAACAGAAACAATGTAATAATATCTTATTGATATAAACAACATGTAATAAACTGTTAACAATATGAGCCTGAAATTAACTTAAGTACAAATAAATTGCTTTGTGATTTTCTAAAATATCTTGTTTCAGTGTGTTCATTTAACACATTTCATAGCTCAAATTATTTTAATTATGATGGGAAAAACCGATCTTCCATATTACAGTTTTAGTTTTACTTTACCATAATGTACATACATGTTACTTGATTATGTTTCAACTTTCACATTTAACCAGTATGCCTATAATAATAATAATTATAAATTTCGAAGTAATCCTATATTGATAAAACAATCTGAATTTTATGTTTTAATTTGGAGTAAAGTAAAAATTTATCCGATTTTTTTTCAAACTTGTTATGTCAATAATTTAGGATACTACATTTATTGATTAATACATGAATCAATAGGTATTCCTATGTGTACAATACCTACCTTTTTTACAAGTTAAATTGCGTAACATCAAGATGTTCTGTAGAAGTTTCACTTCTTTTCTTGACTTTTTACAGCAATATATTTTGACAAGTGCTTTGGTTTCTTAATTAATGGAGTTTTTGATTAAGGTTGTTAACAAATATAATAGTATTGAGAAAACTGGGCATTGCAGGGAAGTGACGATCAGGGTAGTCTATCGCTAGTTTATTCTCTATGTATGGCCGCACTGTCATCGAGAGGGAAGAGCAAAAGAATAGACGCACGTCATATTCTGCACCCCTACGACCCACAGTAAAAATGTATAATATAATTCTAACATAATTATCTCCTAAATAGCAGAGGAAAACTACTCTAATTAAAAGTGATCTTTTGTTTTTGGGACCAGTATGAATTGTATCAAATTCAACCCAATAACTAGATTAGACAGATTGTAATTTCACTTCTGGCAAAACTGGATGAATTTCTTTTGTCAAATGAGTGTCTGCCAAATAAAAACCATAAAATGAATTAAAACTTGGATAAATAGAAAGCTAATTTTTACCATTCTTCAGCGTCAGGAATTTGTTCAAGTGGAGGCGTAAGGCACCAAATGTGATAGGCATAATCACACTCATCACACATTATCTGTTTGTTCTCGTCTGTCTTCAAACCACATACGTGACAGCCACATTCTTTGCACTTGCGACGTTCATTGTTTTTACATTGAGTGCAGTTGTGAGGCACTTCTAAAAACAACAGTGTATATCCATTAATAATAAGTGGTAAAATGTTAGGATAGGTTACAGATCTAGTTAGTCAGTGTTCATTTTCAGGAGGGATAAGAACTCAGCAAGTTTATCCAGGAAAACAAATGTTCAGGTTAGGCTTAATGGAACTAACACGTCTTCTTTGGTAAGTAAGCTGATTTTTTATCACTCTCGTTGAATTAAAACTGCCATAAAATATCTAACAATCTCTATTGAACTTTATATAAAATTTATATAAAATATAAAAAATAAAATTGGTTTTAAGAATTTGAAGAAAACTGAGACAATCTGTTCCTCCTATCTGCTATTTTAAGCCAAATCATGATACAAAAATGATTATAAACAAATGAACGTTACTCAACCAACTTTAATAAGGATAAAATTATTCATCTATTACGGTGATCGATTTAGGTAAACCATGTTTACCATTAATTACTGAACAAACGATTCACAAAAGAAGGAAGGAGGGTTAGTGTTGTTTTAAAAAATTGGTCAAATAGAATACTAAGGAACTGAATTAAACAACTGCACTACATTAAAGTTGTTATTAATAAAAATAAAATGTGATTCTTCAGTAATGATGACATTTTTAAGTATTATAAAAGTACAATATCAGTATTTTTTCCAAGGATATGTTAGTTATTTTTTTAATTTTAGTGGTTATTAAAAAAATTAAAACTAGGTTTAAAGGGTGTTACAGTTACATTTTCCATACAAAACAAATTATTTTCTATACAAAATACAAAAATGTGTTCTCATTTCAAATTTAATTTGGCACATTTTGGCTGTGCTTAAAAAACATATTTTACCATCCTTAATAAGCGTTTAAAACTAAAATTGTTATCTAACATTTTGGATTTTTCCATAATAGTGAGTATTAAGATTCATATAATGCTAGTACAATATGCTACTAAATATTCAGCTACTATTAATCATTTTATAAAAAATCGTACAGATTACATTATTAACTGGTACACTAGGGACCCAATTATCTTAGATTAATGGGACCAAATCCATTTCAGATAATACTGTTTGCCATTAAAACCTTGCTTCTAGATAGTTTAGAGGTCTAAAAACGAAGAATTGGCGTCACACAACCCACACACACTGAGTGTCAGCATAAGCTTTTACAGACTGACATTGTAATTGATTTATTTATTTTTTTTTTAAAACTTCACTTGCCAGTTCACATGGCTTGCTGGACTGTACATGAACTTTATTCAACGAGTGAAGTAACAGCCGTTGGCTCAGTGGGGATTCGAACCTTGGAACTGCCATCCGCATTTTGAATCCTTATCCACTGAGCCACCACGCCGGCATTTCTTAGGAAAACAAAACTTACTAAAATAATACTGTAGTATAAGCATAACTGAGATAAACTGTGTAATATAGGAAATTAACAGACTAAACAGAATAAGTTCTTAAAATGTACGCGTATTTAATTAATATAATTAAGGCAATTGTTAATCAAACTAGAAGTGAATTCTATACAAAATAATTATCACATAAACTTGATTGTAAAGTTTGAAAAAAGCTTAATCCTTGTTAACCCTCAAAGCTGTCTTTATTAAAACCTTAACACTTAGCTACCTTGTTTAAAGCTAAGAAAACAAGTGAGGGAAGTGCATTATCAGTAGAAGCCAGGGTGCATGGTGATTTCCCCCAAGGCAAATCTCTTTAGACTACAGCTGATCGATGATGCTACTGGTGGTGTGGAACACGTAAAACAACAAAGCTCCTATCATAGTTTTCTTGTAATATCCTTAGTTCACTCATGATAAATATTTTAAAGTTGTATAGTGTTTTTTTCACGCTCTACTAATATATATGAAACTATTCATACAAATGTTTAGTTGTCAACTTTCTACATAAAATGGATCTAATACTAACAATTAGTTTACTAAAAAAAACAAAAAAATTATGATAATGTACTTCAGATATCCGTGTCACTGCTGTTCCAAACTTTGGAGGTACCATTTCCGTACATATAAACTTAAAATAAAAAAATACAGAAAAAAAAAACAGAACAAAGAGCATACCTGTGTTTCGAAGAGCAGGTTCAATATCCATATTAAGTTTTCTCTCAGTTAAAAGCTTTGTTTCTTCTATTTTCATAACTTCATCCTTGAAAAGAATTTTACATCCCTTCAAATGAGCTGATGGGCCGACTTTTACCTCCGCAATAAGAACATCTGTTTTTTTACTCTTCAATGCAGTGATTGTAGCTTCATACCAGAACCCCCTCTTACTGGGGTCTTCTATGTTGTAGTTTACCAACACTTTGTCCCCTACTTTTAAATCATTATAAGCAATTTTCTCTCGGGCACGGGGTCTTATATCCAAAAGCCTAGATACAATAGTGCTCACTGTTTCTCCACTGGAATATATAAACAGTAAATAAGATATTTATTACATTCATTACATTGAGAAAATTATAAATTCATAATTCTACTTGTAGTATTTTTTAGACAATCTTTAACCCTAGATCTGGAGTCAGAACCCTTGGCGGATGTTGACGAATTTTCTACTATAATGTTTGAATGCTTCTAGATATCGTAATTATTTTTTACTAATCAATTTAGGAAGTTCTATTATATAAGGATCAGACTTTTTTATATTTTTATGGGTTATTTACTGAAGGATACAAACATGTTAGATCAAACCTTACTCCGCAATGGCCATGATGTTGAATTATGAATGAAGTTTGAAATTTGCTGTGGACGGACCAGTAGACACATAGAGTATTTGCTCCTTTTATGGAAGTATAGCTAAAATAACAGTAGTAACTAAAGTTTTATATTATAATTATTTTTTAAAACCTTATACACAGTATTTAATTTTTCACAGTCAGCACCTGTAAAGGATGACAGACAAAACTTCTGTTACATAATTTATTGAGTAAAAAAGAAAATATAAATCTGCTTGTAATTTTTTTGTCATAGTTTGCAGTATCGAAGATGACAAAAATGTTAATATATTATACTGACAAAACTGAAACTAATAATATATTTTAAAAGTGATTTACTGTACAGCTAAGATATTACACTTGCGAGAACTTTCATTACACTATTTCAAACTTATAAAACCAAATACAATTAAGTACCATGATAAATTTTACAATACTAACAATGGAACTACTTTTACAATATTTATCTTTTGTAAAATTACAACGAGTTACTCAAAGACAAGTTCATCATTCATAAAAATTATTTATACAAATATCCATTAAAACACCCAATCAATTTTGTTTTCTGTTGAACTCAATGTTATTGTTATTCTACAAATTGCAAATCTAGCTGGACCATCACAAGACTTTTTTGGACTCTAACCAAGGTGCTAGAGAATCAAAGGTTTACGTCTCGCTGATAGCTAAAGTATTTGGTATATAAATGCCACTGTATGTGTATGGGGAGGGGGTTACCGTTTGGATCTATATTCATATTCAGGTACCAAAAGAGGTTTTAAACAACATTTTCTTTTGTTAACTTTTCAAGCAAAATCAGATTTCTGCCTCCACCCCCACCCCCATCTGGGTTCGACTTCCAGGGTGACCATGATAAAGAAACATAAGTAATACAATTTATGATAAGAGGACAGACAGGATATTTTCCTTAGTTCTACTACATTTGAAACATTTTTGGATTTGTTAGCCGTCAGGAACTGCATTTGACGGAGACTACCATTTTAGATCAATGCAATTTGTGACATCATTTCTACTCTGTAGAATCTACAAGACCTACTTCCCGCACAACTTGACACAGGCTGTGGCAAATGTTATAGGATTAACGATTTTGCTTATTGTTTTATGATCTGGAATTGTAGCTACACACATACAAATTTAATTTGATTTTTAACTGCGAAGGTAGATCACATTTTTTAATGGAACATTACATATATTGCAGTTTGTATATGACGTTATTTAACAGGATTGATGTTGAAACATGGTTGTTTCAAGGCTGAGTGCCTTGTTTGCACGGTTTTGACATTACATTCAAGTTCTAAAATGCAAATTAGGTACATATCTAGTAGTTTTTAAAATATGTGTTTCAGTCATGTTATGTGCTCATGCCAGCTAAGTATACGCCTCCAGAGTTCAAGTTAAAGCCAGTTTTACATACCAAGTTCTTCCAGGTTTTTTTTACCACTTTTTTATTTTTTATCTTCCTACTGCCTACACTCAAACAGTGCTACTGGCCTTTCCACCCACCTACACTCGTCAGTGCCACTGGCCTTTCCACCCAGCTACACTCGTACAGTGCTACTGGCTTTCCAATCGCCCATACTCGTATAGTGCTACTGGCCTTTCCACCTACCCACACAATACCATTGCTACTGGCCATCTGATCCAGCCAAACATGTCAGTGCTACTGGCCCTCTCACTAACCTATATGTGTACAGTACTACTGGCTCTCCCACCCAAGTACAGTGCTACTAACAATTTACCCAGTCCTATGGTGTGTATAATGTGATGAGATCTTGATGAGACAAACGTACAAATTAAGTACCCTGCTCTTAAACAAAGAAGTATGGCAAGATAACTTGTTTAATAATTTCACAGGTAGATGGTTTCTTGTGTTCTTATAACATTAAATGTACATCAATAACTAAACTAAACTACTTACTCCTCCAAAAAAGTAACTTCATAAAAATATCCATCATATGGTAGTCCACTTGCTTCATCATCTTTATATCGTTCTTTGTTCTCTTCGTAGTTCTTATCTTTGTATATTTTTGATATCTTGCCTTCAAACCAAGCTCCATAAGATGAGTCTTTAGCATCAACAAACTCCCCAACCTAAAACGCTATACACATATCACACCATACCTACAGTAAAAATTTAGTATAAAAAATAAAATTTCATGAACAACTTTCTCTTAAATGTATTTACTATGCTTATACATGGTGGCCTCTTTACTCCTATCTTCAAACTCCCAGTTATTTCCAAGTTTTTCATCAGACTTGGAGGATATTTCCTGGACCTATTTTGAAAAACAGACTACCTCCCCCTAATAAAGTCCTATTATTTTCCCACTATTTTAAATATCCTCAATCATTAATTTTTTTAATATTTTCAAATGACTGATTCCTTAGATCAATGCAATTTGTGGCATCATTTTTTCTATTCTGCAGAATCTACAAAACCTAATTCCCACACAACTTGACACAGGCTATGGAAAATGTTGTGAAATTGAGCTAGAAAATATGAAGGGCCATAAAAAATGGCTCCAAACTAAGCCACAATAGATTTAAGTCCGTGCTGCTTTCATCAACGATAACACAGTAGGGGTTGATGAAAAACGGAAGAGAGAAATAGTTGTACCACAACAAGTATGGTAACATAATATATTTCTTTCAATGTGAACTATCTTATCCTCAGTGATCAGCATTTGTGTGTGAACAACATGCAACCAGTAAGAATGGAAACTGATAAGCAATTCAACTAGACTGCACTACTAAAGTAAACAAACACCCTTAAGGTCAGGTTAAGTGGAAGAAGGGACTTTCTAGTCCCAACTTCGCCTGTTTAAATAAAGACGCATTTCATTTCATTTCACCCTCCTTACTTAACTCTTCCATATCACAGATCAGTAGTTATAAAAATAAGTTTTTTTTTTTTTTATTGTACCGCATAAGATTACTTTACAGTTGTTTGTCAAGTTGGACGTTATGCCACTCAAATTTGCAAGAGTCATCTCTTACGTTATCATATTTAGGAATTGACTTCCAAATCAGATTAGTTCAAATACCGTAGTCACAATGTTTTTAAACACAAAGTAATGATTGAACATATGCGAGATACACTATTTTACTTCTGAATACATAAATATACTTATGAAATGATTTTTACAAAAAATTCCACACTATCACACAACTTCATACAGCTATCTAAGAAAATAACTAGATATTGATCAAAAGAAACCTTCTCAATTGGATTATACTCACACAAATCATTTAATAAATCATCTCAATAGTGAATTATGGGTTCTCAAGTGTATAGTCGTTATTCTCACTGTGAGAGACAAGAAAATATTTTGTTTTATTTATATTTAAAGAACAAAAATTTTGATCAAACCACTTTTTAAGGAGTGCTAGGCCACTTTGATTTAGTGCTTTTACTTCTAACCAATTTTTACCTTTAAAAAAATTAAAACATTGTCCGCAAACACGAACAATTTTCCATTCAGTTGTATCTTTTAAATTAATTTAAAATAGAATATCATTGTAGGACATTCTAATTTAACATCATTTAATCATTATGTTAAATTAGAAATATTATATATATATATATATATATATATATATATATATATATATATATCATATTCCACGTAAATCAATAACATACAACTTTCATTAATTATAGGCTTACCGTAACTTCTACATTCTCAATTAATTCAAGACTTTTTTGGGAAGTTACATGAAGTTCGAGCCTGGTAGACACTATTTACAGATTCATTACCCTACTATTTAAAGTAAAATTGATTTGCTCAAGTTTAAATACAAATAATTGGAATTTTATTACAACAAATTATATTAAAAAGATATACTAAAAATCTCCCCATCTGCAAAATATCCTTCAACATGTTAGGCAAGTCAAATCTATAAAACCACTTCCTTAACTAGCTTCCCAGTTAAAATTCTAGTAATAATCGCCAAAAAAACAGCTGGACATTAACTTAGGATATGTGTTTGACAGAAAAGATTTCTGCTATCAAAACCTAAGATTGTAATAGATGGATTGGGCTTTCCTCGTTAGAAAAGGCCTATGTTGAGTAATTTAGGTGTGGGAAGATGCAACTATTGAAATGTTGGGAGGAAAGAAAAACTATCAGTTATGTGATTGCAGAGCTGAAACTCCAACTATGGATCAAATAATTAATTACTGCCCATTGCACTCTTAAGGGGGATTAGCTTGTCCACCTGATTTGTGAATGTATCATTGAATGGTTGGAACATTGGACTTACCTCTGTTACATGAGATTGATATTTTAACATTACATACACATACTTGGTACTGAAGATTATATTATTGGCTTATAAATATTTGATTTGAATGTTTGTGTCTGGCAAGAAAGAGCTCTATAATAAATGTCAGTAGAGGACCCCCCTCTAAAAAAAACCAACAAAACTTTAATAAATCCCCTTATTTTGCAAATTAGCAATTTAAAATTATCAATTGAGATAATAATGAGTTACACTTTTAGTAATTTTTTACTAAAAAAATGAATTGGTTATTCATAGTAATGTAAATGTTGTGAAGTAGTGACATTCTAGAAGCCAATATATTTGTTCCCAATAAAATAAACATTATGTAGCTTATTAAGAAGATTAATAGAAAATTGAAGAATTAAAGAGTTTATATACATTACCTTAAAATATTGGCTGCTTTCCACTGGCTCACCATGTGGGTTCTGAAAAATTATTAAATAAATGAAAAAAATGAAATGCTAACTTATTAAGAAAACTTGAATCTTCTGATTAATATTGGTTATTTTTAAGTTTAAATTATCAACTAAATTTTACAAGTACACATTCATTGATAACAGAATACATTCAAACATATTTTTTATTTTAATAACAATTGGGGTGATTTAATAAAGCATTTTAAAAAAATCTAAATATATTTTATTTACTTGCTTCATTACAGGTTGAACCCAATTACAATGAAAGCAGTTCTACTAAATAAAGTGTCCATTGTGGGTCTTCATGAAAAATACAAAAACCATAAACTATAAATCAAATTAACACTATGAACTAAACATAGTAACAGCAAAAACAACAATCAAATAAGTTAATTCAGTAAATTAAACTAAGCTACTTGTTAACAAATTCATTCCTCAAACAAAAAATATATGCATCTAAAATAACAATATAAACAAATTAAATGTGGTCAAACACAAAAAAATAATACAAAATGCAAACATCAAATACACATACTTTTAAATTACTATTTATACCAAATTGTTAAGAAATTTTTTCTTTTTGATTTTTGTCTACAACAATACACATAAGCGACTCTAAAAATAACTTACTAAGATGATAAATATTAATATAAAATATGAACATTTTAAATTAAATACAGTTCCAGTATGAACTCTGTCTCCGAAAAGTAAATTTTAGGCAATAGTTACTTATGCCATTTGGTTATTTACTTGTTCCTTCTAATCACATTCAGCTCTATGTCCATTTTTGTTTGTGTTTTAAGTCTTCCCACCAGAGTTCTGCACACACTGCTGTAATCTATTTGGAGCTGACTGTAATCACTTGTTCACTACTCTGCTCAGGGGCAAGGTGAAATACGATTTGCCTCTCAACAGCAAGAAGTTCGAGGGGGATCACTTCTGCCACAACCATGACTGCCGCACCCGAAACTGTGTGGTAAGTGAATGCAACCCTGAGTGCTGATTTGCAATGATTTTTGTATATCTTCAGCCTCATGGACCTCGCCCACATCTCTGCTCTGTATAGAAGTCACAGTATACATGAGCAAGAGCCTTTTGCTTGTTCTAGGCCACCCATGTTCCGTATCAGCCTGCTGAGTGACATAAGTACATTCGCTGCCTTGTCGCAAACCATCTATATCTGCTCCTAGTATCACAAGCGGCAATCCAATCAAGCAACAGATTCTTCAGAATCAGCAATCACACCCAGATTCTTCCCCGCATATTTTGATTGGACCTCAACAGAACCCACCTTCATGGGGATCACGGTAGGTATATTCCGTCAGAAGAGCATGATGATCTCGATCTTGGCAACCACGAGATCAAGTCTATGGATCCTGGAATAAACACCTGGTTCAGGCATTACTGAGCCAATTTTGGAGACCTTGCAGAAATGACTGCAGGTACAACATCAGCGTAGCCCACCTGGAATACATCGTGAGGCAACTCAAGACAAAGCAAGCTATTGTACAATACATTCTAGAGATGTACCACTCCAGAAGTAATCTCCATCATTCTCCTGCTATCTTCAGACTCATATGTTAGCTGCCAGTCCTTCAGATAATAATGCAAAATGATCAGAAGATAGTCAGGCACCCTTAAGTTACACTGCAACGCCTCGAGCATGACAACCCATCGCGCAAACTTAAATGCGTTTTTAACATCTAGGGTGACCAACCATCTATTGGTCGAGCCTGATGACAAGCTTCATTAGCGTGCTGAACTGTACCAACTAACTTGGTGATGGCAATCAAGGTCGAGTGCCCTTTCTTAAGCCATGCTGCCGGTAAAATGAGTCCCCAGCAGCCTCAATAGTGCACTGCAACTTTAGCCTCAACATTCTCTCAAAGAGCTTCCCTGCTGTGTCAAGAATACAAAGAAAATAAGACTCCATGTTACTGTACGACGATGAGGAGTTTTCATCACCTTTAGCCTTGCTGATCAACACCAGCCGCGATTTCTTCTATAGAAATGGGAACCAAGCATGAATTCAGCACGTAACAGCAGTTGCGGGTAACTATATGCAATGACCCTCACTATCTCAGCAGGGATGCCATCAACCCCTGGAGCTCTGTAGTTATTCACGAGCTCCTCTTCCGAAAATTCCAGAACTTCTGAAACTGATCTACCTACCGTTTCTTCCCTCCTAAACTGATTAGTTGAAAAGAGAGCGTCAACAATGGCTGTTATTGTTTCAGCCACCAAAACCGTACTGTTGCTTCCCATCCCCCAAGCTTTCTAATTACCAGTTTGTACCCTTTACCCCATGGGTCTGAGTCAACATCCTGGTTAAGCTCTTTCCAGCAACGCTCCTTGCTCATGCGGATTGCATTACTAGTGCTTACTTTGCAACTTCGTGCTCTGCTGACTTTGCTGCTGCTTCCGGTAGGTTTTGAGCGCTGAGCTCTTCCTCCTGTGTATCAGGGCAATCACCTGAGCTATGCAATCTCGTCAGTTCACCAGTACACATGGCAGCGAACTCTATAGAATTTCTACCATGTCACTAGCGAGTCACTGAGCTCCAGATCAGATCCACATTAGATTCAGCCTCAACCTTGTCCGTAGTCTCCAGGTGGGGTGTTGCACTGGCCTCAAGGTGTTGATTCAGCTCACAAACAAAAACCTCCCCCTGTCCAGCTTGTCAACATCGTAGACAGTTGGGTTTCTGGTCCCTTTCCGTCAGACCTGCACTCTTTCATTGAGTCTGAAGGAGAAGAATTCATCGTTACTAGCACTGACCCACCCACTCACTTCTACATTTGCAGTGGTATTGACCATCCCATTCACCCCTATACGTAGAGGTATTGACCCACCCACCCACCCTTATACGTGCACATCCATCACTTCCCATTCTGATAGCAAAGGGGCTAACTCACCTGATATAGCGCAATGTCTAGTATGAACTCACCAAAACCAGGTCTTTGATAAGTGAGCTTTGAACACCTGTTTGCAATTTCCAGATCGAGCCTTGTGCAATATCTCCAGAATGTGTCTCCCCCTGTTATTAGAGAGACAACGGCCCTCAAGCTGAGGTCACTTGCCACTATGACATATGAGGGGACATTGTATTCGAGTGCCTCAAACCTGTCCCTGTATTCCTGAGCAGAATAGTAAAAGGACAGGTACACACTGTAGATCATTGCATGTCACAGCTTAATCCAGACGTAACCATCACCAGATCCATGACCAAATACTTGGAACCCACAACTATCTGCAATCCATAAGGCGCCAATGCCGATTGTTAAAGAACCATTGTAGACTGGTTCTGATCCGTAGGGCTCACTGACAATCTCTATCAGAGACCCCATTTCTCAAACAAGGTGCTCACGGTGTCAGAAGCTCGGCTCCTCTGCAAGTTTTCTTGGAGAAACCGAATAACTTACTTAAAAGAGTGCAGGCTTTCTTTGCGCATGCACTAGAACCTGGAATATAATCTGTGGGTCCTTTTCTAACAACCAACAACAGCGCACATAAAATAGGTTGATGCACCTGTGCATGTCAGGGCTCGATGACTGCCAGTTCCACACTTCCAACAAATTCTGCTCCTGTTTGGACCAGAGCAATTTCGTCGCATGTGTCTAGCATGGCAGCGGTAACATCTCTCTAATTCCACATGCTGACGGACTCTGCAACTGGCCCTACCAATCTTTACTCTGCCTTTTTGCAGGATAGGAAGGGCTTTTTTTATGTCCATTTGAACAACGGCTTTCCCCAGAGCTATAATACGTTGGAGAGTCACATTCCAGATCCTCCTAATGAGGATAGTAATATTCATAGAAGAAACCAGTGATGCCAATCTGTTCTTAACATTGATTGAAATATTTCTCTGTCACATAGTGGCTGCATACATGTCAAGGAAGACTGTCCCCATACTTGTCAACTCTGCATTGACAGTTTCTCTTTTTTTCTGCACTGACTGCAATATTTTTTCTCTTCTAGCAATTCCTTAGATAGTTTCATTTAGAGCATTCTGAGGTAGAGTTCATTGCTGGCCCGGGCCCCTGTACTATTCAGCAGCCTGAGGAAGTGCGAAAACCCCAGCTTTAAAGCTGCACACTGTGCTTGATAAAAATGGCGCCCTAAATGGGGCTAAAAGGACATACAACTGCACAGTGATTAAGAAAAACCGAAAATATTATAATTTTACAGATATTGAACATTTGAATATCTGTTCAATGGACCCAAGTGGATTTAACTCGCATTAGGCATGATGCCAGTGGATTGTGACGGCTCGTTGCCCGGGGTGCGTGATGAGGACACTGCAGGAAATGATATACACACTGCAACCTGTGAGAATGTGTTACCACCAGTTTTGGTGCCATGTGTTTTTGTATGTCTGTTTAGCCTTATCACATCTGACTGCCGTGCTGGGTCCGGACCCTCCCGCCTGTGACCGGGCCTCTAAAGAGCCTTTTCTTCCCCATACTCTCTGAAAATCTTTATCTCCTTTTCGCGCTCTTCTTAAATAAGCCCATGCCAATGCTCAGTCACTCTTCTGTCATATTGACGAATTTTACAGTCTTGGAATTGGACAACGCCCTGCTGCTGGTCATTCCAAGCATTATCTGATTTTCTGTGTATAGAGGCTGTTTACTCCCAAGTATAACCCTAGATTTCTCGACTTTAGAAATTTAAAAGATTTGAACAAGGATATCTTATTAACCATGCTCACGTATTGAATTGGAATGACATTCTTATAGCTGATGATGTTGATATTATGGTCAACAAGTTTAACTTGTTAGTACCTTCTCTTTGTGACTATCAAGCCCTGTTAGTATCAAAGCAAGTTACCAGACTGCCAGCAGCTTGCATTACAGTTTTTATTCATCAACTGCAGAGGCAAGAGATTCTGCATTGAAAGCAAAGCAGACAAATAATTAGGAAATAGAACAAAGCAAGAACTGTGTAATTCTAAAATTAGGTTTTATTAAAGACATTTATCAGTTCAGCAATCAACTAAATCTATATAGTCAGGAGTTAAGACGATTGGTATCAGGAAAACCAGATTATAGCCAATTAATATGGATATGAAACCTTATCAAAACTATTTTGTTAATATCCCAATTGATATCTGGCTCCTGTGAGTACGCCCGTCAGTTGAGTAGTGAATGAATGAATGAATGAATGAATGAACGTTTATTTCCATATTAATAAAACAAATATTGAAAAGCTTAAGAAACGAGTTTACAAAAAATAAGCTTAGTCTATACAATATTACAAAATACTGTAAATAAAGTTTGAATTTGAACATGTATGTATATATAATAGAAATTATTTAAACTAAATAGTAATAACAGGAAATGAGCCTACATGGGCTGATAGCCAGTGCGTAGGCTCAGTTGTTGAAACATTATATTTGCTTGACATGAATAAATCAGATGAGTTCAAATCTCATACGTAAGTGGAAAAGAGAACAGACTTCGAAATGCGAGAAACAGGAGCAAAATTAGTTGAGTCAAATGAACAATGAGAGGTGAGGGAGGAGTACGTCAAGGTCATCTCCTCCCGTAAGTGATCCTTTGGTTCCTGCTCTGAGTCACTTTTCATTTGCGTTTGTAATTGAAGCTGACATACTAGGTGTGATATTAAGGATATCTAGTAGTGTAATAGATGATAAAATTCCTCTGAAAATAAAATATATTCTTCCCATAGTCATTCCTATCATTACAGCAATTTTTAACAAAAAACTTTCATTGTCTAAACTTTCAACTGAGTGGAGATCTGCCATTGTTCGACCCTTTCTAAAAAAATCCTCTCTTACGTTAGACCCATTAGCATTTTATCTGCCTTATCCAATGTCTTGAGAGAGTAGTTTACTAACAAGTTTTTTCTCTTCTTGAGTCAAATAAATTGCTACTCCTTATATGGTGGACAAAAAACAAGTTTCAATTTGAACCCTTTTTTATTTTTCTAAGGCGTTTGATTGTGTCTACTATCCCCTTCTCCTTTTAACTTTCTTTGGTGGGGTTCTCTGTTGAATGTGTTGACTAGATGAGGTCTTACTTGTCTGATCAGTGTCAATATGTCTCATCCAGCGACAAACAGTCATACTAAAATCTGTCACTCAAGGCCTGCCTCAGGGTTATGTCCTTGGCCCTTTTTTACTTTCTATTTACATTAATAATATCATGTTATTAAATACAGTACAACCTCGATTATCCAGCCTCGCTTTATCCGACAGTCCGTATCATCCGGTTTGGCAAGTAGATAACAATAAAAATTATTTACAAGATAAAATTAATCAGATTGACAAGTGATCACTTGTTACTGCGTAATAATTAATGATGCGCCTGAAGATCCAACCTGGTAATGTTGTTTACTTTTGTTCAGTGCTGGAAGCGTCCATTTCGCAAGAGGGGAAAGTGAAACATCAAAAATATCTTTTGTATAGTATTGTAAAGCAGTGTCAAAGTTGGCTATTGTGATAAACATCTTTTGTTTCATTACAATTGCGTTCATGCAATTGTAGGCACCCCGCTTACACGTGCTGTCTGTTATCAGCTAGTAAACGAGTTTCTCCAATAAAACCAAGTTATTTATGGCTTATGTTTTATCCAGCTTTTATCGTATCTGGCTTGACCTTCGCCGCCACATTAGGCCAGATAACTGAGGTTGTACTGTAATATAATGTTCATTAGTACCCGACCATCTTCAAATTTTCACTCTTTATACTGTTACTGACTAGCCTGAAATTATAACTAATATAAATATTGATGTTATTTCTATTTGGTCCTTCAAACATGGTCTGAAACTTAAAGAAAAAAAAAACAAATTCAATCCATCTTCATTGGTAATACTAGACTGCTGAGAAATGTTGACTTTGAAAATGCCCCGGCCTATACTTAATAATCACTATCACCCGTTTAATAGTAAAGAGCCTTGGACTGACACTGACCAAACATTTAGGTTGGTCTGATTATACGACATAAACTTGTAACCGAGTGTTTGTTGAGATTCATTTATTAAAATAGTTTCTCTTATTTGCCCCTGAACATGAAAGTAATGCTGAATTGGAGTTTAAATTACAACAGTGTATAGTTTAGGCTAGATTAGGTCATGTTTTAGAATAGAAAACTTAATGTTCATTTTAGTGTGTAAGTGAACTTGTAATACCTACCATCTAAAGATAGGGTGAGAACTTTGAAACCGGTAGTGGAAAACATTAATAAAGGATTGGTGGCAGAACAAATACAGAAGTATTTTTTGTACTATAAACCTTTATTTTAAAAACAGATTCAGTAAAAAATCCAATATAACATGGACTGTTGGTATGCTAAAATAAACAGGCTTTGTAACAAAAGTGTTGGTTTAACTAGATGCTAGGAATGAGAGGCTTATACTGATTTGTCTCTTAAATATTGTTGCAATGAAAAAAAAGACAAAAAAACAAACAGAAAATCAGCTGCATTTATAGATCTCACTTCAGCCTACGACACTGTCGTGGCTGTTTCCCCCAGTACCAACTGGGCAATATCCTTGGTTGGATATGTTTGGTGGATGGAACAAGCACTTAATCTACAATTCTTTTATGGCATTGAGTGGCATGAAACTCTCTCAAAAGGGCTGGGCGCTGTTAAATTGGTTTTGAGCTGGGGTGGGTTAAAGCAATTATTGGAAGAGTAAATGTGTTGATATTAGATCCGTTATATGGCTATTATGAAAAATTTCAGAAAACGAACCAAATTATCAATGACTGCCATTTGTATGTCTTTTTACGAGGTTCGGTAAAATAGACAATGAAAATAGACAAATTCCAATGGATTGCCGCCAGCTTGAATTTAGGGTTGTGATGGGCAATGTTTTTTTTTTTTCTATTTCGTTTCCCTTTATTTTATTTTCTTAATAACGAAATCGGTTTTTGACCCTGACATGGGTATTTTGTACCATAGACTTAAAGATTGTTAATGGTAACATAAAAAAAAAAAAAATTAGTTAAGATTTGAAATGTTGCACTAAACCTTTATAAGAAAGGCATACTGTTTGTGCTAGTGTTGCACCAAATGTCATTATTATCAAATGATCAACTAGTAACTAATTAGTTATACATACATAATATTCCAATAACAATAAGTCATGACCTAGATTATTAATCAAAACAATTAACAAACCTTGTCAGTTGATTCATCCTGGTTAGCCTCATCCTCAGCTGATGATACACTTTTGCTTGTGCCAGCTTCTTCTTCTTTCTCCTTGTCTTCATGCAATGGAGCTATTTTAACCTTTTCCATTATTTGAACCATATCGTTTAAGTTGATATTGTAATCAAACAAAGTGTATTCATCTTCAAGCTGGAAAAACAGGTTTTGATATCAGGTGTACAGGTGATATTAGAATGTATCATAAGCAGACAGGACTGACAGTTAAACCTAGGATTGTTTGAACAGTTTTGAATTGTTTGAAATGATAATACTGTAACTTTAAATTGTATTTCATTCAAAACATAAAAAATAAAGTACCTGCCTTGAAATGCAGATCTAGGTTTAACAACAACACGCACAGCCAGATGACCTTTCAATAATAGTTTTGTTAGAAGAACAATAGTCATCGGCTGTTTGCCATTATGATCATTATTTATAAGTATTTATCTAATGTTATCTGCGCTATCATAGAAGAAGTCAATCTCCTGTCAGACATTGTTGCCAAGCCTATGCATCCTGGCCAACGGACTATTATAATAGTCACAAGCATATTGACACCTGACGAATAGGTCAAGCGAACAGGTGACAAAGGAGATCCTAAAGTTAACCCCTCTCAAAAGCTCACAATTACTAATTTGTAGAGTAAGACTTCATCACCCACACAGCGCCTTGTTTGCAGGTTGGGATCTACCTGCAAGATTGTAACTGGAGCATCTCCATAATGGAAACCCTGGCATAGATCCACGAGCCATAAACATTTCTGAATGGACTTGCAGTTTCATACTTTGCCCATTGAGGTACATGGGATCCACACAGTACTTACACACTTCAGAATCTGCTAGATTAGGGATCAATATAATAGTGTACTCAATGCATCAGGATTTTTCATGCCTTGAGTAGATATCAGGTGTTAGAAATCCTGTAGTTTGTATCCCCACATGCAGATATTATCTACGTGGTTGTCGAATGCTAAATTGCTTGAGATGGTGATACCAAGATCCTTAATTTGAGATATTCTTTAAAAAGGGGGACCACAGGTAGTGTAATTATTAAGTACCATTGTTCGTCCTGTATGACAAGACATAAATTAGCATTTATCTATATTGAGGATCGTGTTGTTCTTCAGAAACCAACCATGTATAAGGTTCAGGCATTCTTGCAACATCAATACCATAGAACGTATATCGGCGGGCGGGTGGGTCAATACCACAGTGTGTGTAATTGGGGAAGGGGTAAGTCAACAACACTATTCATGTATGGGTGAGTAGGTGGTTGGGTCAACACCATCGTACGTGTTTTGGAGAATGGGTGACTTATGTATTTTTAATGATGAGTTTAGTCGTCTGCCAACTGAACAGCCTCAAACTAGTCATTGATAAATATCAGATACAGATGCACTCACAATGATGGAATCATTAAGATAGGCCTATTCCTGTCCATTTTATAACCAATTTGGAGTCCCTTTAAAAAGATTAGGAACTCGTGTATTATGGCGTCCACTTAAGTTTTAACCTTTGAAACACTAATTTAATCTACCGTAACCTGACCTATTGATGTTAAGTTAAACTCTTCAACCAAGGACATTAATTGTCAAATACAGCCATGATCAATCTGCCAAAATTGATCGTAAATAAGAACATGAGTATTATCCTATTTCAATGAATTTTAAATTATTTGGGATTTTTTTATTTACAACATCATAAATTTGGTAAAAATGCTATCATTATATTTTAATTTTTTGTTTTAATACAGTATAACCTTGATTATTCGGCCTTGTTTTTTCTGGCTGTCCCTGTCATTCGGCTTGATGATAAGAAAATAAATTGTTTTTATTAGATAAAACTATAACTATAGTAGAGCCTCGTTATCTGATAGATTAATCTGACATTCCGTTTTAACGAACGTACTCATCCTGAAAACAATACTGTTATAAAAACTGTCTGGAAATATTATAATGGATTAATGTTCTGTAATGACGAAAACTGTCTGTTTTCAGACACACACTGTTACAGTAGTATTGACCCACCCACCCACCCATACACGTACAGTGGTATTGACCCACCCACCCACCCATACACGTACAGTAGTATTGACCCACCCACCCACCTATACACGTTCATTGGTACCCATACACGTACAGTGGTATTGACCCACCCACCCATACACGTACAGTAGTATTACTAGACACACACTGGTACAGTAGTATTGACCCACCCACCCACCCATACACGTACAGTGGTATTGACCCACCCACCCACCCATACACGTACAGTAGTATTGACCCACCCACCCACCTATACACGTTCATTGGTACCCATACACGTACAGTGGTATTGACCCACCCACCCATACACGTACAGTAGTATTAACCCACCCATACACATACGGTGGTATTGACCCACCCACCCAACCATATACATACGGTGGTATTGACCCACCCACCCACCCATACACATACGGTGGTATTGAACAAATATAAAAATATAATATAACAAAAATATAATATAACAAAAATATAAAAACAAAAAATATTTCCATATTGCTGTTTTGTTGCTTGATTTTATGGTGAGCGGGGACTGTACCATGTGAACAGACTACATCACTTTGGTTGTCTGATGAGAGCATGGTATTTTTAGGACAGACAATGCTTGTAAGGGGAATAGCAATCATGTCACTCGTGCATTCTTATATAGTAGGTTCTTGACCTATCACACATATTGGTTGTATTAAAGAATTTATGTGTTACTTTAGAGTGTTAGGCATAGTAACTGTATCACATAACTCTAGTTATTTGTGACTGCACATAACCTTTGTTTCAATTTTGTTTGTTTACCCATCCCCGTCATATATCACTGTTGTTTTATTGAATTTAGGTCTGGAGAAATTGCTTCAGAACGTAAATGTGTTGTAGTCTGTGGAAAAGATATGTAATGCCATTTTTTAACATTACTCAGATTTATCCGCCATTTTTAGTTACAAGGCCCTTTTAAGATAGATATGTGATGCTCTACAGTACATGGAAGCACTAGCCTCAAATGCAAATCTCCAACACGGTTGTTTGAGTTTTAAATACAGAACATTGCAGGCACTGTTGTTATAACTTGTCGTGTACTACTGGTTGTCACTGCACAATGCACCTCAAGATCCAAGCTGACAATTTGTTTACAGCAGCTGGAGACCATTTCTCATGTCAGAAAGTGGAAGAGTTAATTATGTGCAATCTAGGCATTGTCAGTCTTTTGTTTACAGTGTCCGAGTGAAACCAAGTTCTCATTCATTTAAAGGATATAGTTACTATGTCCTTTTGAAATCAGTAAAATAATACTGTGACAAGTTTTTATGTAATTACTATATGGTAACTTAACTTATGATGTTAGAATTTTAATTGGTAAAACACAGTTGTTTCTAAAGTCGTATGTCTAGACACAAGATTTTGACAATATGTAGTCGGCTATGTCTGTCTCCTCGAAATACGGTTTGCATTTTGCATCTTTGCGATTTGCTTTGCATGCAACAATTGTAGGTGATCTCCTCTTTCGTTTTCTATCCCAAATGATTTATTGAATTTATTTTTGTTAGAATTTAAACAAGTTTTTTGTCACTTATGTTTAATTCGGCTTTAAACGTATCAGCTAGACATGCCGCCACATTAGGCCGGATAACGGAGATTATACTGTTTATTAATCTGTAAAATAGACAAAATATTTGTTTTTGTAACAAATACTGTTTTAGGCCTAAGAATTAAAAATGTAACTGTATTACCATATTTTGATAATTTTTAGAAATAAACAAAACCTGATGTGTAAAAAGCTGTTCAACTGTAAAACTTAAATTTATTACAACTTATGCCAAAAAACTTAATTATTAGCTTGATTAAAAAAATATATACATAAATAAAAAGCATGCAAATATTGTAACAGTAAAATATTTAAGTTAAAAGAAAATATTTAATTAGAATAAATAGCCTATAGAAATTAAGCTATACAGTGAACTAACATAAAAATTATTATAAAAACAACTTTTCAAATTCTATATCTTGAGTAAGAATTTCTTAAATATACATATTTATAAAATAATTCATATAATAAAGTTACATTTTAGCCTATCAGCCTGAATTAAGCCTATTTTAGTACAAAACATACACAGAACAGAAACCTTTTTACTGCTGAAAATGACGAAATCACCTTTAATTAATCACAGAATTTCACAGGATTTGAGTAATAGGTATACTATTTCAATGAATTTTAAATTGTATTTTTAATATTTTTTTTTTACACACACTAATTATAAATTAACCATACACACACTGTGTTAATAGGCCACCCAGCCACCCATGTACTGACAGTGGTTATAAAGCCCGTCATAAGAAAGCTGGCAATAGGCCAGCCTCTCAGACACGTGTACTTCTACAGAGGTGATGACTCACCCACCGACCCTTACACATAAAGTGGATGACCCACCCACCCATCATTACACATACAGTGGTGACAACCCACATACCTAACCTCACATATACAGTGGTGATGACTTGTACTTAGTTATTTGGGACTAAACTAAAAAACATTTGGAAGTCCTCTTACTCTAGAAACGCTTTAAAATTTCCTAATAAGATATAAAAAGGAGTATGAAACGAGCCCTGTGAGAACAGTGAGTATATTCTGTTCTCACGTAGTGGCCCGCCTTCACATAGTCAGCACCGCCAACACTACTCTTCGTGTATACGTGTGGGTAGGCGGATCAATACCACTGTTTGTTGATAACAATATAACTAATACAATGCAATATATACACTTAGTTATGAAATCAGTTGTAGTTATCTTTCACAATCAGTGGTAATGGATAACCCATGCACCCACCCCTACAGGTACAATGGTCATAACCCACCCGCCCACTGCTACATGTACCTTGGTGATGATTTTTAGGTGCTGTAGGCAAGTACTCATCAATACTCAATACACTGTACGTGTGTGGGTGGCTGGGTGGGTGAATGCCACCCAACGTGTACGATATTGTGAAGTCAAATTTTCATACAGAATGAACATTTACAAAAAAAAAAAATACTTGTACAAATTTATATGGATTAAGTTTCTGATTTTATATAGTACATAAATAGCAGTAGAACAAGAATATAACCGGGGTTTTTATCAGCAGAAAGCCAGAAAATTAACGAAAATGAGAAAAACCAAAAACTTTATTTCAATAAATATAGGCTATCCTTGTGGGTATTCGAACTGTGGGGAATTTCGTCCTGATAACAAATATGGCAACACAAAGCTATACTTGAGCTATGGCTTAGATCCCATGCTATATTTAAAAAAGGATTATTATTCTTCTTAATTTTTAGTAATTTTTTTCCAGCTTTACCATTAAAACAGATTATTAATAAATACTTCAAAGTTCTTTATCTGATTTGAAGAAGAAAATTATTCAGAAAAAACAGATAGAGATCCATTCTTTTTTAAGAATGGATCTCTATCTAAAGAATGGATCTCTATCTGTTTAAGAATGGATCTTTAGAAACAGATCTATTCTTAAACTGGCCGACCTTAGATTATTAAAAATATTGAGTATTTTGTTTTTAGTACTTAATGATGGGAATCCGAAATACCTCTCTCAAAACTTTCAGTATAACTCAAAAATTGGTGCAAAGGAGACACGCTCAGCCTCGTCAATATTACGTATTCCTCTTCATAGAACATCTTTCTACACAAATTCATTTTCAGTAACTGCCTGCAGAGAATGGAATAAATTTTCTCCATATTTAAAGAGATATGACAGTCGAGCTCGGTTCACAGCATCATTGAAAGCCTTTCTTTTTGAACGGATGAGTCTGTGATGGTAGCTGGGGATGGGGTCTGGGATTAGGGTCGAACGAGTGTATGAGTGAGAGAATGGTAAAGTTGATAATATGTTAGTAATTCATTTAGTTTATATTATTTGCTTCTTTGTATTGTTATTATTATTTTTATTTAGTTTAGTTCTGTATTTCATGTTTTAGGCTTTGTTATATTTACTAATTTAACATAAAAGGGTTAACTGTAAGAGAGGACTTATTAGTCCTAAGTTCGCCAATTGTATAAAACACTTTTGTACAATAAAGCCATTATTATTATTATAGAGCCATTTTTTAATGTAAGTACTGAAAAACCATTAGGCTGATTTCATTATCAGCAGATAGGCAATTTAGTCCGTGCAGCCTTTTAAATTCTAATAGAATTTAAGAAGTTACAGAATTCTTTACAGTGATTTGTTTAGAAAATGGTAATTTTTACCACTAAGAGTCAAGTTTAGAGTGCTGACTTTGATTCAAAAGTTGCAGCGTGTTTGTTTTTACTTCCTAAGATAAACGGGGCAGGGCATGTCACATTTTGAAATTAAGGAGTAGGCCTAGGTCTAGATGGCAAAAACCAGCAGACGCACATGGTGTGTATTGTACTAAATAAGTTTTATTTATAGCATGAGCAGCATGTGACTTCACCAGATCTATGGTTAAAGACAAAATTGTTAAATGAATGTATGTTTTACTCATGACTAGGCTCTAACAATTTAATACTTCTCAGCCGGCCATAACCGATTGCCCTAAATATATAAATGTTGAGTCAGAGTTTTGGACTGCCTAACCTCCAGACAATCATGTAAAGCTAGCTTTAATAAATTAAAAATTATCACAGTTCCATCCTTATATATTTTAAGCACTTTACTTCATGTTAAACAGAATATAGACTCCTTTGCCTCTCAAAACTTGATTCATGACCATGTAACTAGAAATAGAAAAAATCTTATAACTCCATATGTAAGACTCTAAAAAACTTTAAATAGTCATGTTTATCAATAACTTATATTATATAACAAACACTGCCTATTAGAAACTTGCCTTTTAACAAGTTTAAACGTTTTGTAGCAGACTGGATTAAAGACCAAGCCTTTTATTTTGTGGCTGAGTACAAGGACTATAATTTTCCGGAAATTAGCTAAGGGCAATATTTAATATTTTTTATATAGCCTATGTCTATAAATGTTAAGATCTCTTATAAGAAATAACCTAATGGACTTAAAAATGCTGTTTTGTTTATATTATTTGACGTATCCAATTACATTGTAAAATGTTTTAAAGGAAATAAATAATATTGTATTGTATTGTATTGACTGTGCTACCAATGAAATGGGCCTTAACTTATTAGGGGACTTTTCTTGGTTGCTCAAAACTTGAAGCATAATCAAGTCATTTAGAACCTGGGCTTAGAGGATATCTTAAAAACATGTTTAAAATCTTTACTTTCAGGCTAGGCTTGTAAATAAAATTGTCTTACCTGTTTTCCCCGGAAAAATAGCCGCTGTTGATCTGGCTTGATATTAAAATGAGATTCCAACATCTTCTTTAGTTCTGATACTGGTGTAGTTTTAGATATATCCAATGTTATCTTGGACTTAGCATCAATTGTTCTCACTTGAATATACATTGTGTTGGATTACTTCGCATACAAGTTGAACATAATCACGATCAAACTGTGAAAATAACTTTAACAACTAGACAAATATCTGCGAACGACAAAACACTTAGCTTAATCACTAAAGATGAAAAGCCAAAGATTCCATATTAATCAACTAGAACTAACTCACTTTTCTAATTCTAGGAAACAAAACTCTAAATAACAAATGAATAGTGGAGAAGGCGGGAAACATCAGTGAGGTTTGTAAAAAAAATGTTAGGAGGTAAATAAACTATCAAATCCACAGGCACTTGAAATATAACAATATACACATTGAAAATATAAATAAGACAGTCTTTTATTAATTCGTTTAATGTTGCTGTATTATAGGCACTTACTAACGGTGTTTAACGTACAAATAGTAAAAATTTACAATAAGTTAATTTATTAACTGTGTAAACCCTCTTACAGAATATTGATATTTGCTAAAACCTTACTACTTACTTTTGTTAATATACTGTATAATAGAAGGTCTACGCCAAAACTTAACATTCTTTATAAATTACTTCGACGTCAGCTAAACTGCCTATAATTAATTTTAAATGTTGGTTCAATGCCGATTAGAAGTGTCTAGATTTAATTTCATATTATTTAGAAGTAAGATAAAAATAAACTAACAGTGTACCGTAAATGTCCGAAAAAAAAACAATTTTGTTAATTTTCGATCATATACTTATTTGTTATTTAGTTTGGTTTTTGATAAAAACTAATTTGCTTATGTATAGTTTATTGATTCCCTGTAAGTTGAAATAATTACAATAGGTTGAACGATTCAAAACTAAAAGAATTTTAACAGTTGTCTTGAGGTGCAAAAATAGTATTATTGTTTATGTGTTGAGTTTTGATATTTGAATATTTTATTTCAGTTCAATACTCAAAGCATGAATTAAGTTTATTTATTTTTAAGAGGTAATGTGGCATTTTTTAAAACTGACACGTCGTCTGTGATGAAGACCAAAGGTAACTTTATCATTCAAATTCATTTGGTTTGTAATAGAAAACTCGTAAAGTTTTAAAGGCATTTACATATATTTTCCACAGACTACAACGCATTTACGTTATGAAGCAATGTTTCCATACCTTCCAAACAAATCCAAACTATATTGTAAGGTATTAATTCACAAAGTTTCTTTTGATAGATTTTAGTCTTTAGGTAGTTTTGGAAGAAGTTAAATCTAAATTTTACTGTATAGTTATAAAAGAGGCTAGGTTAAAAGATGTCAGCGATCTTAGATTTACTGTACATACCTACCAAGTTTTTCGTTTATCCTTTGTCGACGTTGTGATGAAGAAAAAATATATTTTCCTTTCCTCTTACTTTATTTTCTTTTTACAAATTAATAATCATTTCATCAATAATTGTTATATGATACATAATAGTATTGATTGAGAAGCGTGGTTGCTAACATAACCACGACCATATAATGACACTTCTGAAAAGTGAAAATATTAGCAAGTTTTATGGTAATATATATATAAATAACGAGTTGAGATGCTTTCCGATATTTGAATTAACAACTTATGTTTAGATATTTCCTGGAGAATTTTTTGTTGAATCTATGTTCAAATCTAACGGCATTCAACTGTAAAACATAGTTGATTCCTTTTAATGGTGAATGAGACTACAACTGTTTCTCTGGATTTACTGTAATTACATCCTTAGCCTTAAGAACAGTTGTACACTATTTGCTTATAAAATTATAAGTCCTCAGATGTTTAAGATAGTGATGGACAAAGAATGAACTGCTCAACAGGTGAGTCGAATGATTCATTAGTTTACCAATAAAACGTAGAAGAATGAACTTGGCAAGAGCCGATCGATAGTGGCGCCTAGTACCTAGTGATGGCAGTAACTATCTATACTCCAGCCGTTCTAACTTTACCTCTGAGGGGAGCACAACATGACAACATTGTATGTCTTAAGTGCTTTTGCTCCTTCCTGTCCCAAGGTTGATTTGCTTCTGGTCTAGATAAATAACAACTAGGGCCTGGTAGCTTTTGTAAGTTAAAATTGTCTGATTGACTTCGTTTTTTTATATTTGTAAACAGTAAAAAACGTACTTCCCAGTTAAATCATAAAAAGATTTTAATGCCCGTTAAAAAAAAATAGTACCTTACTACATTCTTCCTAATTGTAAGTCGCCGGATATAAAATTTAGAGGAGGGCTGTGGCGGTCTGGATGCGACGTTGCCTATGTCAATTTTCCAATTTAGCCCGCAAACCTCAGATGTAAAGTTAGAACGGCAGGACTTAAGTTGAGTGCAAGAGGTGAGAGTCAATCGATATGTTTTATTCTCCAGCCATTCGGCTCAATCGGTTGTTTTCTCTTCCGTTTCTGTTCTTTTAGTCATTAGCCTCACTCATGTCTATTTCCCCCTCAACAAGAATCGTCGAGACATGCTGCGTTATTAATTGAATTTTCTTCTATTTCCTGAAACTTTACGATTCTTTTGAACTTAATGTTTAGTTCAAGGTAAGATTAAGGCATAATTATGGTTAATTTATTATGTGCATTCGTGAACAGGATGATATATAGACTACTGAACACCCCTATACATAAAAAGGTTACGAAAATGAACTAACATCGTTAAAACAAATTGTTATTAATAATGGATAGCAACCAAATTCAATAAATAAATTGATATTTAATATAATTAAGTTATTAATTTAAAAAAATTGATATATTTACATTTTAACTTATTAATAAATAAATTAAATTATGGTGCCATTGTTTCTTAGCATAAGCCTTACAAAAAATATTTAAGTTAGATATTTACATGATGCCATATTCTAAGATTTTCTTTAAAGGCCTTTGTAACTTCTAAAGAAAGAGGGCGTTTTGCCGCTGAAGATGACGTCACCTGTGGATGGGATCCATTTCTTTACGCTTTCTGAAAACTGGTGCAGTAAAAAAGTATCAGTTAAGTTTAATTTCACTTAAAGTTAAATTATTTAGTTTTATTTTGGTGATTTACTCTATAAAATGGCTGCAGATGATAAACTGAATATTGATAGTATAATTGCAAGATTATTAGAAGGTAATCATGATTATATTTGTTATGACTAAGTTTGTTATTATTCTTGGGCTGGTGTGAGGAGTAATGAGTGTCCTTATTGAACATTTTGCTTGCCTTGTTTCCTATAAATTTGTTTCTTAATTTTAGTTCGTGGTGCAAGACCTGGAAAAAATGTGCAGTTAACAGAGAGTGAAATAAGAGGGCTATGCTTAAAATCTCGAGAAATATTTCTCTCTCAACCTATTTTGCTTGAATTGGAAGCACCATTGAAGATTTGTGGTAAGTCAGAAGCTAAGCTAGCTTAGGCCTACATTACATATGATTTAGGATTACATGGAAAGGGACGGTAGTTTATACTACTTTCAGTAGCTAGAGTAGCTTATACATGTGATTTAATATTCAATTGTAGTTTTTTTTTAGTATTAGCCTATAATCCTTCAAGGGTGTTCCATTGCAATTTTTACTAACTTCAAAATAGTCTCAAGAAAGTTTTCTAAACCTTACTAACAACTTCTGGTAAGGCTGCTTAGTAATCAAAGCTTTGGCCTGCGGAGTCAAAGATCGGTATTTACTATTAAAGCCTACTTCTCACCATTTTTATGTTCACAAAGTAAACAAAATAATGTAAAATGAAGTACAAAGGTTAACTAAATCAAGTTTCAGATATTAGACACTTTCTAGACACTTCGCAGACCTGGACATTTTAATCGCCAATAGGTAGAACAAGGTGACTATTTCTTGGAAATAGTTTTTATCCTGTGGAAAACTCCTTGTGTACTTTAAGATTGGACAAAATTATATCATCGGAAATCTTGTTTTCTTTATATTTACGGATTTCATCGTGACTTATTTGTAATTTTAATGTTTGCCTAATATATTATGCTGAACTCAAATTTGAAATCTCTTTTGGTTCATGACAATTGTTTTTAAACTACATAATTAATCACACAACAAGTATGCATATATTCCCACCAGAGGAATGGGCAAAAGGCCATTTTGGAGACCACCAGCTTGATTTTACACAAATTTAGAATTTTTGTTGAGTTTATAGGCCTAGATGATTAAGATAAGTCTGGTTAGGTAAGTAAGAAGTGTATTTTTTAGGCAGAAAAAATAATTTGGCTGCAAAACCACCTATATTTCTGTTCAGCATGAAAATGACATCAAATTTAAAAAAAATTCTCTACAGATTTAAAACAAGTTTTGTGGTATGGTAAAAACAAGTTTTCTGTAGTTTCAAACTACTTCCTCAATAAATACAAACTCAAATTTCACTCACCACTTTTTTAACAAGAAACTTTTCAGAATTTGCTTTGAGTAAGTGCATAATTAAGTAGCCTATTTAAATCAGTTGGGAAATAATTTCTAGTACAGTATAAAATTATTTAAACCAGACTACCTTATAATCATTGAGTGATATGTATATTCTGCAAATAATGTTACGGCCATATTTACTGCTACTTTACCACGTGATATATTTTGACAGCCTCGTAGCCATCGCAACAGAACCAGCAATCAATTGGAAACCATGCAGATCAAAAACTTTCCCATGCTACCTCTAAATGCTAGACAGAACTGAAGATAGTGATATGGTACTTTGATACACTACAGTATCACAATAAATATAAGTGAGTGTGCTTAAAATTCATCAAATAATCACCATTATTGAGACCAACATGAACATCAGTAATGCAAGGTTTTATAAGAGAAGTACAATTAAAGGACAGGTGGTTAATGGATTAGTACGTATGGTTGGATCATGCTAGATCTTAGAAATGTGAGATACCAGATCACTTCATAGGATTTTCCGATTACTTTGACATGTAGTTGTATTGTCAAGACGAATTTTGGCAAGAAGAAATACAACAGGGCAGAAGGGTAAAGTACGAGTCAGTAGTCATTGAGATCAAGTGGTGACTGGGAAACCATTCTTTAGTTTCAGTTAAGTTTAGGTTAGACTAGAATAACAAAAAAAATCCCTCTTCTATCATTAAAATGGCATTTTCATGGTATATAGTGTAAATACATGTATATTTTAGTTTGCTTTATTTCAAAATTACCCTCAAATGGAAGGCCCTGTCAGAATAAAGCCACATTATGGAGGTTTAGATAAAAAACTAATAAACCAAGTAGCCTTTGTAAATAATTACCCCATCACCTAACGTTCACTGGTGTAATTTTGTTTTAATATCTAAATTCCAAGAAGGGGGTGCAATTAAAAAAAACAATTTTTATAAACCCCTGTATTTTAATTGCTGTGTAGAATGGATTTTGGAGTCGAATAATAGCTTTCATTGTACTTCAGCTATATGATAGTATATGTTGCAAATTTTGTTTGTTTTAATCTGCTTATAACATTTCACAAAACTATTACTGTCATCATTATAAAACAGTTGATTCTGGTTTTTGAATGTAGGCCTATGCATTCTTTTTCTCGTAAGTCAGTACTGTCATTTGAGTATGAGAAAATAATATTTTCTTCCTATATTTACTAAAATACCCTAATTATGTTGTTAATATTAAATTAAAGAGTTTTCAAATCCAAATTTAGAGTATATATATATATATATATATATATATATATATATATGTAACAAAAATATGGAAAGAAAAATATAATAGATTAACAGTTAGCTTTACTCTACTTTCTTAATGTGGTTGACTGTTGTTGAACTTTCTTAATGTGGTTGACTGTTGAGGTTGAAGGTTCATTTGAAAGTTGTGAATGTTAGTGACTTATCATCATTAAATATATATCTACTTTTTATAGCTTGCATCAGATTAGCGAATTTGATTATAAATCTAACGTGAATTTGCATTAAGTTAAATATTCTCAAATAATCTTCCGATGTATCTGTTGTATCACCAAAATCAGTTGAATATTTTCCTCTTAATGTTTGCTAATCGAATACGCTAATATTTCAAATAACATTGTTCATGATTTAGAAAATATAAATATTAGGGTCTAAAAAATAATTATCTAGCGCTTTCTTATATATTTTATTTTAAACTAAAAAGATGAAACCAAACAACATGTTTGTTGAAGTTGCAAAATCTACAGTTGCCTACTTATGCATAAAAATAACAGAATATATAAATACTTTGTAAATATCATCTCTTTGAAAGTTATACAGTGAAGCCTAAATCCAGGGCTGAATCCATTTCTGACGATGCAAATCAGCGGCTAAATTTTGACTATATTTAAATAAAAATGTTCTATCCAAATATATTGCTTAATATTCAGCTGGACTACTATTAAAAGTAGGATTTAATCTATTCTTTAAATAGCTTCACATTTTTGTTTATTTGTGATAACATTATTCGCATCTTATCCGTTAATTCACTACCATAATCATAACAGATTAACCTAACATAACCAAGCCAAACCTAACATAACATTAGTAAAGCTAACATAACCTAACCAAACCTAACATAACATACCTTAACCTAACAAAACCTAAACAAACCTAACATAACATATCTCAATCTAACCAAACCCAACATAACCTACCATAACCCATCATAACATAACCCAACCTAACATAACCTAAACAAACCTACACAACCTAACTAAAGTAGAGGTAGTGAATTTACAGAAAATGTCTCATTACTCATTATTAAGACACTGATCATCAAGATATGAGCAAATGAGTATGATGAGTATAGATGAATGAGTGTAGTCATTGTTACTAACTAAGGTAGACTCTTCATCAGAAAGAGCTATTTAATAATAACCCAATAGCTAGGGCAACTAAGGGACCTACAGTTTTATGTGGGGTCCGAACCACATGGTGTTGGTCTGATTTTCAGCTAACTGACAAGCCTTATATTCAGTTATCTTTCCTACACAACATCTCAACCTTGACTACCATCCAACATGGACAACCCAGACTTCTCGATTAGTGTCCATGACAATGGCAACCATTGAGCGGATGCCATGTTGGTATAAAGAGTACCGCACATAGAACATATCGCCTATAATCTCCTCAACACTGTCTCCAAGTAGCTGGGTTACAGTACTGCACCACCAGTGCCGACAGCTATTACTTTTCATGAAATAATACAGCCACCCAAAAAAAAAACAAGAAAAAGTTAACAGTACCATTCTCTTAATGTTGTATCATAAGAAAAATAACATTTAAACTATCACTGCTTGGCTGCAGTAGAAACACTAGAGCTAGTACGAACAATTACTGTGGTTACTATTGCAGGTAATGGTCATTAATATTTCAAGATGGAAATGTGAACTATGGAACTTTCAATTTAAGTTTTGTTTCACCTGTTTTAACCATTGTTAACATGCAATAAAGTAGTTGGGATCCGCAATGTTGTATTCTTCTATGATCCTGAAGGGATATAAACTAATACCGTCATATTGTTGAATTAATTCAAATTCAAATTGCTTTATTTAGTACATATAGTGTGTACAATAGACATCGTCATACATTGTTTATTCTAGATAAAACATAGAAATAGATAATAGTGAAAACGTACATTGAACAACATTAAATTAATGCAAAATTCATAATGACAGTGTCAAGTCATCATAATGACACGTCAAAATAATTATGTACTTTGTTTAATGTTTTTTATATTAACCAGTCGTTTATCACTTTCGTATAAAATCTTTGTATTTTTACATTTTTAGCAGATTCTGGCAATTCATTAAATAATTAAAACTGGATGTATAGTGATGGTAATTAATTCATTTAGATAGTCTAAGAGATGGCAAATTAATCATTGTATTATTTCTTTTCATATAATTGTCAATATCTATTCTTTGTGTAAAGTGATAAAAGTTCTCTTTCACATAAACCAAGTTGGTATAAATACAGAGGTTAAACAATTTTCAAAACCAGTATTATATAGTACATTTTTAGAACACCGGTGTGAAGCCAACTGTCTTTTAAACGCATACGCAGCAGCGGCACATAGTGCGGAGCTGCCTTGCCCTGTTGGGCACCATGGCTGCATGTTTACATATTTCAAGGTTTTGACAAGTAAAATCAATTTAAATGTGCAATTCATACAATATTTTTAGTTCATATGTTTGGTATTTACAATATTAACCCTCCCAGCGTCCCATTAAAAACTTCTTGAACGTCCAGCCTTGTTTTGCCGTTTAGCAAGCATTTAGTTTAAATTTTACAAAAAATATAAATATGGAAATATATATGTACTATAGCATATCATTGTAATCAGTAATACATTTTACATAAGAAAAAGTTAAAATAAACACTTACCAACATTTGTACTTTTGTTTTCACCCAATGAATCCAAAAATATCAACAACAAAAAAAAAGTTCACTAAACTTTCCACTTATATCACAATAACTTATTTTATATTATTCAAATTTCCATAATAGCCATTATGTTCTAAATTTATCACAGAAAAATGAAATATTTACATAAAAACACAAAATAAGAAAATTATTTACAATATACTGAGCCCGGTACACATTGAAACATTTTATGGCTAATCATGTGGCAGACAACAGGTGGGGAGAATGTTTGGGGTCAGTGTTGCCGAGATACGAACATAAAATTATCATATCGTAGCTCCAAATATTCGTATGTTTCCGCCCTGTCCAATGCTACCTTGATCAGTTCAATCGGATGTCAATAGCTCATTCAGCAGCTGTTTGTTTGTGCACGTGTTTAATTCGCCGGAATTCCGGCGCGGACGCTACACAAGCTATTTTAATTCGCCGGAATTCCGGCGTGGGACGCAGAGAGGGTTAAGCCCCTTCAACCCACTCAATTCCTGTCCATTTATTTATAATCAGAAGCCGTAATAGACAAATTTGAATCTCCCAATATGACTTTGAACTGTAATTTCACTGTCTTCTGGATCACTAGAACTCATATTATGTTCATAAAGAACCCCTCGTAAGTGACCAGTCAAGTTAAAAACATTAGAAATAACCTAAACATATATAGAAAAGAAAAAGAAACTTATACACTATGTATATCACCTACAGTACACAGACAAAAATAATAACACCACGCCGAAACTACTGGAATTAAATGTGGTTTATAGCCTACTGACCACGCCACTGTTGATCTATAGTTTCTCGTGCAATGCTGGACACGAAATGGTTGTTTTTGTCGAATGACTCATATACGTAATAAGTTTGCGTGCCAACCTCTATAACTATACCTAATCACCTGCAGTAAGTGTGTTAAATTAAATTAAGACAAAATTCAAAACATTCTGTTTTTCTTTTAGCCACAGCCATGAGCTTACTAAATTGAATTTCTTTGGTGTTTCTATTGAATCTCAAATGAATTGGGATAATAATGTGGTTGGTTATAATCACAAAAAAAAAAAAATAAATAAAAAAAAAAGAAAAAAATCTAAGGACATTTTTATGCTCTGGAAGAGTTAAAACTGATGTTTTAAAGAGTTTGTATTATGCCCATATCCATAGTATTTTTTTTCATACTGTAACCATTGTTTAGGAGCATGACTTTTCTGCTTCATGTCTAGTTGCACTTCAAAAGAGAGCCATTCAAATGATATCTGAAGATAAATTTGATGGTCATTGCATACCCTTGTTCTTAAATCTTTAAATACTAACAATATTCTCCATTTATATCCTGTAGTGTTTAATATTCATCAAAAAGAAAATAGATAGAATTGAAAATCATGCACATGTTCATATATACAACACTAGAAATTAGTCAGAAATACTTTCTGTTAAGAGGTTTTAACTTGATTGGCAAAAGTTTTACTATAAATCTTCAATCTTCACCAAATTCATTTTCATACCCACAATTTGGAAAGTTAGGCGTAGGGTCAATTGTTAAAATGAATTTTATGGTTCTTTATTGCCTAGCTGACAACGTGACTCTGGTGAAGATTTATAGTAAGCCTACTACATTTGTAATGTAGTAGGCTTAACCAGTAAGACTAAACAAAAAAGTTTTAAGTTGATATGCAATGTTCGCAGATGGCATCACATTTTTTCTCTACTGCATTGAGTGCCAGCTTGGTTTTAGTACTTTTTACAAGTCATTTTGACGTATATTTTTTATATTCGTCAAAAAATCACTAAAGGTTCAATAATTATAAAACAATTAAAGGACCTTTAATTTAATGTAAAAAAATTACAATTGGCCATGACAGATGTAGAACATTTTTATAGGATTAAACTTTGCCAAGATTAGACAAGATGCAGTTGAAAATTAACATTTTTAGTGGGATTTCCATTGAAGGACTGAACAAGTTTTGTAATTCAAAGATATTCCTTCAATTATTATGTAGAAGTTACCGGTTACTAGTCTGCTTTCTCCAGATGATTGCCATTTTGAATATAATCCAGCTGCCAAACCCATGTAATTACAACATAATACCACATGGGTATTATGCTTAATTGTTATCAAGCTTACTCTTGAGAAAAAATGCCACCTGCTTGTTGCTTAGCGATCCTAGTTGTGTCTCACAAAGCTACGGCATCTCTCCGGTACATAACATGGCAGTTTACTTTTGCTGCAATACAATTAATTGGTGTAAATATTTGTTTGCTACATCACTGCTAGGCTTGCTAGCATTGCTTGGTTGCAAGTAAAATGGCTGAGCTTCCCTACTGGGTTTAATGCATATTATACTGTGATTAAGATACAAACTTATTAATATCTTTCTAATCATGAAGAACTCTTAACATTTTTGTGAAATTGATAGATAGAGAACATTTTAGTTATGATTGTTAAACAAAAAATTAAAGTCACAAGTTTCATGCTAATATAAAATTATTTGCACATAGTGCCAAACCATTGGTTGTTGCAAGTAGGAGAAAATAATCTTCTTTTTTTAAGTCAGTTATCTATTCTTGGACACTTACATTTAAGTATATTTTAATGTTCAAATGTGCAAAATCAGTGTATCTGTCTCAAAATGCAGATTTATAGTAAAAATCTTAGATCAGTTGTTTCACCTTGCATATAGGATTTACTTGTGTGAAGATGAGTTAATTTAATTTTACTTTGAATTTATGTTCATGCATGCAAATTCATCATATATGCTTTGAGAAACAATAATTTTAGGTTAGCCTGTTAATGACAATTTTACTTTTATACAACTTGTATATATATGTATATATATTTAAACTTTTATCAAGTACATTACTTCTTTCTATTCTTAACATTTATTAAATTTATTTTATATTATCATTACTTTAACAGCCAATTTGAACGATAAATAAAATAAAGTGTCCTCCTCTTAATATTAATAAAAAGCTGAAAATAGGCATTATTATATGGAACTATAAGGGACACTCGAGCCATCAACTTTCACCCGCAAAGCTGTGCACATTTTGTTGAAGGTGAGCTCCACACCTCTGTGCCACAGACTACTTACCTGTATAAAGTCGCATGGAACATTTTTCTAGCACGGGCAAAATCACTTGTTGATTCATAATTTATGGCACAGCACCTGGCCACAGTACAGTGTCTTGGACCACTCTTCTATTCAACGCCCAGTTATTTATTCACTTTTTCGCCCAGTTATTTATTCACTTTTTCACACAATAACATATGACGTGCAATGCTCATCTTTAATCTCTAATGTGTTATAGGAACTATTAAACATAATTATTTTAAGAGTGTTTGTTCGTCCAGGTGCCCAGCTTAGCGATCTAAAGAATTTAGTTCTAGATTTTATTGCAGCTACCCCTAAGAGTAGTAAAGATCCTGACTCACTAACGAACAAGCTGTGTATTCCTCTCCCCTCTCTCCCCCTCATAGCCTCGCCTGCCCTGCCCCACAAATTCGACAGAAGGACATAAGTCCCTCATTTAGAGTAAACTTTAGTAATGAATTATATATATATATATATATTAATTTACTTTTTTAGCCAAAGATGATGGTATGAATGTCAACTCAAAATTTTAACAAATATCATTAATAAAAAAATAATTGGTAACGCTTAAAAAAAATATATATATTTTATATTTACTATATACTAGGTTTATTTACTATATACTAGGTTGGTTAGTACTTTTTGTCCAATATTCTCAAAATGTTAATAAAATATATCACACTATTTGTTTATGTGTTATGTACCAAAAAGGCCAAATTAAGGTCTGGCCGGCGACCTGAAGGATTAGGTAACCCTCAATACCTCATACACACACTCAGGAGCGGCAAACAACCTTGCCCCGTCCGTATAATCACTTACTATAATTCTATTACAAGACTGAATTACTTTTTTTAATTAATTATTAAAAAAAGACTTTTTAATCTCCCATTTTTCTCTACTGATATTGTTATTTTTGTAATTTATATGAAAATCTGAGAAAAATGATACTAAACATGATAATGTAAAACATAAATACTGTATTTAAATGATTAAATAATATGTTGGTGTTCACAAAATATATATTAAAATGTATAATTAAAAATGTTCTAGTTATTTCAAATTTAGACTTGTTTTAATCATAATTTTATGAAGATTACAAAAACGTTAGTTTATAAAAGGAAATAATAGATAGTCAAAATATTTCAATTTTGGTATTAGACACCCCAGTTGCAAATTATTTATGACAGGCGGCAGAGAAAGGTTGACTAGGGCTGCCCTGGCGTTGTGTGTGCGTGCGTTGATGGAGGGTCGCTTAATCTCTCAGGGGCCATAACCAAACGGCCAAAGTATTGTCTTTTTGGGCAGCTATATCTCCGTAAAGAAATTTTAAGAATTTTGGATACTAACAATTATATTCAAAAACATTTTTAAATAATTTTTGATCGAACACCCTTAAAACAAAAACTCCATTTTTTTTAGAATTCGTTTTAGTTTTAGAATTTAGTTTTAGATAATCAACCCTTTTGGTCAGTTTCATAAAAATAGAAACAAACAAGATGTTTAATCTTACAGTACCTGAGTTCAGTATTGTTTAATAAATGAAAAACCCACCCACCCACCAATACATGTACGGTAGTATTGATCCACCCACCCACCCATATACGTACAGTGGTATTGACTCACCCGTCCACCCATACACGTATTGACCCACCCACCCACCGATCCAAACGCATACAGTGGTATTGATCCACTGTACGTGTATGGGTGGGCGGGTGGGTCAATATCATTGTACGTGTATGGGTGGGCGAGTGGGTCAATACCATACATACAATACGTACATAAGTATAACTGTACGTGTATGGGTGGGTGGGTGGGACAGTATAACTGTACGTGTATGGGTGGGCGGGCGGTTATCTACTGGCTGTTCTAACACATTAGAGTCAGTAATGTAATTAGTCGTGTCTCTCACATAAATGTATAAAGTTCCATCTCCTGTGTAGAGTGGACAGCTGGCTTGACAGACACTGTTTTACATATCTAGTCAAGTCTGTTAGCTGACGTTTGTAGCAGGGTTAGAAAGGATGTTTTTTATTTAGTATGTAATCATCAGACAGTTATAATCTAAACCACTGCACACACAAACTTGCCTGTAAATTGAATCTAGAACAGGCATGTGTTGGTTCCATATAGTTTATTTTTACTGAATAGCTTTCATTGGAATGTTTATATGTTGTGAAGGAGATTGGAATGGAATCTTGAGAAAATACAGTAATACTATTTCCATTTAATGGTAAGCATATTGAAATGTATCTTTTCTCTGCTGGTTTTATCAGTTTGCTATTAATAACAAATGATAACTTGCTGTTAGTTTTTCAGGAGAACCTTTTTGTTTAAAAAAAATATTGATATCTTCATATCAATAGCATTTAAATAAGGCATGTTTTGTTATTATTGTTAAAAACTAGAAGACTTAAAAATGTTTAGTATAGTAATTCTTTTTGTGAATTCGTTATTAGAAAAATAATCAAAACTGTCAACTTATTTTTATCTGCTTTTAAGGTATTGATATAATGTCTAGAGTAATGTCTAGTTAGATAGCGATGACAATATTTAACCCTTGTCACCTTGAGAACCTCTTGGTACAAGTATTGCCCTTTGCTGTCATCATTTTGATCAAATATGAACAAAACATCAGTCTGATAAAAAACTAATTATTTGGTTGATGCTTAAAACTTTAAAGCTAAATTAATAATTTTTGAAACATTGCATATATGTGTGTGTATTTCAGTTTTGATAAAAGCAATTTTATTTTAAATTTTTAGTATCAACATTTTCTTTACAGTTATCATTTTTCTGTCTTTTTGGAAAATAATTTTCAAACTACTTTCAACAGAGTAATACTTTTAAACATTTTAATACGTTATTTTTTTGTTTTACAACTAAAGATTAATTTGAATTAGTAATTAATTATAAATGTAAGTTAAAACTACTTTGAAATAATTAAATAAAAATAATTACCACGATGGTTTTTTGTTTATTTTAAATAATCTTCACTTGCCACTAATGTTGCGGATTCACATTACGCGACATGTTGAAAGCATGCTCGTGTTGCAGATCAGCACTCATGTTGTTTCTTCAGTCTAGTCTAGCACTTGTCAGTGCCGGGTGACTTTTTTTTATCATATTTAAAACATTCTATTTTACTAAATGTTGCTGTTCATTCCTAGGTAGCAGCCCTAATTTTTTTGTACAGTTATTTATTGTTTGTTTTGTGAGAGCCTCGTGATTGGTTTAAATGTATCTCATTTAGCGAACATTTTAATTTTTTGTCACTAACAATCACATAAGTCCCAAATTATCTCATAAATCTTACAAATTGTTCACAAATAACTTGAAAAATTAAAAAAAAAAAAAAAACTTATATGAATTATATTTTAATTTGACGAGCCCTCAATCTGGTGTAGGGCCGTAAATTCAATTCAATGTACAGTTTCTTGGTATAGCCAACAAAAAACATTATAATAACACGAATCAGAAACTTTCTAGTATCTTAAAGATTCATCAACATTTTGTGTTGGCCAGATAGAATGTGAGTGAGAAGCCATGAAGATTCATGAAATATATTTGTGAGAGCTAACAATAAATGTGTCTGGAGGGGAGCTTATTTTTTACTGGCACTGCCCTTTGTCAGTCACCCTTTTTTACTGGAGGAGAGTGAGTCCTTTAATCTACAAGGGATCTTCAAAAAGAATCTGACTTTTGTTAATTTAAAGTGTATTTATTGAACTAGAGCTACAAACTTTTAACCCCCTTCAAAGTAGTTTCCTTGGTGATGCACATACTTCTGCTACTGTTCAAAACATTTCTGGAAGGCATCTTTTGGAATGCTGTTAAGCTCGGCCATCGTATTCTGTTTAATGTCTTCTCCTCTTGAAATCGAGTTCCTGTCAGGGGCATTTTCAGCTTAGGAAATAGCCAGTAGTTGCAGTGAGCCATGAGGGAGTACGGAGTTTGGGAAACCAGACGAGTGTTGTTTTTAGCGAAAAAACTGAATTAGATGTGCAGAGTGGGCAGGTGTATTGTCATGACGGAGCTGCCAAGTTTTTGTTGTCCACAGATTCGGTTGATTGTGCCGCACAGCATCAAATAGGCGACAAAGAACCTCAAGATAGTATTCTTTTATAATAGTTTGGCCGTGTGGTGCGTATTCATGATGCACCACTCCACTGGAGTCAAAGAAGACTGTCAACATGACATTTACTTTTACTTTACTCAAAACTTATAATTTATTAAAAAAGCTATTATATATTAGCTGGAGATATTGTGTTTTTCCACTGCAATGATTGCATCTTGGTTTCCGGGTCGTATCCATAAATCCAGGATTCATCACCAGTGATCACAGTGTTCAGGAATTCAGGATTACCGTTGCACTGTCCAGCATGTCTTGTGCAATTTCAAGGCAAAGTTGTTTTTGCTCCACTGTCAGCAACTTTGAAACAAATATTGCGGACACTCTTCTCATTTTCAAATCCTCAGTTAAAATCGAATGTACTGACCCAATGCTGACTCTAATTTCTTCTGCTAGTTCTCGGATTGTAAGAGGACGGTCCTCGGTGATTAAAGTTCGCACTTGTTCAATAACATTCTTAATCCGGCTTGTCGATGGCCTGCCTGAATGCAATTCACTTTCCACTGACGTCTGACCATTTTTGAATCGATTGTACCACTCTTTTATTTGAGTACTGCTCATGGCAGACTCCCCAAAACCCTGTTAAATCTTGCAAATTGTTTTCACTTGCAAATCACCAAGCTTTTGGCAAAATTTAATGCAGTAATGCTGCTTAAGTTTTTCTGTCATTTTATAACTTGATAAAAACCACCAAGCACAACAGAGAGGTCTATACTACTAGGCTGACTGCCAGCAACTGAAGCTTTGTCATGACATGAAACAGCATGTGCGTGCATGACAGTTCCTTCCACATCCTCTCTAAGCTTGCCCGCCAGTGTTGATGACCCGGGTGGACAGAACGTCTTATACTTTTTGACTAGCCCTCGTATTATATATTTTAAAAAAGATATTCATTTACAAAAATCTCTATATTTGAAGTGAATTAAATATACACAGCCTTCAGTGACTTAAACATATTCAACAGTGAAAACCTTTATTGTCTTACTTTCTTGACCGATCCTGCAATGTCCTGTTAGGTTAGAGATCTGAACATTTGGATGATTATTCTTCGTCATAATTTTCCTCTAAGCTATTTTCTTTTATAGGAGTGTTAGGAACACCTTTACTGTTCCCTAATAATTCATAAGTATTCAGACTTAATCGAACTAATGCTTATCAGATTTCAATTGTGATGCATAATTTCATACGTTTAACACTGTATTATTAATTTTTTCCATTTCTTACTGTTTCCACACAAAATTTGTACAAAGTTGTCTACTGACTGAATGTATTGTGCAGCCGTTCAAACTAGCTGGACGTTCAACAGGCCTAGGTATGAAGTGTTCACTCCCCTCCCCGCCCACATATGCTTGAAAGCTATTTTCCATGGTTTTGATTCATCAAGTTTTAGTTGTTTTGTTTATAAAAATAAGATCATCTTATTTTATGAGGCGAAGTTAGGGCTAAGAAGCCATCTCTAACACAACCTGGGGATTAACGGCTTAAGGGTGACTTCTGAACCACCACCAGTGACTAAGCAGGTGGGCTGCGTGCAAGGACGGGATCGTTCAGACTTACCCATCCAAGGGACATCCACGCTCGATGTTGCTTGACTCCGTTATCTTGCGATAATGTCAGAACCCTCCGGTTAAGGCCACTGGCTTGATACTTATGTAAAGTTACTTATATATAGTCAAAAACGGATTTTTTAAGGTTTATTCATTGATATTGATAATCTATCAATATCAATGATTCTCTATGCAAAATAACCTTTGATATCAACGTAAGGTTTTTATTTTTCAGAATAGTATCAGTTCCACGCTTGAACTTTTTGTCTGTATTAAAATAAATATAAACAATATCAATATATTATTTAAAGCTTCAAACAGCAATTTAGTGCTAATATTTACTGTTAGCCCATATAAAAATGTGACTTTCGTAAACGCCCTTTTATTCCTACACCCAAGAATTTCATAAAATGTCATATGTGTACTAACTGCTCTATTTGGAACTATGCCCCTGAACCCCACCCCCACCCCATAGTTACTTAGGTAGCAACTGTTTTTGTAGTTACCTGATGATAATTAAGGTAAGGTAAAATCAATAGTGTCGTAAGTGGTTGACTCTTTATTGTCCTTCGTGTATTGGTGGGTGGATTGTTTTTGAACTATCTGTTTCAAGATTAAAATTTATTGCTTACATTACATCTTATTTTACTTACAAAATTCAATATTTTGGTTTAAAATTATTTATAATGTTTGCATTACTTTTCTATTGCAAATACTTTTTCTATAATTTTAATTTTTATAAAATTAATCGAACAAATCGTTACATTCCCCCCACCCTTCACTAGAAAAATATAACGTTTTTGAAAAATTCCTAATATTTTCAGAAATATAAAGGGGTACAATCCTTAATCTATATCCTTAATATTTCTTTCCACAAACCTATATTTAATTTCCTAAGGGCAGAGGCTGGAATTTATTTTGCTTTTCTAACTTACAACTAAACTTAAGCTAATATAACACGGCATAGAAACTTATCAAGTTCCTCGGTATTTCTTAGTCCCTGGTCTTACTCTAGGGTTCAATAGGCAAACAATACACTTTCTTGTTCTCTACTTGCTGATTCATCTTGTAGACACTTCAGAAATCCATGGGTATTCCTAGTCCTTCAGACTTGTTTTGAACTTTCACTTTCCAAATTTGAACATAAGCTGGCAGGTTTGGAGCTGGTTTAGACTGCATCCTGAAGTAGTCCATACAGGGCTGTGTTCAGGATCACTTCATACATATGAAACAGTTAACTTCTAGGATCACAAAGTGTTCTAACAACTCATTCTGTGAAGTGTAGCTTGTTGAAATGTAGTGTATAGTGAGAGTGAATATTTGATGGTTTCCCTTAAGTAAAATCGAAAGAGAGAAACGTGAGTGCCTACTATATGACGTCCACGATGAATTGAATCTTCAAGTTTCAAAGTAATCTACGTGCCAGGGTTCATAAGACCACTCACATTGTCACATTTTGTTGTTTTGTTTTCATTCTCCTCTCATAGTGTTGTGTCTAGCCTGTTGGGTTAGTTACATAAGTTGGGCAGGTTTATTTTACATAAGTTAATTAAATTACACCAGGTTGAACAAGTTAAAATAATCATTTTAATAAAATCATAAATATTCAACTTATATAAATTTGTTTCTCGTACTTCAAACATACTTACAAAATAACATAATGATTATTATTCTCAACAGAACAAATTGTAATAATAATTCGATGGAAATTGCTAGGAAATATTTTAATCTGAGTTCTAGCAAATTTTATGGAATAATGTCTGTTTGCTCCCACACCAAACTTTAACTAAATTTATTAATGTTTGCAAATTGATTTTACCCTCTACTCAGTAAAATCCCGTAACAATTGAATAGACTGAAACACTTTTCAATGTAACTGACTATGCCCAATAAATATTTCAATTATCAAAAACAATGCTTCATTTAAAAAGATTTTTTTGAATTTTCAAGAATGCAAATAGTACATGAATGTATTCGCATATATTATAAAGTATACACACACATATTTCAAAATATTTTCTTTTGGACAGTAAGGAACATATCATACTATAAATGTTTTGCAGATATCTATTAACACCTTTGCAGGATATCCAAAGTAATAAACAATATCTGACTTGTACATTTTTAAGTACATTTATTTTATATTACTAATAAAAAAATGATAACAGTTTATTACATGGCAAGTATCAACACTGATACAACACAAGATATATAATGGAGATTTTATTTCCCCGTCGCTGTCAAACACTATTACGGCTACAACGTCATACTAGAGAAAAGTTAAAAAAAAATGTTGTATAGCCTACTATAAAAAATGTGGAAAATGAAAAACTATACTTACAAAATTCTTGACCAATTAATTACTAATGAAATGATAGCTTAAAAAACTTCAGAATGCAACATACTTAATCAATAGAAGTGTTATTTCATTTTGTATTTTTTGTTATAATATTAGTATAATTTGTCAGTGTTCTCATAGCCCTCTAAGTATGTGAAATGGATTTTCCCTCTTTTCTCATGTTAAAGAAGCTTATTTGACTTTGATGTTTGAAATTGCTTTACTTACATCTTTAAACAGTACTGTTTAAGAAGAGCAAGTTATGATTAAAGGTTGTTTTTGACGGACACATATTATTTATATATTGGAAGGACAGATCTGAACCAAATTGATATATTCAAAATGTATGAAAGCATTCTAGTTATTGGTAAGTTGACGAAGAAGAAGAGTGCAAAAGCTAAACGTAACTATAAAGAAATGAAAAAGGATTTTAAAATTATTCTTAGTTAGATTTATTTCAAGTAAATTATATAAGATGATTGTATGTTAAGCCAAATTTTGACAATCACATACTTTTATAAACGCATATCATTGGTAGTCTTACCCAGTGATGTTAAAATGCTACTAAAAAAAGCACACAGCGTAACAGGAGAACAAAAATCTGCGATGAGTTGTTTATGTCAGCATCAAGCATTTCTTAATTTTGTGGGCAGAGTTACTAAACAGACTTATATTTTTACAACAGGATTAAATTCCTCATTTTGAAAATTTGGCCACAGAAAGTTTTAGTCAGCCAGGGTTTTGTCTCCAGGGGTTGTTATTTGAGGCAGTCAAGAGAACAGATTTAAGAGTTTAAAAAAATTTTCTTGTGTTAATTCAGAATTTATAGTCGAAGTAAAAGCAACCTCTATTACTCGTAACTTCGAAACTATTCATCGTCAAAGTCTGTCATGGGTAAACAAATAAAATAATTGTACTCCAGTGACAGAATCCTCCAGCTGGTATGGTTTATTCAAACAGGCTAACTTAAACTTTAACAATAACTTAATTGTATGGTTAAGGGATATATATATACACGTTAAAATGTATCATATGGTGTAGTATCACTAATACCAAGAAAGTATTAGGTGAGGTAATATTCTTTCTGAAAGCTTGTACATTCTAACAATCACAATTAAGCAGATGTATGAAATTTAATTTAGGATCAGAGGCGTCGTATTACCAATATCGGAAAAGTATTTTGTGAGGTATTATAGTTTAAGATAAATTATATTAGTAATAATTATGATTATTAAGGTCATAAATATAGATAATTATGAATGTAAGTAAATTATAAATGTAAAGAAATTAATTTAGGATTGGATGGTGTGGAATCACCAATATCTGGGAAGTATTTTGTGAGGTAATGAATTTTCAAACAGCTTGTAGTAATAACAATTACAATCAAGCTGTTAAGATTTTATGAAAGTTAGTTTAGGATTGGATGGAGTGGTATCACCAATATCGGGGAAGTATTATGTGTCAAACAGCTTGTAGTAGTAACAGTTACAATCAAGCTGTTAAGATTTTATGAAAGTTAGTTTAGGATTGGATGGTGTGGTATCACCAATATCGGGGAAGGATTATGTGTCAAACAGCTTATAGTAGTAACAGTTAGAATCAATCAGTTAAGATTGTACGAAAGTTAGTTTAGGATTAGATGGTGTGGTATCACCAATATCGGGGAAGTATTATTTGTCAAACAGCTTATAGTAGTAACAGTTACAATCAATCAGTTAAGATTGTATGAAAGTTAGTTTAGGATTGGATGGTTTGGTATCGTCAATATCGGTGAAGTATTATGTGTCAAACAGCTTATAGTAGTAACAGTTATAATCAATCAGTTAAGATTGTATGAAAGTTAGTTTAGGATTGGATGGTGTGGTATCACCAATATCGGGGAAGTATTATGTGTCAAACAGCTTATAGTAGTAACAGTTACAATCAATCAGTTAAGATTGTATGAAAGTTAGTTTAGGATTGGATGGAGTGGTATCACCAATATCGGGGAAGTATTATGTGTCATACAGCTTATCGTAGTAACAGCTACAATCAATCGGTTAAGATTGTATGAAAGTTAGTTTAGGATTGGATGGTATGGTATCACCAATACGGGGAATTATTATGTGTCAAAAGCTTATAGTAGTAACAGTTAGAATGAATCAGTTAAGATTGTATGAAAGTTAGTTTAGGATTGGATGGTGTGGTATCACCAATACGGGGAATTATTATGTGTCAAAAGCTTATAGTAGTAACAGTTAGAATCAATAAGTTAAGATTGTATGAAAGTTAGTTTAGGATTGGATGGTGTGGTATCACCAATATCGGGGAAGTATTATGTGTCAAACAGCGTATAGTAGTAACAGTTACAATCAATCAGTTAAGATTGTATGAAAGTTAGTTTAGGATTGGATGGTATGGTATCACCAATACGGGGAATTATTATGTGTCAAACAGCTTATAGTAGTAACAGTTAGAATGAATCAGTTAAGATTGTATGTAAGTTAGGTTAGGATTAGATGATGTGGTATCACCAATAACGGGGAAGTATTATGTGTCAAACAGCTTATAGTAGTAACAGTTAGAATCAATCAGTTAAGATTGTATGAAAGTTAGTTTAGGATTGGATGGTGTGGTATCACCAATATCGGGGAAGTATTATGTGTCAAATAGCGTATAGTAGTAACAGTTACAATCAATCAGTTAAGATTGTATGAAAGTTAGTTTAGGATTGGATGGTATGGTATCACCAATACGGGGAATTATTATGTGTCAAACTGTTTATAGTAGTAACAGTTACAATCAATCAGTTAAGATTGTATGAAAGTTAGGTTAGGATTAGATGATGTGGTATCACCAATATCGGGGAAGTATTATGTGTCAAACAGCTTATAGTAGTAACAGTTACAATCAATCAGTTAAGATTGTATGAAAGTTAGTTTAGGATTGGATGGTATGGTATCACCAATACGGGGAATTATTATGTGTCAAACAGCTTATAGTAGTAACAGTTACAATCAATCAGTTAAGATTGTATGAAAGTTAGGTTAGGATTAGATGATGTAGTATCACCAATATCGGGGAAGTATTATGTGTCAAACAGCTTATAGTAGTAACAGTTAGAATCAATCAGTTAAGATTGTATGAAAGTTAGTTTAGGATTGGATGGAGTGGTATCACCAATATCGGGGAAGTATTATGTGTCAAACAGCTTATAGTAGTAACAGTTAGAATCAATCAGTTAAGATTGTATGAAAGTTAGTTTAGGATTGGATGGTGTGGTATCACAAATATCGGGGAAGTATTATGTGTCAAACAGCGTATAGTAGTAACAGTTATAATCAATCAGTTAAGATTGTATGAAAGTTGGTTTAGGATTGGATGGAGTGGTATCACCAATATCGGGGAAGTATTATGTGTCATACAGCTTATCGTAGTAACAGCTACAATCAATCAGTTAAGATTGTATGAAAGTTAGTTTAGGATTGGATGGTGTGGTATACCAATATCGGGGAAGTATTATGTGTCAAACAGCTTATAGTAGTAACAGTTACAATCAATCAGTTAAGATTGTATGAAAGTTGGTTTAGGATTGGATGGAGTGGTATCACCAATACCGGGAAGTATTATGTGTCAAACAGCTTATAGAAGTAACAGTTACAATCAATCAGTTAAGATTGTATGAAAGTTAGTTTAGGATTGGATGGTATGGTATCACCAATACGGGGAATTATTATGTGTCAAAAGCTTATAGTAGTAACAGTTAGAATGAATCAGTTAAGATTGTATGAAAGTTAGTTTAGGATTGGATGGTGTGGTATCACCAATACGGGGAATTATTATGTGTCAAAAGCTTATAGTAGTAACAGTTAGAATCAATCAGTTAAGATTGTATGAAAGTTAGTTTAGGATTGGATGGTGTGGTATCACCAATATCGGGGAAGTATTATGTGTCAAACAGCTTATAGTAGTAACAGTTAGAATCAATCAGTTAAGATTGTATGAAAGTTAGTTTAGGATTGGATGGAGTGGTATCACCAATATCGGGGAAGTATTATGTGTCAAACAGCTTATAGTAGTAACAGTTAGAATCAATCAGTTAAGATTGTATGAAAGTTAGTTTAGGATTGGATGGAGTGGTATCACCAATATCGGGGAAGTATTATGTGTCAAACAGCTTATCGTAGTAACAGCTACAATCAATCAGTTAAGATTGTATGAAAGTTAGTTTAGGATTGGATGGTGTGGTATCACCAATATCGGGGAAGTATTATGTGTCAAACAGCTTATAGTAGTAACAGTTACAATCAATCTTTTAAGATTGTATGAAAGTTAGTTTAGGATTGGATGGAGTGGTATCACCAATACCGGGAAGTATTATGTGTCAAACAGCTTATAGAAGTAACAGTTACAATCAATCAGTTAAGATTGTATGAAAGTTAGTTTAGGATTGTATGGAGTGGTATCACCAATACCGGGAAGTATTATGTGTCAAACAGCTTATAGAAGTAACAGTTACAATCAATCAGTTAAGATTGTATGAAAGTTAGTTTAGGATTGTATGGAGTGGTATCACCAATATCGGGGAAGTATTATGTGTCAATCAGCTTATAGTAGTAACAGTTACAATCAATCAGTTAAGATTGTATGAAAGTTAGTTTAGGATTGTATGGAGTGGTATCACCAATATCGGGGAAGTATTATGTGTCAATCAGCTTATAGTAGTAACAGTTACAATCAATCAGTTAAGATTGTATGAAAGTTAGTTTAGGATTGGATGGAGTGGTATCACCAATATCGGGGAAGTATTATGTGTCAAACAGCTTGTAGTAGTAACAGTTACAATCAATCAGTTAAGATTGTATGAAAGTTAGTTTAGGATTGGATGGTGTGGAATCACCAATATCGGGGAATTATTATGTGTCAAGCAGCTTATAGTAGTAACAGTTACAATCAATCAGTTAAGATTGTATATAAGTTAGTGTAGGATTGGATGGAGTGGTATCACCAATATCGGGGAAGTATTATGTGTCAAACAGCTTATAGTAGTAACAGTTACAATCAATCAGTTAAGATTGTATGTAAGTTAGTGTAGGATTGGATGGAGTGGTATCACCAATATCGGGGAAGTATTATGTGTCAAACAGCTTATAGTAGTAACAGTTACAATCAATCAGTTAAGATTGTATGTAAGTTAGTTTAGGATTGGATGGAGTGGTATCACCAATAACGGGGAAGTATTATGTGTCAAACAGCTTATAGTAGTAACAGTTACAATCAAGCTGTTAAGATTGTATGAAAGTTAGTTTAGGATTGGATGGTGTGGTATCACCAATACGGGGAAGTATTATGTGTGAAACAGCTTATAGTAGTAACAGTTACAATCAAGCTGTTAAGATTGTATGAAAGTTAGTTTAGGATTGGATGGAGTGGTATCACCAATATCGGGGGAGTATTAGGTGAAGTAATATTTGTACAAATAGCGTATAGTAGTAATAATACGCATTGTTAATTAAGCACTTGCACAATGCAGAAACCTTCAATAATATATAACGGCTAATTATTCCACTTGCAGTGCAAGATAGGTGATGCAGGCTGTAAACAGTGTCTAAACAGTGGATATGTAATGTCTATTATTTTAAAGGGGAAAAACTTTGTTATTTATAATAAAGCGAAAAACAGAAAATTATAAGAATCGGTGATAACTAATCACAACAGAAATGTATAAAGAATCTAGTAAGCAGCAGGGACAACACATAACTATAGGCAAAAGATAATGCCCTACCTTTGATAGTAACGACAGCCACTTAATTGAGTCATGGTCAAGTTGACGACAGAAAACTGACTGACTGCTCTGAGCGTGCCTGCGATTGATAAGACAGTCTAGTGTCAGTTGGTTGACCTGCGTAGTAAGCAGGCATGTACGCAGTTAGGTACATGCACTCAGCATTACTGGCATGCATCGTACTAGATGCGTAGATGGCAAGACTAAAATACTAAGTATAAGTTTTTTCAGTATTTTAACTGTTAATTTCTAAGGAAAACGGAACTATTGGGGGGGGGGGGGAATAAAGGCATAACGGTAACTGAAAAATTGGCGGTACTTGTGTTTAGAATAACACCATTGCAGTTCTACTACGCAAAAAAAATATGTTAGAACTTGTGTGTAGGGTTTATATAAGGCCGCAAACCTTGCCATCCACTCTATAAATGCTTAACGAAAAAGATAATATGCCTTATTTGATGCTTGACCTCTTTCACTTTCCTTGTAAAAATTTAATGTTGTTTTATTGTTGTTTCTGCAGTAAAAAATGAACAGAGTAACATCTAGAGGTTGCTAGTCAGTGCTCAAGTTAAGGACCTTTCCGTTTATTCACTACCACTACTTTGGTTAGATAATGTTAGGTTTGTTTAGGTTATTTTGGGTTTAGTTTGGTTTGGTCATATTAGGTTAACCTAAGTTATGGTTATGGTAGTGAATTTATGGAAAAGATTCCAAATTAAAACTAATCAGTTCTATTTTTTAAAAAAACTAAACTTTTATTTAAACACAATGGTAAGCCTATCTGATTTATACAACCTCTTACAAACAAGATTATATCAAATAGCGGCCATCCTCTTGAGTTAAATTTTAACATTAAAAGTCAGTCTTTAGTTTGCTAAACAGTTAATCAAACAAACTCTTCTGTACATTTCAATTCCATTACGGATTGGGATTTCTTAATATAGACACATTTTCTGATCTATGAAGGGATGGGTTACAAGCAAAATTTTTTGTGATTTTGACTACCACGCCACAGTAAAGACAAATTAAACGCCTAGAAAAAATGCTCCGCGTATTTTCCACGGAACACATGTATTGTCTGGTTTTTAACATTCCTTAGCAATATTTCTATTTGTTCTGAAAGCTCAAACATATGTAGAATTATATTACAACTTGGAACCTCAAAACTCTTACAGACTGAAACTAGCAAACACATGTTTGCTCTGTTGCAATGACAGACTGCATTTAAGACAACGTCAACATTTGTAAATCACAAAATTCTTTCATGGCTTTTTATAGGTACCTAGTCATAACATCAATGGTCTATCATTCCCACAGCTGATAGTGATCTAGAAATATGTGTTTTCTTCAGGTCATCCTCTACATGCTTTGTTTTTTTTATTTTTTTAAATTTATATTTCAGAAATAGTACAGGTTTAAAAAAATTAAAATAAAAAATATTATTTAATGTATGTTGTCTTCTTCAGGTGACATTCATGGCCAATATTACGATTTGCTGCGTTTGTTTGAATACGGAGGATTCCCACCAGAATCAAATTACTTGTTCTTGGGAGACTATGTCGACAGAGGTAAACAGTCTCTGGAAACCATTTGCCTCCTTCTTGCCTACAAGATAAAGTACCCCGAAAACTTCTTCCTGCTCAGAGGCAACCATGAATGTGCCAGTATAAATAGGATATATGGGTTTTACGATGAATGTAAGTATATGCATTGAAATCAATTACAAAATAATAAGTATATTACATGTTGTTACAGTAATTCATGTAAGTATATATTTACATATATTTACTTCACTAAGTATATATTTATATATTATGTTCCGTAGCTCTTTGGAATTGTTCCTTAGGTGAAAATAGTATAAACAAATAGTATCAATGAAATAAACTTAATTCCATATTCAAACAATACTTACTTAGTTTTTAATAGGAGTTAAGGTTCATCAAAAAATTATTTAGGCTTAACATAGAATTTATTAAAAGATTTGATAAAAATATGTCAAGTTTTTTTCTATTTGGAGTTTTAAAAATCATAAATCATTTTGCAGTGGCAAATATGCAAAAATTGTTTAACATGCAAAATTATAATAAAAAAACTTACAAATTTAATACTATACTGGGCATTAACCCTCTCTCTGTTATGGTTCGTATTACAAACCATTAAAACGGCCGCGCGTATGTTATGGTTCGTATTACGAACCATTTTGCAGCGCTACGCTAAAATGATTTTCGTGCGATTACGAAATGTCCGATCGCAATAAGAGTATACTCGTTTTAAAGATCGAAAACAGCACTACATTTTCATATATATACATGCTGTCATTGGTCGAATTTTAGTTTAGTTGTCTTTGGTCAAAGTATGCGTCAAGTTTAGTATGATTCGTGTCAGCTGTCAGTAATGAGGTTTGTTGGAGTTGTTTACATTTCTGTTTGTGTTTAGTGAAAATGGATCCTAATTTCGCAGATCATTCAAGTGATTTACGAGAATTATTAGTTGAAGAAGATGAGGATAGTGATTCAAGTGATATTGTGCTAGAAGACGATCCATCAGATGAATCTCTTACTGATTATTCATCTGGTAGCGGCGATGAATATACTCCAGACTTAGATGACTTGGAAGTTTCAGATAGGGATGATGATGATGTTATACCTCAACGAAATAATGTAAGTAATAATAATAGGCCTATACCATTACCATCACCACCTGCAGCCCCTGTTTGGGTTAGAGTCAATCCCCCCGTGGCAGATAAAAATGTTGAAGCAAATTTTCAAATAAGAAACTCTGGACCTAAAAATATGCCTCCTAGAAACTCGAAACCAATCACATATTTCTATCTGTTTTTCACTACAATAGTCTGGAATCATATTGTGAGACATACAAATTATTATGCTGGAATATCTGCTAACAAAAAACGTGCCTCTGGTGAAATGAAAACTTTTTCAAGGGTGAAAAAATGGGTTGATGTAACTGTTTTAGATATGAAAAAGTTTTTCCATAATGTTGAATATGGGACTGAGCAAAAGGAAAACTTGTCTACTTATTGGGACACTAGACAATCTCAGGCTTTTCAGTTTTACTCAAGAGTTATGTCATCTAACAGATTTCTTGCAATTAACTCATTTTTACATTTGACACTAGCACCTACTCTCTGAAGAAATGATCCTGGATACGACCCGTGGGTCAAAGTAAGGTTCTTATTAGATCATTTGAACTCTGCTTTCAAAACATACTTTGAACCCTTCCAAAATTTATGTATTGGCGAATCCATCATTGGCATGAAGAACAGATGTTCGTTTATACAATATCTTCCTAACAAAAAACATGCCAGATATGGAATAAAAAAATTTGAACTTTGTGATAGTCAAACAAATTACATTATTCACTCTGAACTGTATAGTGGTAGTAATTTTATGAGAGGTAATTGGGCACCATTTACAGAAAAGGTTATCACAGAAATATTGAGAAAAAGTAACAGGCTAAACAAACATCATCATTTGTTTCTCGACAATTTTTATACTAAAATACCCTTGGCAGAATCACTTTTGAGTAAAGATACATATTTAACAGGTACCATTAATAAAAATTCTAAATTTCTCTGTAAAGCTGCTATTGAAAAGAAACTGGGGGAGAGAGAAAGTATATATTATAGAAAAGGAGGGGTTCTCTTAGTTGGATTCCGACAACGTGTTTCCCGTAAACCTGTTTATTGTATAACAACCGGCTGCCATGCAGAAGATAGACTTGTTCGGAGTAAGAAGGGTTTAGAGGGTATGAAACCATACCTCATACATAAATATAACCAATTTATGGGTGGTGTAGATGTTTCAGATAAATCTATTTATCATCTATCTTGCTCTAGGCCTACCCAAAAATATTGGAAAAAGATTTTCATGAACTTTATTGACATGGCGATGTTCAACGCATACATACTCTATTCTATGAACTCGGACAAGCCAATGAAAAGGTATGACTTTCATGTGGACATCATTGAGGAATTAGCTGGCTTCAAAGAACCAACTGTAGGCCAACCTCAGCCTGTTCCAGGACCCAGTGGAGATGCAGCTCATCAACTACAGCTTCTACCAAATAAAAGGCATCTGCTTTGTGAAGTTTGTGGAATTGAGGAAAAGAAAAATGGAAGGAGAGGAAGGAGTACTTACTGGTGTCCTGGTTGCAACTGTGGCATCCACAAACATTGTTTCAATAAATTACAGCACTTTTGGAGGCCAGTAAGGGTGGGAAGAAAAAGGAAGCTGACAGATGATGACACATCGGACTAAAAGTATCGATAAAAAATAGTGTACATATTTGTGTTTATTTACCTAACTTTTTTTCCTTTGATAGTATTGCTAAACATGTGTATATATTTTTAATCTACATTACATTTCTAACAACTTGGCTATCTTGAATTTTTCATTTCTTCAAAAACCATATGTGCTAACTGAGCCAGAACTTATAAAATATAAATTTATAAATATTTTTTTATGTTTACTTCTCAACACCTTCGAAACCAATCAAGGTAAGGACTCAAAATATATTTCATATTATAGAGCATGTTTTTGTGAATAAAATGGTATACAATAAGTTTTAGTTACTGCTACATTTATATATTATAGTAATTTTTATGTAAAACCTTGCAAAATCGTAAAAACAGTGTAACATTTTAGGGTTATTAGTACAACAGTGGGAGGGTTAAAAACATAAAAAAGCTTTGTCAGCCAGTCACCACTTTCATCAGTAAGTAAATGCTTTATGGATCAAAATGTCCTTCAATTAATTATGATTCAAGTCTTGTAATAATAGACTTTACTCCCTCGTAGGAAGTGAAAACTGCTGAACTGGTGTGGGCAGATGTAACTACTGGAGGTGTAAATAGGGATTGTCACTTGATCAATCATGTGATAGTGGGGAGTCCATCCAAACAATTGATCATTCAGTTACAGAGTGTCCCCTTTGCTCTGTTACAGAGCCATTATCTAGCATAAATATAATCAGTGAGGCAGGTTTTATATGGCTTGGTGGATTGGGGTTGCTTTGTGAATATGATCCATGTATTCATTTTTTATGTTAGGGATCTTATAGTTTGTGGGATCACTTAATATTTTAATTAATAAAAAGCGTGACTTTTTCATCTTGTTCCAAATATATATTACAGCTTATTTTTTATTTTTATAAATTAATAAATGGTACTTGAAGACAAGCGATACGCTATATATATTGGAAGGTAGTCGTTTCATGTAACAAGTCACTTTTATTCTGTTCTTGTACATAAAGGTCATTTTCAAATTGAGGGATAAAATAGAAAAAGTTTTTTTTAAAATATTTTTTCTTAAAATTACGTGAATTGTTTGTTAATTGCGTACAATATCATAGCAATTGCAATGCTATACTAAACAGAGCTGAATTATCTAGTTTTTACAGTTTTTTCATGCATTACCTACTTTTATGGAAATGGATTTTTGGAAGCTCTGGACAGGTACAACATAACTGGCAAAGAGAAAGATAAGAGGAATGCAAGTCAACTGAAAAAGAAGTGTTGCAGATGAGACGCTGCAAAGAAGTAAACAGCCTTGCAACCAACAACTGTCTGTAGAGACAGAGAACCTGAACATTCCTTCACTAGTTCTCCACCCCACAAACTGTGAAGAGGTCTATAAGACTATAAGCTCTCTAAAACCTCATCTGGGTATGACGGGATATCAGCCAAATTAATTAAGACCTGCAAGGAAGAACTAATTAACCCACTGGTTGCGATTATAAATAAATCATATTCCTCAGGGACCTTTTCCACCGCCTTAAAACTGTCAAAAGTATATCTTAAGTTTAAACAGGGATCTACTACTCAAGCATCAAACTACAAGCCGATTTCTTTAATACCGACCTTTTCTAAACTGATAGAAAAACTGACCCTGACTGTCTAGTCAACACTAGGTAGAGTCTTCTTTCACCACCTATCTACCAATGGACTTTTCCCAACCCAACAACATGGATGTCTCCCTGGCAGATCAACCACCTCAGCTTTAATCGACTTAACAGAATATATAATTGACCAGCTTGAAGACGGCAACACCACCACCGCCATTTTCCTAGACTATAGCAAGGCTTTTGACTCTCTTAATCATGACCATCTTATGAAGAAATTGGCCACGCTAGGAATTCGAGGACCAGCTCATGACTGTTTCAAAAGCTAACTTACAGGAAGAAATCAAATAGTTGAGATGAGCTACGTCACCAACAAAACCATTCAACAGGTGAAGTCCAAGCCAAAGAGTATCATCCGAGGAGTTCCACAAGGGTCTGTACTGGGGCCAGTTCTATTTACTCTATACACCAGTGACTTAACAAGATACCTGAATAGCTATAGCCAATGCATTATGTACGCAGATGACACTGTCTTACTTCTAAGTGATGAAAACCCTAATCAGCTGGAAGTAGCATCACACACAGCTTTTAACATGGCAGTTCAATACTGTCATCAAATGACCTTGTTATTTTGAGAAAAACTCAACACTTCATACTGGGAGGGCACAAAGATAACACATGTCGACTACCCGAACCGGAAGATAACAACACGACAAAATACTTAGGTATACTAATTGACGACTCTGTCTTGGACACCTCACATAGACCACTTCTGTAACAAGCTGAGTACAGGCCTCTTTGTGGTGCGAAGAATGAAGTGGATAGCCAACACAGACACTGCAAAGACTGCATACCACACACTATTTGAGAGTCATCTGCGCTATGGAGCTACAGTTTGGGGTGCTAAACAAAACACAATCTGGATCGACTATTGATCATACAAAAACGTGCCATAAGGATACTGGCCGAGCTTCAGCCCAGAGAAAGCTGTAGAGAATCGTTCAAAACCCTAAACATTCTCACAGTGGTAAACCTCTATATTATGGAAACAATAATACACCATCATCTAAAGTCACCACAGCCTTTGAAAACAGCAGGTCAGATGCATCACTACAATATCCGGCATGGAGCAAACTACTGCCTCCCTATCCACCACCGCTCACTGACAGAAAGGAAACCAAGCTACGCTGGAAGATAAATGTGGAACGCCCTACCCTTGAAGCTGAAGACAATTGGAGGACAACGTTTTCATGAAGAGCTGAAAAATTGGCTACTAGCCAACCCATTCTATACTATATCAGAATTCACGAACCGGGGATGACATTACAATCAACAAAATATATATAACAAATCGCAACCTTCTACAACATTGTAAAACTTGTATTTATGACGCTCACACTGTTCTTGAAGAACATGTAAATAAAGAATTATTGTCTATTGTCTATTTAACCTATGAAATTTCATCAGGTCACTAACGTTTTTTAAGCAAATAAAAAAATTGAAATAGAATCTTGAAGACAATATAAAACACGTTATCATCTAATTTATTTAGATAGGAAAGCTTTGTCACATTGAAATTATTTGATTTTTTCTTTTTAATATAAAATCGGGACCAAATTGAAACTTTTTATAAATTCAAAGTTTTTGTCAAGAAAACTTTTGCAAAACTTAAAACAAATAATTTTGTTTGTTCTTCTTTCAAGTAACTGCTAAGAGAAGAGCTTATATATTGACAAAATTAAATTAAATTAAAAGGAAAATTCATAGTTTTGAAGATTTTACATGCATTTTAGTGAGGGTTAGCGGCCTGATTCACCGTTAGCAATCTGATGTTGGCGATCGCCAAGAATGGCGCAGCAGTGCGCTAAATTATCAAACTTGATTATAATTAGGGTTTCAAACAAAACCTAAGATGGCCAAAGTACCATACAACTATTTTAGAATATTTAAACTACACAAATTTATATTTTTAGCCAACATTTGTGAAAATAATTAACGTTAATGAACTGATCACATTTGGGTAGGAAGATGAAGGCATTAAGGATTACCAGTACCTAATAATATGTACAAACATTACATATTTTTTGTAAAAAGATGACTTAAAATAGTTTGTCACATGTGTGCAAAAAACTTCTTAAGTTACTGCAACATCAGGGCCAATTAACTGTTGAAGTTGAAACGGTATGTTTTTATGAACCAGTACAAAAACAATACTTTTTATGTGTTTTTGTTGTGGCCTAAAACTATTAAACATACAAAAGTTATATAAAAATATATAGTTTTATTATAATTGGATCACAAACAAAAATCTATTAGTCTAATAATATAAAATTCAGAAAAGACAGTAATTAATAAGAAGACCGATTTAAATTATGAATATATTACTTTTCAAGCAGTTAAACACGTTATTTAAAAAACTCCTACATTTGTATACGTTTTTAATACCTTGAAAGCCATATAAAAAGGTTCAATATTACGTTATTAGCATTATTCAGCACGATTTAACCAGGTCGCTAACGTTAGCGATATGAGCAACGAGATCCTGTCAGGTTGCAACGTTAGCGATCTGATCGTTAGCGACCTGAGTGAGTAATTTTGGCTTCTTTGCCTACACTGAATTGGCAAGCCCAGCATTGCGCCAAACAAACTTTGAGGTTAATGCAGACATCAGTAGGTGATATGTATTGAAGCTCCTTGAAACATTTTCTCTATCAGTATCAAAGTTATAAACGTTAGCGACCTGATTTATAATTAACATACTGTTCAAGAATTACCTGAATAGAAGTTTTCTTGTAGAATAATTCCAAAATAATATTAATGTTGATTAATAATACTAATTCATTAATATAATGAATTAATGTTGTTCCTGAAACAACTCACAAATCAACTCGTTTAACTTTATCAGATAAACAGACGACAGCCCCTGCCCTTCTTACCGCATTTTCGTCAATCTGGCAGCAAATTTAAAATGCCGTGTACGATCGGCACTGTATTGCGGGACGTGCATATATTATCAAATAATGTGTTTAATGTTACTATTAAGTTTCAAAACACTTTGAATATGGAAATAAAGGTTTTACAGAATATTTAAACACATTCAAACATATTTTACATAGTTTTATTTATAAAATACACAGCTTTATGTAATGACTTTGCCTGGTAAGGACAGTTAGCGACCTGACGAAAATGGCTTTAAAAAAATTATTTTCAACACTTAAAATTAAGTAATTAGTCTTTTTTCATATCCATAGGGTGCTTCCTTCATAGAACTATCACTGAAATATTGGTTTGTAATTTCAATTAAAAAATCTGAAAAAAATTTTGGGATTTGAATTCTTCCTCAATTTGAAATTGACCCCATAACAGCAATAGAGAGCAATAGAGTTGAGATTGATCTTGACGATGAGTGTGAGTTGTGAAGAATGAACATCATTTTGTGTTTTGGATGATAGGTTCATCACAATGGATTGTGCCATTCATTTGGATTGCATTGTTTTCATTATAGGTGTCATTACACTTCTCTGTGAAACCTATTTGTGCAGTGAAGTACAGCATTCTTATATACTTTAGGTTTTCCTATGAAACAAGTTAAATTTTTCACCCAAATAAACTTTATAGCTGGTGCTCACTGTATTTAAACTTCACAGTTTAAAAAATTTAAAAACAAAACTGAAGCCAGTAAATCAGATCTTATTGAAAATGAGTCCAACTACAAGACACCACATGAACAGCATCATGTTTACCTTAGTCTATTGTAGTGACATTTATGTTCAAAATTTGTGTTTAGTTTTTAAAATGTAAATCTTGCCATTTATTAATTAATTAGCACAAGTGTTTTATTTAATGAAAACAGTATAATATCACAAGGTAACGGTGGCTGTTGTGAGTTGTGCTATAGTATTACACTAGGCAATATCTTATAACCTTCCACTTCGTACAACATGAAACTCTTACTTAAGTTTGTCAAAATGCTTAAACCCAGCCTTGGAATATTTGTTTAGATTAGATAATGCACTGTGTATTTAAGCTTAGTACGATATGCCAAATTGTACTTTATACGATGAACATTTTTATAGTACTCAAATAGATTGTATGAACTTAAAAAATGTATCTAACTAACAGTTAAAACTATGTTTTGTACAGAAATAAATGTTGTTATTGAATCTAATATTTCTTTTGTCCAGTTAAACTTATATTACATGGTATCCTGGCTACATATTTTTGAATTCTAGGCCTAATTTAAAGCAGAAAATGAAAGACAAAGTTTTATTGAATTCCGCTCCGTTTAACATTTATATACCTCTGGTTGTGTTTTTTTACAAAAACAAATTAATAATTCAAGAACGGTTTAACCTACTGACTTAAAATGTTGCAAAGTTCTTTTCATTAACACTGTTAAACAGTATAAAAATAACTATTGGGTTTTCTTAAGCCATTTCAAAATGAAGGTAATTTAAAACATTTAAATCAAAATAAATATCTTGTAAACTGTTAGGTGCATAAATGTTACACAAAAATATTTATTTAAGCTAATTTAATCACAAATCTATTAGTACCTTAATATTTATTGTAAGCCTATTAGTAGTGGAGTTTTGGTTAAAAATCTATTTTACTGCATTCTCTGGATTGCTGGACTGCAATATGATGTAAAATAATTTTTTTTACCAAACATCCACTACTAATAGGATTACAATTAAATTAGTAATAGATTTGTTATAAATAAGTTGAACATTTTTGTTTTTGTGTAAAATTGAAGAACCTTAAAGTTTACAGAATATTTTGATAAAATATTTTAAACGATCATCGTTTTGAAGTGGCTAATTATAACTGTTTATTTTTGTACTGTTTAACAGTGTCAATGATATATTGATATATATATATTGGAAGGGAGTCGTTTCATATAACAAGTGCTTGTCCTGTACATAACAGCAATAGAGAGCAATAGAGTTGAGAATGATCTTGACGATAATTGTGTGTTGTGAAGAATGAATATGATTTTGTGTTTTTTTGATGATATTTTCATCACTATGGATTGTGCCATTCATTTGGATTGCATTGTTTTCATTGTAGATAAGTCAGTTGGTTAAACCGTTCTTTAGTTATTATTTATTTTTATTTTTTTGTAAAAAACAGACACTAAACAGAGCGGAATTTGATAAACTTTGGCCTTCATTTTCTACTCTAAATTATGTGTAGAATCTGAAAATATATACCCAGGACATCTTTTTTGTTACACCCTGTATATATTGTATATATATATATATATATATATATATATATATATATATATATATATATATATATACGAGGTACGTCCAGAAAGTAAGTTCCGTTTGGTAATAAAAATAATTTGTCTACAGATACAGAAAAAATATTTATTGCACTAAAATCTACAACTCTTAAACTACTTTTCTACATAACTGCCGAAATTTTGCAGGCATTTGTCATAGCGTGGCACAAGTTTTTCTATGCCTTCTTCATAGAAGGTTGCCGCCTGTGTCTTCAACCATTTGGAAACATTTTCTTTCAGCTCTTCGTCATCGTTGAAGTGTTGACCGCCAAAAAACACTTGGGGAGGAGAAACCCAAGTTTCATCTCCTGTGACTATCTGTGACAGAAAATCTTCACCGCCTTCATCATAACGGTTCAAAAACCGTTTCAACGGTTCAAAAACAAAAAAGTGCACTACCCATCCGTTGTGTTTTGTGTTGCTCAGTAAGAATTTTCGGTACCCAGCGTGAGCAAAGTTTTCGAAATTTCAGTTTTTCAGTAACAATGATCATGAGATTTGGGGGAATTCCATAGCGAGAGCACTCATTGTAAACTTACGGTTTTCCTTGATCTCATCAATCGTGTGAACCAGTTCTTCTGTAATCAAAGATGGACGCCCACTTCGTTCTTCATCATGCACTTCATTACGTCCTTCATTAAACTGTTGGACCCATCTTCTCACCATTGAATCACTCATCGCATTTTGTCCTTAAACCTCGCAAATTTGCCGATAAATGTCAATCGGTTTCACTTTCTTAGCATTCAGAAAACGAATCACAGATCTGATTTCACAAGCGGCGGGATTTTCGATCAACACCGACATTTTAAACAAGCACAACAAAGCGTACGAGACTAACAGCGATCTCAAAATGGCGCACGTTTCTTCTCCTTGATACAGAGCGTCTGCCGCGCATGCGCGGAACTGCGATCGTAGCGCTGCAGCGGATATAAATGGAAACGGAACTTACCTTCTGGACGTACCTCGTATATATACGAGGTGCGGCTAGAAAAAAACCGGACTAGTACTGGTGAAACAATAAAACGAATGCAATAAGGGTGAAATTCGCGTGGCCTGTCACATGACTCTCGCTCCGCCTACTGCTCGAGTTTCATCTGCCTCCTGCACTCAGTCTGCCCGTGGCGTCTGTTTTAAGTAGTTAACGTTTTGTCTGTGCGTCAGAAAGAACAGCGTGTTAACATCAAATTTTGTTTCAAACTAGGAAAATCTGCAAGTGAAACGTTTGTAATGTTACAACAAGTGTACGGCGATTATTGTTTATCACGAACACAAGTGTTTGAGTGGTTTAAACGATTTAAAGACGGCCGCGAAGACACCAGTGATGACACTCGCACTGGCAGACCATTGTCAGCAAAAATTGATGCAAACATTGAAAAAATCGGTAAACTTGTTCGACAAGATCGCCGTTTGACAATCAGAGCAGTGTAGTGTTACGAATGTATTTTTCAATCCAATTCCCTAGGTTTAGTATGCATCATTTTTTTCATTACAAGTCTAAATAAATAAACTCTAATATCTTAAGTTCATCATAAAAACCTTTTATTTTTCAAAATACACACTAAAACTAGAAGCATGATTAATTTCAGAATGTTAGATGAGTTGTAAACAGAATGGAATGTTTTCACAAGTGTTTTTTATCAGGCATGAAGTGATAAGTAAGGGTTACAATACAGTAAACAGGGGTGGAGCTCAGGCGTAAAGGAAGACTGGACTCTGGACTCTTGAATAAAAACTGAATGGCTTTAATTCACTGCCTTTGCATGTGAATTCCTATTAATTGATGTAATCTGTCTCTTTTCAAGTGCTGATAAGAAAGTAGCTAGACTATGGGTGAATATTTTCTGAATTAGATATTTAGTTTATATCGAAGCCAAATCACATACTTTTATAAGGAAGAGGCCTTCTACTGGTATATATTTTCTGACAAAGATGTCTTGTGGCCGCTTGATTGTTCTGTTTATCAGTACTTTTCACACCTGAAACATTTCTGATATGAAAGCTATCTCCCCATTTACATTTTTCTAGAAACGGACTGCAGAACCGAGATTTTCCTATCGGTTCTCGGTTCCAGTTCTTTTTTTCAATAACCGATAGAACCGAGAACCAACTTTAGGGACCACCCATCCCTAGTCTGAATGTCTCGTTTTTATCATCAATAAAAAAAATTAATATTTCAATGCCATTTATTAGTTTGTGGGTTATTAAATGTTGAAAGAAATACCAATTTAAGAATTTCATATATTCACCAAAATAGGCTTTTTGCATTTTAAAAGTACTTGTATGTTTCAGGCAAACGGAGGTACAACATCAAGCTGTGGAAAACATTTACGGATTGCTTTAACTGCCTACCTGTCTCCGCTATTGTTGACGAAAAAATCTTTTGCTGTCATGGAGGATTGAGTCCGGATCTCCAGAGCATGGAACAGATTAGGCGAATAATGAGACCGACAGATGTGCCAGACCAAGGCCTCCTTTGTGATCTACTCTGGTCAGATCCAGACAAGGTACAGTCACAACAATCTCTACAGTTGGATAGTAGCAGTGCAGTCACATGAATCATGATCAATCGCTATAGTAGGATAGTAGCAGTGCAGTCACATAAATCATGATCAATCGCTACAGTAGGATAGTAGCAGTGCAGCCACATAAATCATGATCAATCGCTACAGTAGGATAGTAGCAGTGCACTCACATAAATCATGATCAATCGCTACGGTAGGATAGTAGCAGTGCAGTCACATAAATCATGATCAATCGCTACAGTACGATAGTAGCAGTGCAGTCACATAAATCATGATCAATCGCTATAGTAGGATAGTAGTAGTGCAGTCACATAAATCATGATCAATCGCTACAGTAGGATAGTAGCAGTGCAGTCACATAAATCATGGATCAATCGCTACAGTAGGATAGTAGAAGTGCAGTCTCATCAATCATGATTAATCGCTACAATAGGATAGTAACAGTGCAGTCACATAAATCATGATCAATCGCTACAGTAGTAGCAGCACAGAGATTCTTAATTTCCACTACTGTTTGTGGAAATATATGTGTTCAAATCCAAATTTGTATGAATAATATGTTTTAAAATGTGATCTGGTTAGATGGTGATAGTTAATATTGTACTCTATTATAATTATAGAATGAATAAATAGAGATAAAATAATTAATCTATAATTATAGTATGAATAAATTATAGATTCAAAATTATAATGATGTAAAACTAGCAATTATCTGAAGTTCTGGATTTCCAATTATCCAGACCACTTTTTAAAACTTATTCATACAAATTTGGTTTTTAAGACTTATCTTTCACCACATTGTAGTGAATATAGCTGTGTGCTATATAACTGTGAGCCTGTATTGATTGTTTATAAACAGGATAATTGTTATAGATGGCAGTTGTTGTTAGGAGTGTGCGATGCATCGAAAAGCATAAAAAAATCAATGCAATTCGATTCACAACTAGTCTAAGTGTCGATGCATTGAAAGTAACACGATGATAAGCAATATCGATGTCTCAGATTCGTTCTGATGCGCCAAAATTACGAATGAAGAAAAAAATTTCTTTTTAATCTATATTATTTATTGGTGCGTCTTATAGAACTACTACTACTTTGACGTTTTAAATAATATAGTTGTAAAATGATTATTACTCGAGTTTGTTTTCGTTCTGAGTAGACAGGAATGAGCGTGATCGGACACAAACATAATTATATTGCGATAACGAATACAGAGTTTGACTGGGAGATAACACTTACTAATACGGACATGATGAAAGTCCATCAAGCAATATGTATGGGTATCGTAATTTCAATGTGTGCAGCTTACCGCGAATCAGTAGAAAATTCTCATATAGATACTAGTCCATCTATTTCAGTTAGTCGGCAATTATTTTGGGATCCGCATTTGATAACAAATAATAGAATTTTTGCCTAGATTGATGAAATAGCAAAATAAATTATGTCTTCAACTGTGTTTTCGAATATTGGTGATAACAGTTGAATAAAACTTATTGCATTTTTAACAATAAATCACGTTCGTCGATTTTGATTCAGTTAGTCTGTGGGCACTGTGTCCTAAAACAGTGTATTTATTATTTCAATCATTGAAGTATAATTGAATGTCAATTATTAAAAACAACTCTATTAACATGTATTTTCAACCTTTTTATTGGAAAATGTTTTAAATTAGAATTAATATAAAAACTCAATGTATTTAATAAATTACATTATATTGTATTTGTTGATATTGTTTTATTAATTTTAATATATAGGCTATACAATAATGGATTGTTATACTTAAATCAAAATATTATGCTTCTTCTAAACAAATTCTGCGATATAGTACGCTTTATTTATCTATGCTTATGAAAATTTGTATTAATATTTCTTTCAGTCGACTCATCGTAGGTTAACAAGTAATCAGTTATATGGCTATCATCATTTTCCAACTATGATGCTGAATAACAACAATTAACCCCTTTAATGCCGACGTGCGCCGCGAGCGCACGTCAGAGTTTGTTCGAAAAATGCCCATGTGCGCCGTGAGCGCACGCGCCTCGGTCCCGCTAAAACTGCCGATGTGCGCTATGGGCGCACGTCAAGTTTTTATTATATTGTAATTTTATTTGTCGACCGAATGCTTTCAAACTTGACATAGGGATTGAAGACAATATGCCATATGGCAACAACAAAATTATTACTCTACCGATCGTTGTCATGACGTAATAACAGCTGTTTATCTGACATTTTTACCAATTTTGGATAATTACATGTTTTTTCAAAGATTTTTATATCTACTATGTTTTTGAATGTAAGTGTTTTAATTTTTGTATGTGTACTTACAATTGTATGTAGATTAGTCTCTATATTTTAATACTGTGGTTTAGTTTATACAAAAAGTAGTAATGTATGTTCAAACTTGAAAAAATAAAAAGAAAAAACTTATTGAAACTTTGTAATATAATTTTTTTTAATTTTATTTGTCGACCGAATGCTTTCAAACTTGACATAGGGATTGAAGACAATATGCCATATGGCAACAACAAAATTATTACTCTACTGATCGTTGTCATGACGAAATAACAGCTGTTTATCTGACGTTTTTACCAATTTTGGATAATTACATGTTTTTTCAAAGATTTTTATATCTACCATGTTTTTGAATGTAAGTGTTTTAATTTTTGTATGTGTACTTACAATTATATGTAGATTAGTCTCTATATTTTAATACTGTGGTTTAGTTTATACAAAAAGTAGTAATGTATGTTCAAACTTGAAAAAATAAAAAGAAAAAAAACTTTTTGAAACTTTTTGTAGTATAATTTTTTTAAATCTTGTAAATAACTCAAAATTATATTTTCTTTACTACAAACATATTATTACGAACAAAACAAGACCCCATTTGTTAATTTATAATAACAAATAAGAGAGCTATGAATGTTTTAACAAAATATGTCAAAATGGCCTAAAGTGGCCTGGCATTCTTCGCACACCCTTTATGAAAATGGGTTGGCATTTTTCGTAAGTACCCCAAAAAACTGTCTGGCGCTAAAAGGGTTAAGTTGTTTTCCATTAATTTCTACATTCTTATTTTTGCTTGTGAAATATATTATTTTAACTGTAGCAAATTAAATTTTTATAATTTTGACCAGTTACTCTCCCACAACAACAGCAAAGTATTAACTATTGTCATTTAAATATAATGATTTAATACAGAGCCAAGAACTTAATTTATTACTAGCTTTTCCTATATTTGTCTTTAATTACCTAATTGAATAAACATGCTTAGTGCTAAACAAATTTATTAAGCCCTAAAATTGTATTTCAAAATAATTATGATTTTTGTACTTTAGGCCTACTGCATTCTGTGAATCCCTTCATCTTACATTCCTTATGATTTTAAATTGACCTTCTTACTTTGATATAAAGTTAGTTTTTATATTTTTATTGCATACATATCACAAAAACTAGCATTGATATGATAAAAAAAGTATGTTTTAAATTATTTTTCTTTGTACTAGAAAGATCGAGTACCTCTCAACCGCTTCTAAAACTTAATAAAAACCATAAATTCTTTTTATGCGCATGAAATCGAGTTACATCAAATTGAAATTCTTTGAACCTCATCGCTGCATCGAATTGAAAAAAATTTGCTGCATCACACACCCTTAGTTGTCGTCCTCACATTTTATATAACTGCACACTGTCAGACAGCATCATTGTAATACAACTGGCTGGTCACTGTTTGTATTACAATGTTTGTTGAATTATATTGATGTGTCTGTGCGTGCGTTTGCACAGATTCGCAGAAAGCTATACTTTGTAGTAGTTTTGCCTCTCCAAACCCCCTGCCATGAGTTTTCTTTGTATTAAGAGTATTTTACTAAAATTTATTATCCTTTTAAAGCTGATCCCACTCAAATTTGTTTTCTAAAAATATAATTATTTTACTTTTTTCCTTCCAAAAATGGTTTTGAGCCAGCGAGACTCTAATATTTTGACTTGAAACAAAGGTATATTCTTTTAATTTAGGAGTGTTAAATTAGTATTAAATATTAATACTTTTTAAAACAAAAATTCTTTAAAATCAAGTAGAAGTTAAAACATCTCACTTGTACATTAATTATGGTCATTTGTCTAATATTACAATTTAGTTATTTATTTATTTTATTTATTTATTGTATTATACATCACATTACAGTCTGTTTTTAATCAGACCCAGTGACTTGTCCATACATACATTTACACACAACAAAATGTTAACAGAAAAATTCATTAAGGGAATAATATGCTTTTTGCAGAAGCCATTGTTTCAGTTCCTTCTTAAAAGTTGAGAGAGTAGTTATGTTTTGGAAGGTATCAGGCAACCTATTAAAAATCTTAGGCCCCAAATAATAAGGAGAATCTTCATACTTGGACAGTCTATGTTGATTTGTTGGTAAAATATTTTTGTACCTTGTATAATGTTCATGAGTATCTTTCTGAGATAAAAAATAGTTTTTATTTTTGAAAGTAAAACAAGCCAATTCCAAGATGTATAGAGAATATAGGGTAAGGATGTTCAAGTCTCTAAATAATGCTCTACAGGGGTAATTAATTGGTTTGTCAGCAAGTATGCGGACAACACGTTTCTGTAATAAAAATATCTGGTCAGTGCCAGTTGAGTTACCCCATACAAGAATGCCATATTTTAATAATGAAAAAAAATAAGCATTATATACCATTGTCTGTACATCCTTAGACGTAACCTTTTTAATCATTCTAATGGAGAAGCAAGCAGAGTTTAATTTTTTCCCAAGTTCATCTAAATAGTCTTTCCAGTTAAGATGTTGATCTATAGTGATGCCAAGAAATTTTACACTATTATGGCTATTTACTACTGCACTATTTATGACTAAATCAAAATTCTCTTTTTGAAAATAATTTGATTGAAACGTTAAAAATTGAGTTTTTGCTATGTTCAATGATAAACCATTAGAGTTAAACCAGTCAGTATAAAGTGGCACTTGTGATAGTATAGAACAGCTCAGTATATCATAATCAGGTTCTTCAAACAATACAGTAGTATCATCAGCGTACTGAATAAGATCCAAGTCCAGCAATTTAAATAGATCATTAACATAAATTATAAATAGGACCGGTCCTAGGATTGACCCTTGAGGGACGCCAACTGAAACTTCTTCCCAATCTGATGAGTTATAAATATCATTGGCATTGACCACAGTTTTTTGTTTTCTCTGAGCCAAGTAAGATTCAAACCAGTTTAAGGAAGTATTACCTATACCATAATGTTTTAATTTTTGAATCAAAATTTCATGTATGACACAGTCAAAAGCCTTGGACAGGTCGAAGAACATCCCATACTAGTAGTTAAACATACTAGTATAAAATTACAGCTTCTATAAACTCTTCTATGTTATAAATTTGCTGGTTGAGAAAATATACACTTCACCACAAATTTTTCGATTTTCAAGAATTTCAGTGCTACTAATCAAATCAATCAATCAAAACTTTTTTATTCGTCAAATACATTGTGCAATATATGAATAGGATCCAAAATATATTTAGTACTGAACTAATATACACTACACTAATATGACTGACTAATAATACACTACAATACAAATTACAGTCTAGAGCATCCATTATTGATTTAAAAACTCCTCAATAGAGTAAAGTGGCAGATGTAACAAATGTAATTTTAATTTATTTTTAAATTTAATCTTATTTTCTTTAGTTTTTATCGAATAGGAACTTTTCTTAAAAATTGTTGACCAGCATAGCATTTTTTTTTAGTTCAATATTTGGCCTTTCTGTTATTATATAATCACATTATCTAGTACAATGTGCCCAGATTCAATAGTTTTTTTTATGAACAATTTGATTTCTTTGCAATATAGTATATTTTATATATATATATATATATATATATATATATATATATATATATATATATATATATATATATATATAATAACTGTACACAGTCATAATGCCCAGATCCACAAAACATCCCTTGTCAGTGTGTCACTATACTTGAGTTTGAGCATTACTCTAATTGCTTTTTTTGGGCTCGTATCGTATCCATATTATTTTTGGTCTAAGCCCCATATATTGCTATCCCATATGCTATATGAGGAAAAATAAATTGTTTTTAAAGTGTCAAGATTACAGAAACCAGACATTATACATAAGGCATAAATCCCTGAAGAAGTTTTAGTTAAAACAGATTGAATATGCGATTCCCAGCTCAAGTTTTCATTAATTATAATTCCAAAAAGTGTAGTACTTTTTGTTTGACTCTTTTATTGTCAATTACAATATCAAATTCTGTTTTTGTTTTATTAGGTTTCATGCGGAAGGCAAAAGATTTTGTTTTGTTAATAACATTCATTAGAAGATTTCTTTGACTAAAAATTATATTTATTAGTGACAGATCGTTGAGAGAAATTGATTTCAAACATTCTTCATTAGAATTGGCCACTAAATAGGTTGAGTCATCTGCGTCATCATTCATGAAGCTCACATGAATGCTCTCTGTTTTTGAAGTTTGCTTTTGGTTCCTGACTTTAATGTGTAGCTTTTGGGAAAGTGTCTTACAATTTGTGTCAGTTATAGATTATATAACTATTATACCAAGTTCTATTATAATAGATGCAAAATTGCTTTCATTAAGAAAATAACAATCGTCAACCTAAGCAAAAGTCTTAAAAGGATGAGTGAGCAGTACTCTTTTCTTAAGTTCCTGTTGGAGTTCTTAAAATTTCTGGGCAATTTGAAACTGAGAACCAGTTTTTTCCCCTTTTATTTGTTGTTTTTATTCTTTGATGTTATTAGCTTTTACTCATTAATAATTGATTTTTTTGTAGAATAAAAAGAAATCCTTATTTATTTTTAAAGATCCTTTTAGAGATAAAACACGATGTATAAATCTATCTAAATTCTTAATATAACTTTTGGATTATTAGCAGGATGTGCTTTTATTTTTGTTGTAATTTTCACAGTAAACTCGCTCAAGAGGTTATCAAAAATGTTCCATCTAGTCTCATTGTTTATACATTAAAACCTGCCCTATTTGTCCCAGTGATGAAGACAAAAGAATGTAAATTTTCCAGCAAATAATGCTAAGAAGGGCCAGGTGGTATGAGCAGTGTTATGAGGATTTCCCGTTCAACAGGCAGTGCCTGCACTCTGAGGAAACTTGACCTTGGCATGTTGGTGATATGAATTGCTATTGCTTCACCATTTTCAGAGCATTATTACTAGTTTTGTTTGAATTGATATATCTGTGCGCCATTTCATAAACTTATTGCAGAATACTTGGAAAAAAATCCAGCTCAGTGATAAACGATTTATTAGTAACCACAATACCCACTATGCGTTTGCTTTAGTAAAATCACGTCTTTCTTACAATAATTCCACATCCTGCTTTTAACTTATCTGGCCTACCATGGCATCATATTAGGCTGATATGACAGATTTTATTGTAATACCTCGACTCCCTATTTTGAAGCTTTTTTATTTGTTTCAGGATACAATGGGTTGGGGTGAAAATGACCGTGGAGTGTCATTTACGTTTGGTGCAGAAGTTGTGGCGAAGTTTCTCCATAAACACGATTTCGATTTAATATGCAGAGCACATCAGGTACCTTATAAATATAGGTGGTAGATCTTGTTTAAAATCAATACAATTGATAAAAAAATCTGTTTGTTTTCATTTAAAATGGTGATTTATTCTGGATTTATCCGATTCAATTTTTTGAATGTACTGTACAAATGGTTCTTTACTGTGGAAAACCTCTTAATAAGCGTGTATTAAAGTCATCATTTTTGCTGATCACAATTATTATCGAGAGCACAATGTGTTTCTCTTTACTTGTGCAGTAGGGCATGGCACAGTTCCAGTTTCTGGGCTAATCCAGGAGCCCCTAGATGTTACAAGAATGACAGTAAGGAGCCAGAAGATTATACCTTGGTGCCTGGACATATTTAGATCACACTTTTGAAAACTTATAGATTGCAGCAGCGCTCTATAAAAAGACGGCCCTCAGCTGACTGGGCAAAGTGACAGAGTGTTAGTCAGTGGCAGTGTGAGTTTTCAGCCTGGAGTGGAAGTGACTGCTTTCAGTGACAGTTCATGAACAGTAGCAGATATGTACGAAACTCCTGTGTGATAAGTGATATTAATTATTGTAAATAAAAGAGGGTTGATTTCAAGTGATAATATAGTGTCTAGTAATTAATTATTGTATTTTAGTTAGTTATTGAGTGTAAATAAAAGTAACAGTTACCAGCCACAGAGCAGGATCACCTTATTATTTATGAGCCTGATGGACTGTAATATTATATACCCCCTGAGATATTCTTAATAAGTTGAAAATTATTTAAGTTTCTATTTTGCACAAGTAATCTAAAAAAAAATTAATGACATTTTTCATTAGTTATCGAAGACGGATTAAAGACAGATTAATAATAGAGTGAACAAAGTATTAAAAGATACTACAAGTCTTCTTAATTCATATGTTTTTTTAATGTTACATTTCATCGTTTTAAGGGAATGGCCCGTTAAGAGTTGAAAGAAAATTTTCAATGTCAGCATAGGTCGAGTTTGGTATCAAATGAAAGGTTTATTCAAGAGAAATCAATTGCCACTTACCGGATTTCGAATGGTTCATCCTTTCCAGAGTATCGGGTCATTTGAATTTCAAAGTAACTAATTTGAACAATATTATTTCTCCGCTATTTAACGGTTTCAAGTAAATTATTTTGATCAAAAATAATTCTTTATGGAATACAATTATTGTTTAAGTGTATATACCACTTTAACCCTACCAGTACCAACGACGTCTCAGGCGTCGATCGGCACCTGCTTGCCGATACCGTCGACGCCTCTGACGTCGATGTGCATGCCTTTCGTAATTTGCCGTTATTGAGTCATCTATTGGTATGGAACGGTTGTTATAGTACTCAAAATGTGCAGAAAGAAGCATACTTTAATTTGGTACTCTATGACAACAATTTGAGTGAAGCAGCTATTTTTTTTCTTTGCTACAACATCAACAGTATTTTTCGTCAGCTGATTTGTGTTATTGTTTGTGTTTACTGCTTGCAATATTTTGAGAATATTCATTGAATAAAGTATATCATATTATACGTATTTTTGAAGTAGATAAACTGTTCTATAGAAAAAACATATCGATTACCATGGAAACATTTGTTTATTATCACATTTCAGGGGTAAAACGAAAAAAAAATTCAAAAATTTCGCAATTTTTGTCTTTTTTATTTTTGTTTAATTTTTGAACAGTTAAAAAAATGTGATGTTATTTTATTTTTATTTCTCGTTAAATTCTGAAAATAATGATATATAACAACATATAGTTTGATATTTATTAGTAGGTGAAAAAAAAAATAATCCCAAGACTTACAAAGTGACACAAATCTGGTGTGTATTGCTGGTAAAACCAGACAGTACAGCTAGGGTTAAAAGGTCCACTATATTTAAATATAACAGTGTTGGTACAGTGGTACTTATCCGTTGTCTTGGTACAGTGGTTATAAATTGGGTGGGCTAGTGCATGTGTGATTGTGTAATACAGTGGCACTAGCCCACACACACATACACATTCAATAACACTGTACATGTATGTGTGGGCAGGTGGGTCAATACCATTATACGTGTATTGGTGGGCGGGTGGGTTAATACCACTGTACGTGTATGTGTGGGCAGGTGGGTCAATACCTCTGTACTTATATAGGTGGACGGGTAATACCACTGTATATGTATGGGTACCACTGATATGTATGGGTGGGCAGGTGGGTCAATAATAGGTGTTGTTCCGGCGTAGAACATTTGTTTATGAGCACTTTACAAACGTGTTAAAGTTAGTCAACAAGCTCCATACACAATAACAAGTCTCAATACAATAATAATTTATTTGTTGACGTAAAGTTTTCAAATTGAATAACATTTTGTTTACAAGAGCATATATGAGAAAGTCTGATTTAAAGTTATATAAAGAACTTAAACTAATTGACTATTTGAGTCAGAATTTGCTTCATTCAGGGTGGAAAAATATGGAAACGCTTTCACAACTTTTGTATGACTTCACTTGTCTTGAGTTACAAAAAAAAAAAAGTAATTGGCATCTAATTAACCCTAGAATTATATTTGCCAAAACGTCAAAAAAAGCATTTAATAACCAATGTAAAAAAATGAAATAAACATTACGTTATTAGGAAACATTCTTATTTTCTACGACTAACCCTTAATTTTGGGTAAACGATGAGTATTAGATGTCAAGTCAATAGGAGACTGACCTTAAGCATAGTGGAGGGAGGATTAGCTAGCTGGACAAGCCCATCAACTCAAAAGTGACGTATTTATTGCAATTTATTTGGGACGCGTTGTAAAATTTACAAATGCATGCCATTTTAAGGTTAAGAAGACTTTTTTTTCTCAAAATAAAAAAGAAGTTGAAGTAGGTTTAATTTTATTAGGCAAGTTAGTTGGGCTAAGAAGCCTTCTCTAACACAATCTGGGGACTAACGGCAAAAGGTGACTTCCAAACCTCTACAAGTGACCGGGCAGGTGGGCTGCATGCAAGGACGGAATCATTCATCGGTTATCCATCCAAGAAACAGCCACGCACTCTACATTGCTTGACATTGTCATCTTGTGATAATAGAACCCTCCGGTCAATGCAACTGGCCAATTTACAGGAATCATCTGGAAATCACCATTCTCATTAGGAAATTATTAAACAATTTTTTTTTTAACTATGAAAATTTGTTCCTTGCCTCATTGTTGCTTAACCTGAGTACTTGCACACCTATATTTAAAGCAAATATCCAGATTGAGGGCTTAGCTGCGACTTTAGCGGATGTGTTGTCTGTCAGTGTAGTATTTGAGGGTGGGATGAGAAGCTGTCCACTCTGGCATTGTAGTGATCTTCATTCACTTGCAGGCTCATATTTTTTTTTTTTTTTTTTTTTTTTTTTTGTCTCAAACCAATCAGTAATTTCCAGGAATGGTCTCTTCCCCGGGGCCGCCCTCACTCATTTCCCCCTCGGTCTTAAAGACTTATTTTTATATTTACTAGATGTGCTCACAGGTAAGAATGGCATTATACATTGTTAAAAGTGTCAAAGTTGGTTTTCATGCCACCTGATTTTTTCTCATAGTTGGATTTGACCATTGGATGAACCATCTGTTTACCTCTAATAATCTTTGTATTCTTATTAACCATTGGTTGTATTTATTAACAATAATTACATTAAACCATTTTTTGAACATGCATGCATTTTATTCTTCACAATATAAGTTTAATTTATAATGACTATTAAAAAAGATCAGCAATATCATCAAATTATTAGGGAAGATACACATAAAAAGACCCTGATGCATGAACGAACGCATTAGTTGCATAAGCTTCTTTAAAGAAGATTAATCCTCAAATGTAAGGTTCAATATACAGGTATACTATGAAAGATTATGTCACACAAGACACTGTTGTATCAATGAAGATCATGTCACACCTACTGAAGCACCAAGGAATACCAATCCATACAAAACAAGACACACACAGTGATCCACTAAAAAAGGTTAACTCACACAAAACAAGACATAGACACTGAGAACATTTCAACAATTCGCTATCAATGTTTTTTTACTAACTTTTGGACACAATAGTGATTATTGCTGTAATATGATACTATTAACTGGAAATATTGAATGTTTTCGTTTTTAGCAATAGAATATTGTTTTTCTTCCAATTAGGTTGTTGAGGATGGATACGAGTTCTTTGCCAAGCGACAACTTGTCACTCTGTTCTCTGCACCCAACTACTGTGGAGAATTTGACAATGCTGGTGCAATGATGTCTGTTGATGAAACGCTTATGTGCTCCTTTCAGATACTTAAGGTATTGCATTTTATTAAAACTCTTGCCATATTAATTAAAATGTTTTCTGGGTACATTCTTTTGAATGCCTGCTTAGCTAAAGAAGGCTAGTGATTGATTAATTGCTTTTTAATTGCAATTTTTATATGAATTGGTTAAAGATTCACATTTCTTAATGCACCTGTCTAGTTTGTTGTTGTGCACTATGTTATGGTTACCTTTTACAGTATTGTATACTAGTAAATAAAAGTTTTCATTTTGTGTTTTTAGTATCTGATTAATGATAATATATGCATTTTTAAAAGTACAATTTGTAAAAAAAATAAAAGTAGCTCAGTGGAATACATCTTTAGCATCATCATTACAGGAGAATGTTTCAAACTTTTTTGGTCAGTTTTAAAATATTGTTGAGGAATCATTTCCACTAAAATTGTTTAGTAATAGATCTAGTCGTAATAAGCATAAAAAAACATGGGTTACAGAGGGGATTAAAGTATCAAGTATGAAAAAGAGAGAGCTTAGTAAAATTGCTAAACAATCTAACAATTCTGAGTTTATTGAATATGTTAAAAGGTATAAGAGAATTTTTAGATCTATTTGTAATAGAGCAAAATTGATGAATAACACTAATTTTATAAAAGAATCTGATGACAAAAGTAAGGCTGCTTGTTGTGTTGTTAAAGACGAGCTAGGCTGTAAGAAACCTAGCTATATCATAAATTACAATATCATAACTTTCCTGATATTGTAGTAGATGATGAAACTATAACCGATCCTAGTTGTATAACTGAATTTTTTAATATTAAGTTTTCAGACACTGCTATACAAACAAGAGTTCGCCCGTGTGAAAGTGAAGCATTTAGATTAACATTGAATGTAAATAAAAACATTCTTTAAATTTTAATTTCCAAACTGTTACTAATGATGAAGTCGTAAAAGTAATTAAATCACTTAAAAATAAAAAATCTGCAGGATGGGACGAATACCGGTTCATCTAATAAAAATAGTTTCACTTTATATAGCTAGACCTTTATCAATTGTAATCAACCAGTTTTTTTAAAAATAATATTTTTCCAGAAAATTTGAAATGTGCTGAACTCAAACCTCTTTTTAAACAGGGTGAAAGGCAGAACCCAGATAACTATCGTCCAGTTTCCATTCTTACATCATTTTCTAAAGTTTTTGAAAAGTTAGCCTTCTATCAATTGTTAATTTTTTTGGAAAGGAATGTTATTTTGGTTAATTAACAGTTTGGTTTTAAGAAAGGGCGTAGTATAATAAATGCCATCTCAGATTTTGTTAACGAAGTTTCAAAAACCGTGGGTTTGTTCTGTGACTTGTCCAAGGCTTTTGACTGTGTTGACCATGGTATTCTTGTTAAGAAACTATCATTGTACAGCTTTTCAAAAGACTCAGTCTTATGGATTAGATCATATCTGGAAAACTGTTTTCAAAGAACAGTAATTTTAAAAAATGATAAAAATTTAGATCTGAATGGAAAAGTGTTCGTCGGAGTGCCTCAAGGATCTATCCTGGGACCTCTCCTATTTTTAAAATATGTAAATGACTTGCCTGAAAACCAAAAAACTAATACTGTACGCGGATGATACAACTGCCATAGTGAAAGCAAATTCTCCTGATGAACTAGAAATTAAAGTGAAACAGACTTTGGAGTAATTATCACAATGGTTTGAGGTTAATGGGCTAAAATTGAACAAAAGTAAATCTCAATTGGTTAATTTTCACACAGTCAGGTCCCAACAAAAATTTATTAGTGAAATAAACTTTAAAGGTGGGAATTATTGCCACTGTCCAACAATGCCAAGTTCTTAAGAATAGAATTGTATCTAAAATTAACATGGGACAAAGGTATAGAAATTATTGCAAAGAGGCTAAACTCTGCTAGCTTTCAGATGTTGGTTTTAAGGGACATCGTGGATTTGAAAACCAGGCTGATTGTTTACTATGCATATTTCTTTTCAATTGCTCAATATGGAATTGAACTTTGTGATATAGCTTCTCAGGCAGATAAGGTTTTTAAAATCCCAAACAAGTTTTTAAGAATAATGACATTTTCATCTTGCAGTTCATCCTGCAAGCCAATTTTTAAACAATTAAAGATATTGACTATTCCTAATTTATACATACTAAAAATTTTAATGATGGTTAAGACAAACTTGAGTAGTTTTTATGATGAACTAGTTGATCATGGGTATAATACTAGATTTAAAAATAATTTGCAATACCCTAACCATCATCTGAAGCTTACTGAAAAAACGCCAAACTATATGGAAAAAAAGATCTTTAATAAACTCCCCCTTAAATACAAGACTTTAATCAACACAAACTCGCAGTCTTACCAATTTCTTGTTGGAAAAAATTATTATAGCATCAGTGAGTACTTATGTGATAGCGACATGTAAGCTATATTATATAAATTAAGTATAGTTTAATATTACATAGTGGCCATGTTGTGTAGAGGATATATAGTGGTCTCTAATGTTAGTTACATTAGACAATAATAGAACAATCTCATCTAGGTTTTATTATGTTATGTAAGTTATTACATTATTAATTTTGACAATGTCGCCTGTTTTTTAGCTGTGCTATCCATGTAAAACGTTAATGTGACAATAAAGAAATTTTGATTTTGAATTTAATTTCTCAATGATAAGCATGAAAATGCAATGATTCCTAGTGGAGAAAAAAAAGAAATAGCATAACAATGAAGTCGTTTTGCATTTTTTGATTCATAACATTCTTTCATCACCTTCAGTGGTCCTTATAATTTTATTTGAAACTAATAAGGATTGAGTAATGTTCATAAAAAAGAAGTAGCTACATATAGGTATCCAATCAGTAAATAGTATAGTATCATAAAACTGCTTTGATTGGATGTACGATATAGCTATAGTGATGCAGATGGTTCCAAAACAGCTGAAGGGCAGTGGTTTGGAACCATCGACTACACCCAGAACGTCCACAGCCACTCAGGCATATTTCTGTATAAAATATTTTATAAAGCATGAATGTAGAGTTTTAATTTGAGACACCACACATAAAAAGTGTATGACATGTAGACTTGTACAAGGCTTGTCCTAATTTAAGGTCTCCAATCCTATATAGTAAACATTATTTTATTGTGAAATCAAAATAGTCCCTGTCACAATCAATGCGCACTTTTGGAGTTGTTCTGGAAACTTTTTCATACTTCCGTCATATCACATTCCAGCCAACTCGCGAAGGAAGGAATCGAAAGGTACTTTCTACTCTTAATCGCTTAAGAAGTTTATTTCCATCCAAGTGTTGTTTCAAGGTGGGGAACAAATAATAGTCACTGGGGGCCAAATCGGGGCTGTAGGAGGATGCTCAATTCCGTCACGGTGTGGGAGATGTTAAAGCTAGCGATGTCATGGTGCAACAAACGCCCTTTGTGATGCTTCACAATGTCCGTCTTTATATTGTATTAGAAATGTCCTCTATTTGTTTATCAATCTATCGCATAGTTATATGCTGATCCGCAGGCAACAATTCTCAACTTTCGTAACTGTCTTGTCCGAAATTGATGGATGGCCACGGTCGGCCTTGTCGTGTATGTTTTTGTGGCTTTCTGCAAACTGCCTACACCAATTATTTATGTCTAAACACATTGATAAATCAGTGATGGATTTCAATAGGGGTTGGCTCTTTAAACCACAGAAATGTAATCACAGACCGTAATTTTCACTTCTATTGTTAACGGCTGCTAAGAACTGTTAACCCTAGACAGTTCTTACAGGGTGTCCAGCAACAGGGAAAATATGGAAAACCTGGAAAAGTCAGGGAATTTTAAATGACCTGGAAAAGTCAGGGAAAAATCAGGGAATTCAAAACAAAACCTGGAAAATCCAACAAGAACACCAATTTGTTGTGATTTGTAATAGTCACTATATATCGAGATGGACTAGTTGTTAGTCCTGAATGGCTTTTAGACTCACGAGCATGTTACTCGCTACCATGAGAGGGTGAACCTCTAACCAATGGTCGCTAAGACATCAATTATTACACATGATTGCAGTTTTCCGAATGACACAAGTCTACGGGTTACTCTGCGTTAACAAAAGTAAACTGCTAAGGTGCCAACTGACAACAGTTGGTTACTATGCATTAGGCCACACCGAAAGGATGTTGGTACATGGACCAGATGGTCTCCATGTGTGCTGTTTCGACGTTGTTTTCGTCTCATCAGGTGTAAATAGGTGAGAGTTTCCTACTCACCATTACACTACAGCGAACTGAGTTAATGTCATATAATTGTCTTCATTTTCTTGAAGCAATTATTGACATATAGTTCCATTAGAGTGGATGACGGAGAAAAACTCAACGTTCTAGTCACTATATACTTGGGTGCGTTACAAAAAATCCTTTACTTTGTTCAGTACTAAATGTTAATTTTACACGCAATTCAATATTCTAAATTATTAAAAAGCTACTTAATTGCTTGGTTATGCTTGTTCGACCTCATACAACTAGTTTTATATCACTAAAAGTTTAAAACTTACGGAAATAATTATCTGATTAGTACTTTTTAAATAAGCCATAGACCTAAATTTTATGCTGGTTTAGGGGAAATTATAATATTCCGCCGTTTTGCAAGGTATTGAAAATTGTCATAATTTAACAATAGAATAAAAGGTGTGTTTTTTTTTTACTCAAGGCCAATTAAAAATATTTTTTTAATTCTACCTCTACTTCTATAAAGTAGTTCAAAAAGAATAATTATTGTAGGTAATAGTTTTGAATTAAATTATTACAGTTATCAATAAAAAAAATTTGTGAAATATTGATATTTCTGTAATTAATAATTGTAATTGATTGTAAATAACATAATGTATGTACATGGTGGTACATAATATTACTAAATTAAGTTAAATGGACAGATGTAACTATGTCGATTTGGGGTCAGGGAAATTTTCTATGAAATCAGGGATCGGTCAGGGAAAAGTCAGGGAATTTGTTTAAGGAGGTTTACTGGACACCCTGTCTTAGTGGTGGAGTTCAAGATGGCTGCCAGTGAATAATACCTTTAATAGTGCTCTATTAAAAATGTTAACTGTTTTGTAAAACACTAAAACTACTCTTTTTAACTTACCAATTTCAACATCAGGAGTATTGTGAGTTACATTGAAACAATAATTAGTTACACTTTATAACCAGGAACACTTTTAATAAAAAAAAAAAAAAAAGATACAGTAAACTTTGTTGGAGATATATATTTTATTCTTTTAACAAAGTATACAAGAAATATAATAAAATTAGCTAGATAAAGTAAATTTAAAAATACAAAAAAGCTTTATTTCAGAGTTGGTTATATAAAAGCAACGCTGAATTGGAAGACTGCACAAACTATTACTACATTAGTGAGTGTCTAAGTTTTGCTCTGACCTGACCACCTGTTTTTTCAAGAATATCTCGGCTTATCAGTGATCTATTGTTCAATACAACTGTGAGCAGTGCTACTGTTTATCAATTCCCAGACAAATCTTTAAACAATCATTTTGTTTCATTCTTTATTTTATTTACTGTCTTTTGAAATAGACTAAATGAATTGAATAATAATCTATTAAAAATAATTTATTAAAAACTTATAATATTATAAACATTATTGTTAAAACCTATTATAAAATCTTCATAAAATAAAATATCTAACTCAAATATGTATTCCATAAATGATTTAATTTTTGCAAAAGTTAAAGGATATCCTTACTGGCCAGCACAGATAATTAATATTGATGCAGTAAGTTACAAAAATGTGACTAAATACCATGTAAAATTCTTTTCAACAAATGAGACAGCAATCTTAAATAAAACTGATTTATGTCACTACGGTGAAAACAAATTGAAATTTTCCATCCAATTGGTTGCTAATAAATATAAAGAAAACTACAGAACAGCATTGACAGAAATAAATAAAATTTGGGAGATGTCAAATCAATCCCCGAAAATAAGTAAAATGAATTTGGAAGATAAACCATGGAAAACTCCTTCAAATAAAAGAGTATCTTTAAACTCTTCACAACAGGAAACACAAATAATAATAGTAAACCCAGATGAAAGTCAAAATTACCTCAAACCCCTCCTTAAACAAGATAAATCAGTTGGCACACCAAAAGACATGGACTTAGAGTATCAGCGCAACTTTTTATTTATTATTATTATTATTTTATTATTATTATTATTTTTTTTAACAAATTGATAAATGTCTTGATCTTGAAAAAACTATCACACAATATAAAGAAACCATTAAAAATCTCAAAACTCAAAAAAATAAAGATAAGGACTTCCAAACACAAATATTAATTCAAGAATTAAACTCTGCAAAAACTAAAATAAAAGATTATGACACAGTTATTGAAATATTACAAAATGATAACAAAAACTTACAAGAAAAATTGGAAAGTCTGCCAAAAAAAAAGTGTGAATAGTTGTGTCCACTGTTTCCCTTCTCTAAGCCAAATTTCACATACTCCAGGTAGAGATTGGGAAACAGTTAGAGGTTCCAAAACTAGAATTGTTGGTCAGCAATCAAGCCATGGCTCTCCTAACAACATTACCACAAATAATCCATATGCATTATTGATGGACGATAATCTATCGAGAGGAAATAAGACAGTAAATAATGAAAATATCTCTAATAAATCTAATATAAAACGAACTGAAATAAGAGTAAAAAAACTTCAAGCAAAGAGTAAACAAATCTCTAAGGAAACCAATAAAGGCAAAATCTCAATGCCAAAAACTGATGACAAGAAAAGAAAAAAAACTGTTTTCATTGTGGGAGATAGCCATGGCAGACACTTATCAGAAATAATTCAAGAGAGATGTAGGGAAGATGCACACGTTATGAATATGGTTAGGCCAGGGGCTGAGATAGATACAGTTCTAACAGAGGCGAAAGCCCTTCCTCCAGGTAAAGACCGGTACATTGTGTTCCTGGCTGGAGCCAACAATTTGTATAATGGAAATACAAAAGACTTAAATGACAAGATATTGTCAGTGATAGAGCATTTTAAACACGACAACCTTTTATTGGGCAGTGTTCCCTTTAGAAGAAATATTTCCCTCTATCATCCTGTTAATGAGAACATTATGAAAGTTAATCTCTTTATTTTTGAACAGTCACAGTATTTCAAACATGTTTCATTTTTGGATCTAACCCAACTGGGAGACCGATGCTACGACCAAGCAGGGGTTCATCTTAACTATGTTGGAAAAAACCTTCTTGGCAGTAAAGTTCTTAATTACATGAACGTTACACGAAACTCAACGTTAAACTCAACAAGAAACACTCAGGGATGTTCTCTTTCTTCTACAATTTCTGCTGTTGAGGAGGAGAGTATGTTGTTGGGTGCAGGAACTACAGTCCAGGAAACAATTGCACCTCTCTCAAGGAGTATGACCTGCTCTGAACTGTGTGTGGAGGCTTCTACATTGATTATGACAACCCGCAACTCTACCAACAACCAAGGAGATAAGAGTAACGAAGCTCAAGAATTTGGACGCAGTCTGGGAGACCCATGCACATTGCAAGCGGATACTAGTGTCATGTATACTGCAGATAACTTACTAAATTTACAGCAAAATGTTCAACCGGATGCTTCATCTTTAAACTTCCAAACAACCCTACTCAGCATAAACAGATAAATAGTCACTCTAAATCTACAATATTATTTCATCAAAATATTCAAAATTTAAAATCACGCATAGAACCTTTAGAAGTAACTTTAGCTGAGTTGAATCCCGATATAGTTCTCTTAACTGAGCACAATATGAGCAACTTTGAGTTGGAACGATTTAACTTAGAAAGCTATAAAGTGATTTCACAGTATGCTCGCACAACTACAACCGGAGGCGGAGTCATGATCTTGTCTAAAGAAGGTTTTAATATGAAGCAGCTGGTTAATGTTAAAGTGAATGACTTGTGTCAGGATAAATTGTTTGAGTGCTGCTTGGCCAAATTTAAAACTAAAAATGCTAACTGTTTACTAGTGGGAATTTATAGGACGCCAAATTATGAAAGTTTAGAATTTTTAAGTAGGTTAAATCTCCTAATAGAACTTTTAATAGACAAACAAAAATACTTGATCCTAACAGGAGACTTTAATATTGATATCTTAAAAACTACAACTGAAAGTAAAGAATTGAAAAATACTTTAATTCGTCATGGAATGAACTATCTCATAAATTTTCCCACTAGAGTAACATCAACTTCCAAGACATGTCTAGATAATTTTTTTACTAATATGGATAAAAATGATACTAAGACGAGTGGAATTGTCACTGCTCTTTCTGATCATGATGGGCAGATCTTGGAGATAAAAAACTCACTGAATAATATATATAATCAAAATTTAAGTTACACTGGAAGAAAGTTTTCTTATGAAAACATTAAATTATTTATATCTTTATTAGAGAAAGAAGAATGGGAATCAGTTTTTTCTCCCCAGTTGAAGAGAAATATAACTGTTTTGATAACTTATTTAAGTTTTATTTCAACTTATCATTTCCTGTTGTTCAAAAGAAGACTAAAAATCTCACAAAAACCTGGATAACCGAAGAACTAAAAAAAGATAAAAACAGCATTATAAGTTTTAGTAATTTGGCAAAGCAAAGTAATTCTCTAATTTTAAAAGATGAATTAAAAATGAAATATTCTGTGTATAAATCTAAGTTAGTAAAAACAAAAAAAGCATATTATAATGAAAAAATTAAAGAATCTGAAAATATTAGTAAAACATCTTGGGAAATAATAAATAAGGAAACAAAGAAAATTACTGGTAAAGCAGAAAAGAACTTAATTTTACAAGCTGATAATAAAATAATTTCCCATCCTTATGAAATTAGCAATAGTTTTAATAATTATTTTGTTAGCACAATTGAAAGCATGTTGCAGGAATTACCATCAAAACAAAATAATTTTAAAACAAAAGGATTTTCAAAACAAACCTCAAATTTTAGATGCCCTCCAATTGGTGAAAAAGAACTGTTAGACATTTTTAAGACCCTAAAAAATAAGTGGTCATGTGGTTATGTTGAGGTTCCAACTACAATATTAAAATTGGCTAGAATACCATTAATTAAACCGCTGTTACACTTAGTAAATTCTTCTTTTATCTCTGGTATATTCCCTAGTAAACTGAAAATCTCAAAGGTTATACCAATATTTAAAAAAGGGGACCAAACTGATATTCAAAATTATCGCCTAGTTTCGATTCTCCCATCAATGTCAAAAAGTTTTGAAAAAGCAATGTACATTAGGCTTACCGAACATTTAGAAAAATATAAAATATTTGATGAGGAACAACACGGTTTCCGCAAAAATAGATCAACACTCACAGCCCTTGTAAGTTTTACTGACTCCCTAATTTAATCCATAGACAAAAAAAATAAAGTTGCAGGAATATTTATGGATCTATCTAAAGCTTTCGATAGCATCTCACACAGTAAATTAATTAAAAAATTGCAAGAAATCGGAATAAAAAATAACTATTTGAATTGGTTTGAATCATACTTATCAAATAGAAAGCAATATGTTGAGATTGCTAAAACTCAGAATAACAGGATATCTAAATTTAAATCTAAATTACAAACAATTCAATATGGAGTTCCCCAAGGGTCAATTTTAGGGCCTCTATTATTTATATGTTACATCCAAAATATGCCCAGTTGTCTGAGTCAGTTTGACGGAATTAAAAATGAATTGTGTCTTTACGCAGATGACTCAAATCTCATTATGTCAGCAAAAACCAGCTTAGATTTAGAATTAGCCTCTTTCACTGAACTATCTGGAATTCAAAATTTTTTTATAGATAATGGTCTTATTTTAAATATGAAAAAAACTAACTTTATTTCATTTGGAACAAAACAAAATAGAAACATCCATGAATTTCAAATTTTTATCGATAATGAATTTGTAAATGAAGCAGAAAAAATCAAATTTTTAGGTCTGTATGTGGATAAACATCTCACCTGGGATTCACATGTTGACCACATAATCAATAAAATTAACTCAGGTATCTATGCCCTAAAACGATTATCTTCTCTCTGTAGTTTATCAGTGCTTCGAACTGTATTTTACGCTCTTATTCAATCTCATATATCCTACGGGATACCTGTCTATGGAGGGACCTCAAATCAAAATTTAAATAAAATTCTCAAACTTAAAAAAAAAGCTTTAAGAACAATCTTGCGATTAAAAAGTGATGATTCGGTTAAGGAACATTTTACCAAATTAAGAATATTGGCAGTTCATAGCCAATATATTTTTGATACAGTCACTTATATAAAAAATCACAAACGTAATTTAAAAACTTTGAATGAGGTTCACTCTTATAACACCAGAAACAAAGCTACCATAATTTTACCTCATCATAACCTAGAAAAGTTTAAGAGAAGCACCACTTATTCTGGAATAAAATTTTTTAACTATATTCCCAAAATAATAAGAGAAGTAGATGATCTAAAAACGTTTAAACTATTGCTTAAAAACTTTTTGTTGCAGAATGCATTTTATTCATTAGGACCACATTTTTAATGATACTTTTTACTTAGGCCTAGTGTCTTATGTCAAGACAAGGAATATTAGTGATATATTTTAATTAGTATAAATGCATAATGACACTATTCCATGTACAATTATTGTATAAAAGCGAATAAAGAAATTTTGACTTTGACTTAGACAACTGAGTGTCATAGCATTATTCCACTGAGAGTCAGAGAGGTGAGGACCGTCAGACTGAGTGGGGGGTGAAGCAAGGAACTGAAAGGGGGGTGTCAGATTTAAGCTAGCTCGCACCGTCATAACTGGAAATCATTGAATAACTTATTTGACAGACAACCGTTGTAAGTAAGTCAGGCAAATTATGAATTAGTTTTCTACAAATCCATAGATACTATTGTCATAACTGACTACAAATCTTGTATTCATTAATTGGAAACCTAATGTAATCAGTACTTCAAACCAAGTAGTCTTATATGTAATTTTATATTATTTAAGGATGGATTTTAAACCTAGTAATACTAAAAAAAATATGATATGAAAAAGTAGTAATTTGTGTTTATTTTTGATAAAACTAAATGAACTGGTATGGTAAAATAGTATGCTTGTGCATGTAGCATTTCAAGCATGGTTAATAATGTCTGCCATATTAATGTTTTTTCAAAGTGTTTGCTTATATTTATGACTTACATGTTGAAATGTATACAACAGTGTGTATACGTGCAGCCTCGGTTATCCAGCCTAATGTGGCGAGGTCAAGCCTGATATGATAAAAGTCGGATAAAACATAAGTCATAAATAACTTGGTTTTATTGGAGAAACACATTTAGTAACTGATAACATACAGCATGTGTAAGCGGAGCGCCTACTATTACCGCATGTGGTAGTAATTATCACAATGGAAATTACTCCAATAACTTTGGATTTGTTGGAGCTTTTTACGACTTTTTAGTAAGAAGATTGTTGGAGCTTTTAGTAAGGAGATGCTTATTACGACTAGATCTATTACTAAACAATTTTAGTGGAAATGATTCCTCAACAATATTTTAAAACTGACCAAAAAAGTTTGAAACATTCTCCTGTAATGATGATGCTAAAGATGTATTCCACTGAGCTACTTTTATTTTTTGGATCTACCTAAATAACTTTGGATATCACTACTTGAGTAAGTGATAATTACTCCACATTACACCATGATATCCTACAATTGCATGTGACGTAACATGCTCTACAGCAATTATAATGAAACGAACGATATTTATCACATCGCCAACCCTGAGTCAAGTCTTCTAAGCGCTTGAAGTTTTTCTTCTATAATTTTGACCACTGTTTTCCTTTTTATTTCACTCATCTTGGCTGAAAAACACTCAGTTACTTGTAATAAACTACTGCTTAAAAAAGGAGAATATATGTTCACTCCACTATATAAACAGCAGACTGACAATGCTGTGGGTGTGTACGTTACATGAACTGTTCCCCTTCACCCACTCGCAAAATGGACTCTTCCAGCCAGCCACACTGAACAAAAGTAAACAACATTGCCAGCTCGAGTCTTCAGGCGCATTATTAAATTATTACGCAGTAACAAGCGGCCGCTTGTTGAGAGAGGGTGATTAGTCATTACAGCGCCTGCAATTTGTGAAATGCAAAACCGAAACACTCGGGTCGACATCTGCATTTCAAAACTGAAAGGCGCTTCCGATTAATTGTAATTTTATCTTGTAAATAATTTTTATTGTTATCTACTTTCCAAACCGGATGACACAGACTGCCAAATAAAGCGAGGCCGGATAATAGAGGTTGTACTGTACTTTATATTTATCACATGAATCTAATTTACAAGAGAAAGCTCATTTGTAGCTAATGATGGTTAAATATATAGAAAATATATTCATACATAGAAAATAATATTGTTACCTGTTAATGATATTTATAAGAGATAATGTTCATTTTCTCAAAGAAGTTAGTTACTGTTTAAACAAATCTAGACTTCTTTAATGTTTGCATGTAATCATTAATAAAGTGATGTTAAAAGTTAATATTATAGCGCTAGGCCTAGGATTTTGTAGTAATGAAAGGAAAGGAAAGCAGCATACCTGGTAAATTTTAGATAGAAATACATTCACATACAAAAATAGAACTGGTTAGTGAAATATTTACAAATGCAAGATACAATTATTTGATTTGCTTACCTGATTTCTCATTATTTTTAGTCAACTTATATAGTTTTGTAGTTAAAATTGAACTGTTTTATTTTAATGACATTTTATAATTATTTAGTTTGCATTTATTGTTATGTATTCATTGTAAAATAATAACACCTAATGCTATGTATTTTTTCTTTTTCAGCCTGCTGACAAGAAAAAATTCCCATCTTACAATGTAATCAACAGCGGTCGACCAGTCACACCACCTCGCGGTGTTACTGCCAAACGTGACAAATCTAAAAAATGAAACAGTTAAAATAAAAGATAGGGTTTTTTTGATCTCTTAAGATTTCCCTGTGCAACGATGGCAGACTTGTTTATCTCTTTTTTTTCTTTTTTTTTTTTTGCTTTTCGATCTTAATTGTTAGGTAAAATGATAGACATTATGTGTGTGTGGATAATTGTCCCCACATTCACGATATACACAATTATAATACTGTAATGTTATATTTCAGGGTTCATACATAAACTTCAAATAATGCTTTAATGAGAATAATCTAGTTTGTAGCATTATTTGCTTTTGTCTGTTCCTAGGAGAGTGAGGTCATTCTGTAAAAAATGTACTATCACAGCCATTTCCTCAGTCAAATTGTGCTTAGTACCTGGCATTATACAATCTTTTATGATTTCTTTAATTGTTACAATAGGAAAAATATTGTATGGCCTGCACAGTAAATTACAGAATTTTGGATTTAGTAGAAATATAAACTAATCAGGAATTATCCTATAAGAATAATTGTTAATCAACAGTTGTCTCTGCAACTTAGTCTGTTTCATAAAATGTTGTGTATGAGCCCTTCCTGTAGATTGGATTACAAACAGCAACCAGTACAGTATTACCAAAATAATGTTAAAATATGTATGTGGTTCCTGCCCATTCTTATCATTTTTTTTTTATATATACATATATAAATAATACCGAGCTGGGTAGAATAGCAACTGTGCAATACCCTCATTGATATCCTTTCTTTGAAAGTCTATGCTTTCGTTTTTTTATAATATTTTGTTAAATTTCTGTTTTTAGAGAAAACTACATACAATCTATAGAAAAATTATGATAAGTGTGACGTTCTGTTAGATTGAAGATTTATTTGCAAAATACTTTTTAGGCAGTTTTCTGTTATAATAGCTTATATTTTCAACATTATAATAACTATCTTTTCTATTGATTTTATTTTAGTCCTGCTTGTTGATTTTATGGTCGCGATAATTAGTATGCAAAGTCAAACTGGATGTTATCATTATAGGATTTTTTACTAGCTCTCACTATAATTTTATTGTTAGTTTTAATATGTTTTGTCCTATGAATCCTGTAAAAGTATATTAACTAAAGTGTGTCAGTATACAAACATGTCAAAAAACGTGTTTCAGAATGAGCAATAAGAAATTCATATAGTTGTCCTTGACACGTATATAAGCTAGTTTAGTTGCTTTTTCTGTATAAAAATTGTTTAATTTTGTCAAGTTCTCATATACCTTAAATCGTTGTAATAAGTTTTTCTGACAGTTTTTTTTTCTAATAAAGCACATATTAAACATTAACGTTATTACGCTTGTATATTCCTACCTAATTTTTTATATGTAAAACACTAAAAACAACAGAACAAACCTATTGTTAGATAATTTTTAGGATTATATAAAACGACTTATTTTTTTACGATTCTGTAACAAATTACAGTAGGCCATTAACAAATAACAAGTTTGGTTAGGTATAAAGAACAAAATTATGGCAGCTAAGTGTCCAAGACTTCAGATTGCTGTGGATACAGAATGCAAGGTTCCACTTCTCAGCTGAGCTGTTGTTTGGTACTTTCCTCATTGAATCTATGTAAACCTGCAGCCCATGTAATCTGGCGAGTGAAATAAAATAAAAAAGTTTCTCTTTTAAATGGGCTAACATTCTTTAACAAAATTGTGATTTTGCTATTTGCGCCACTGGTGTAATCTCAGATAACTGTTAGAAATACTGATTTTTTTTATTTTGAAGAAAATTTCATTACAGCTTTGAGATTTTTAAGCTTTACACAAGTGCTTAAAGTGTTAACCATTATGAACAAAATTAACACAAGCTCTTGCTAAACAATTATGTATTGCTTTTCTTTATGTTTTCTAAAGAATTGTTTGTAATAGTTTTTAAACTCTTCCATCATAGCCTGCCAATGTCTAGCCTCCTTTGTTCAGTTCTTGACACCAGATTGTTTTAATCAAAGCGGTAAAATCTGGTAATCTCGCTAACCAACCTGTAGATCCGTTTGTTCCCAAAAGTCTAAAAAAATATGCCTGAAAACTGATTGTGCAGGGACTTGACAATCATGACACTAGCTGTTTTGGTACTTCCATGAAAACAATCCATGCATACCCATGGAAATTGGTGAGTGAAGTAACTTAAAAAAGAGTGCTTTTTTTAAATGTGCTAAAATTCTTAGAGATTACTACAGTGGCACAGATAACATAATTACATTTTCTGTGCCACTGTTAATGTGATTATGTTATCTGTGCCACATCTCAGAGATTACTACAGTGGCACAGATAACATAATTACATTTTCTGTGCCACTGTTAATGTGATTATGTTATCTGTGCCACATCTCAGAGATTACTACAGTGGCACAGATAACATAGTTACATTTTCTGTGCCACTGTTAATGTGATTATGTTATCTGTGCCACATCTCAGAGATTACTACAGTGGCACAGATAACATAGTTACATTTTCTGTGCCACTGTTAATGTGATTATGTTATCTGTGCCACATCTCAGAGATTACTACAGTGGCACAGATAACATAATTACATTTTCTGTGCCTCTGTTAATGTGATTATGTTATCTAAGCCACATCTCAGAGATTACTACAGTGGCTCAGATAACATAATTACATTTTCTGTGCCACTGTTAATGTGATTATGTTATCTGTGCCACATCTCAGAGATTACTACAGTGGCACAGATAACATAGTTACATTTTCTGTGCCACTGTTAATGTGATTATGTTATCTGTGCCACATCTCAGAGATTACTACAGTGGCACAGATAACATAATTACATTTTCTGTGCCACTGTTAATGTGATTATGTTATCTAAGCCACATCTCAGAGATTACTACAGTGGCACAGATAACATAGTTACATTTTCTGTGCCTCTGTTAATGTGATTATGTTATCTAAGCCACATCTCAGAGATTACTACAGTGGCTCAGATAACATAATCACATTTTCTGAGAACTTTAATACGATTTTGCACGAACTTGACAACCACGTCACTGCTAGCTGTTGCTCCATCTGGTTGGTACACCCAAGTTCTTTCTCTAGTTTGTTTTATGACTCAATATTGAAATCGTCCATAGCAATAAACTTATGGTTTGAGTTCATCGTCCTGTAAGGACGGTAAGACAATTTGAATTTATCATAGATAAGTCTGCGCATGTCTAACAAAGAGAAAAGATTTTTATTCACAAGCAAAAGCAACTACCAATAATATGATATACTGATTATTATAATGTATTTCAGTAGCAGCAATAATATGAGGTAAGATTGTTGTACGCTTACATAGAAACAACCTCATATTAATTATATATTGATTCTAAGGTGTATACATTACATCTATTAGAACATTTTTAACATAACCAATTAAGTAGCCAATCTCTGTAGATTTTGACGGATTATTATTAGACCCACAAAACTATGCTTATCTGTGGGGCTTTTAAGATTTCCTAATATCAAGCTCCTTCAATTATGGGTTCTTCCACTAAAACCATTCCTTCAACCTTGATTCCCATTTACTAAACTCCATAAAATGCCTCTATTTTGACTCTTATCAAGACTACAAACCTTAATACAACACTAAGAGGGATTTCAACAACAGAATCAGAAAGCTTTATTCGTGAACATCAAGTACAGGATTAGTGTCAACATAATAAAACTAAAATCAGTACATAACAAATTTAACTAAGAATTTGGAAGTCATTGGAAGTTTTATTGGTACATGTTAAAAATTAATAAATCCTATAAATAGATTCATTTAAAAGCCAGGTATTCAGTTTTCTCTTTAAAATGTCAGGGTTGTCATCCTTCATTGTAAGTGAAAGTAGATTATAAAGCTTTGCTACTGCACAATGTGGTTTCTTGGAAAATAAAGTTGTTCTGTGAACTAAAGTCTTGGGCATGTCTAGTTTGAAGGCCGTGTATGTCATGATTTTTAGTTAGCCCCTGCTTAGAAGCACGTACAATGACCTCAGTCATATTAATAGCCACTACGGTATTTTCAGTCTACAGCTATCTTGTGCTTGAAGGCCAGCCATGATTCTGAGAGCCTGTTTATTAATTATAAGTACTTTCTTGAGATTCTTAATTGAAGAACCTCCCCCCCCACAAGATTATTCTATACTTTATATGTAACTAAAGAGTGCATAGTAGGTCACCTTAGACACTAATCCTTTTAAGTATACACAAAGCATTATTAAGTTTTGAACATATGAAGTCAATATGTTTATCCCATGCAAATCTGTCATCAAGGATCACTCCTAAATGCTTTGTTTGCCAAACGTTCTGAATGTAGGGCTATATTAGTACCCTGTCCTTATGTTTTTAAAAATAAATTAGTCGTGATATCTTTTTTCATTGAAAACTGGGCTATTCACTATACCAGCGGTTCCCAAACTTTGTACTCGGGCGACCAATCATGGTAAATCAGAAATGTTTCGTGACCCACTCTATATAAATTATATTTATATAGTCTAATTTAAAATGTATATATATATATAATTAAACATACTTGTTTATGTAAATATGTACACATTTTTAGATAGGCTATCTACATAATATTTATATATTTATTTATCAGCTACAAAAAATAATACTCACAGTAAGAAATATGAGGGGAAGTTAATAGTTATAACAAATAACTATAAATAAATGCGGTTTGTGACGTCGTTTGACTTTTTTGACAACTGTAGATTATGTTGTCACAATACCACTGTATGTGTATGGGTGGGCGGGTGTGAATTGGGACATAGAAATATCTGTATACTGTAAGATTTAAATTGTTCTTTTCAATAGTCTTTATTTTATTGAGACTATTGTAAAATGGTGTTAATATTCTTAACAGTCGTAAAACTTCAAAGTACTTAAACGTAATCTTGATTGAATTATATAATTTAAATCACAAGTCTCTCTTAACAGGAATCGTACTTCTGTATTTATTTTTCAGTACAGTACTAAGAGAGAAATCCATTTATTTTACGAGAATATAGTCAAAGAGTGTATACACGACTTTAAAGCTAAAGAAAATAGTTCCACATGGGTTGTGGATGACCTGTGGGAGACACTATAGGGACGACTGTCTTAACTTTGGCAATCAATCCCCTGAAAATGCCCAAAATAGCTGCTGCCCCATCGGTTGTCAAACCAATGAATTGTCAATATTATTGTCTTTAATAAAGCTGTGCAAGTAACAGAACATATCTTCCTGTTTTGTTTTGTATGATAATAATTTACAGTAAAGGCGTTCCTTTGCAATGATTCCATTAAATTTGAATCAAACGGAAGCCAATAAATTAGCCAAGCCAGCAACAACAGTACTTTCATCAAGCTTTAGTACAAAGAAAAATCTCCTCTTTGGCGCTGCGACTATAGCTTTTCACACTATCTGCAATTTTGTCAATCCTTCTTTAACAGATTTACTTGATAATAGGATATCATCAATGAGCTTAATGCATTTTTCGCTGAATTTTCAGATATCATTTTAGCCTGAGGTAAAATAATGTCCCTCTCCTACGGTGTAACTTGCTCCTTTTTAACTATCAATACAGACATGTGATATTATGCAATTTTAGTTTCATTTATTTGGTTAACAGTTAAAATTTTAGTCATCACTTATTTTGGTATTAATAACTGTCCCTTTAAAAAAAAAAAATAATAATAAATTGGTAAATTTGTATCCTGCATATTTTGTTGTTAATGTCTTTTTAGTTTAGACGGTTTCGTACTTTAAGTAGCCCAACATTTTAAAAACAAATCACCAATTTAGGAAGGGCATACTGGGACTAACAACAAATCTCACTGTATAAACACAACAACACGTCCGTGAAAAATAACCTAAAAGCATATGTTTTGACTGTCAGAATTCGTTCACTCAACTGAAATTCGCTGAAGACTGAGGGAAGGCTTGAATCATCGTATCTGCCACACTCGAGAGAGTGAAAGGAACATAGCTTTGTCATATCGGAATTTTTTACTCGCCGACTTCTAAGACCCACTAAGATTTGCTTCTAGTTTGGGAACCAAGATAGACCATATAGTTTGGAAACCACTGCACAATATTCATGTGCCATATTAATAGATATAAAAGTTGCTATTTCTAAAGCCTCATATGATTATTAAGTAAAACCGTGTCATCAGCAAACATGTTCACATTTGCTGCATTGCAACAGTGCAAGAGAGCTGCAGACAGCAACTAATATAGAAAAGCGCTTATTATTCAATTCTGTTGACCAACCTGTTTTTTGTAACTGTTGGACAAGGATAACTGCTGTGGAAAAGCAGGTATTCTTACTCAACTGTTAAGTAGCTGAGCTGCTTATTTAGTACATCCCTAAACATGATAGCTTGGCTGAAGGGCTCCATGAATATATAGGGAGATCGCAGGTGAACGGCACAAACAAGACAGGTCCCAACAACTTTGAGGATTCCTTTACTTACAAAATGTGGAACTGATGTGACACTTTTGGTTGTTCCGTAAGTAGTTTGCTTCACTTCCACTAAGTGATATCGTTCAAAATTGTTCAGCTTTTTAAAAATCAAAGTATGATCAAGACAATCAAATGCCTTACTTAAATATAAAAAAAATGTGCTAATTGCAGTGCTCCCATCTTCAATGTGTTCAATAATTTTCTCTACCAGGCACACAAGAGCTCTTTTTGTTGACCTTCCTAATAGAAAGCCATGTTGTTCAGAGGGTTGTTTTGCTGAAGATGATTCATAACTCTCTGTAATACTACTTTCTCAATTATGTTTTAAGCTGTAGGTAGTAGGGATATGGGTCTAAACTTTCTAACATCAGATTTATCACCTTGTTTATGTAATGGGTAAATTTTGGCGATTTTTAGTGCAGGTGGGAATATTGCTTGAGATTAGGATTTATTAATGATATCTGTTAGGGGGTAAATCAATTCTTGTGTACAGAATTTGAGCAATTGAGAAGAGATGTTATCCACTCCAGCTTAATCTTGTCAATAATATTTAAAACCTCTGTCTGTAGTAGGCTGGAAATTTGTGAGTAGATGCTATGGATGGAATGAATGAAGAACATAATCTGAGACCTTATGAAGTTGATTTTCCCTCAACGTCACATCCACAGTGATTTAAAAGTGTATGTTGAAGATTTAAGCCACTTTTTCATGATCGTCAGTCTTCAATCCATAGCAATTAACTACCATTTTGTGTCTTTTTTTCTTGACAATATCTCGCTGTTTACAACTTTCCATACAGCTTTACTTTTGTTGGAAGATTCCGCTATTCGATTTTCATTTGCCTTGACTTCTCAAAGTACGAAGTTTTAAGTCATATGCTTTCTTTTTCTGAATTGCATCCATTCTGATTGTCTTCATTTTTGCTTAAAATATACAATTCTTAAGCAAGTCCTCAAGAATTCATCCTTGCCTGTTCTGCTTTTGGACAATAATTTTCAGGTTTGTATGATTTTATTGGCCTATTCCTTGATTTTACGAGAGGACAAGCTATATTAAAGCAAATACTAACACGTTTTGGAAGTTTGTGTAAGCAGTCTTGGCATAGGAAGCGTGTTAGACAGAGTCCCAGGTCTGGCTTGCCAATATTTGTTTCATATTTGTATGATTTCTAGTGTTAAGACGTTTCCGAATTCAGATTGAAGGTTTTTTTTTTATTTTAGAAGGAATATTGAGCGTAGTGAGCTGTCCAGTGTGGTCAGATATACATGTATTTATGATTTTGACATTCATTTTTTCTGTCACTGTTAGTGTTAACACATACTTCGTCAATAGAAGAGACTGAGGTTGAGTAAATTCTTGTAGGTGGTAATTCAAGGCCGTGTACATCGTATAATGCCAAGAATTCCTGCAATCTAGTTGAGTCACTGGTCACTGACAAAACATATTACACTATTGTCCAAAGAGAGAATATTGTCAAATGAAGTGGCAATTTTCTTTAAAGCGTCACGAATAAGGTTTGTTGGTGGTTGATATACTCCAATAACTAAAAGAGGAATGTATTGGACATTATTTTTTTCCTGTCTAATTAACAAACACATTCTTATCTAAATTGCTAAATTTTTAGGTTTTCAATATTTTTGTCAGACCAAACTTATAAATTGCCACTCCACTCTTTAAGTGGATTGTTCTCCCATAAGAAGTAACTAGACTGTAGTCCACTAGCTGAGCATACTTTATAGAGCCGAAGTCAGGACCATGTTCAGTCAAAACTATTAAACTGGGTTGAAGTCTGCCTAAAACATGGTTAAGGCGGTCCAATTAACATTCTGGTGAAAATTTGTTGTCCTTAAAGTTGCTTTATTTTTTGCCTTAGTTTTGAATTTACTACAGTTCTGGTCCAATGAGGTTTAACAACTCCTAGATCTCTATAAGAAAATTATCTTCGGGAATGTCATTTGCTTGAGGTGATTTCTGTTATAGGCGTCTGAGATGATGTCAATATACATAGTTTCAAGGTCTTCTAGAGATATATAAACTAATCTATTAACCTAGACCGTAGAAATGCAAAATATATGTATAACTATTACAGTCAAATGTCAAACATATAAGAGGTTCCTTGTTACATTTGAATTACGTCAATACATACAGTGGTATTGACCCACCCGCCCACCCATTCACATACAGTGGTGTACCAACACGTATTATGCTAATTAACTACTCGACACCCAATCAGCACACTATTGGATGTAGGACAATGTATTTGGAAGTGCTTTTGTATGAAGATTGTTTTGTAATGAGAATTAGGGATGGGTTAACTTCCTTAAAATTTAATGAATTTTTCTATTTAAAATAACTCGAAATGTAATTTATACAGTCTATATAGAAATAAAAACATATTTTTTGTTTTAATTACTTAAAATAGCAAAGAGGTCAATCAATGTCTGTCACCATGGATTTAGACAATGATTGACTTTTTAAAAGAGCAACGATACAAGAATTCTGTGAGATACTACCAACCTGGGAATTGCATTTGTAATTTCTAAAAATATTCTTGATTCAGTAACATGTCAAATCTATTAATAATTGATATCTCTATATATGCAAGCAAAACATACTTTAAATGACAATTAACGAAGAAAATAGGTGAAATTCTAATAAAGTAAGTAAATCTTGGCATATTTTAGAAATTAGAATCTTGAAAATACCACAAAACAACCTTATAATTTTAATACACGACTGGCATAAGGAAAAGGTTTGAAAAATAATTGAATCTGCACCTAAATAAACATACCAAAATGGTTAAAAACTTATTAAAATCTTCAATCTTAAACCATCTTTGATACAAAACAGGACAAGAACTAAAAGACAAAAATTATTGAAGATGCTAGAAGTTTTAATCCCATTTTAAATAAGTGGCACCCAATGCTATTATTCCATACTGCAATACAGACTGAATGTAGGAATAGTACAGTTGACAGATATAACGAAAGAATATTTTTCACATAATAGTATGTGAATATAAATTTTCATAAGTTTTTCCTAATATATTCTATATGTTTGTTACATTTCATGCAATTATAAAAAATGGCACCCAAATATTTATATTCATTATCATACTCAACATTGACACAAGTCTTACAATTGATGGTACAGTCACAAGTGTGAAGTAATAAACGCTGATCTAGGGTCAGCATCAGCTGTCAGGGAAATAGCATTATGTTTAGTTTTCTAGCATTCAATGCGAGCCAATTCTAATCAAACCACCGAACAGACTGTGTTCCGCCCGCCTATATACACTTTAGGCAAGCTGGCACCTTCAATAGTGTCGAGTCATTAGCATAAAGAAAAGAACTGCTGTTACATTTAGCTTTCCAAGATTATTGACACAAGTTAGGAAAAGGAGTGGGCCCTTGGGGACTACCTTGAATTAGTCAAAATAAATGTTCCTATAAGCTGTGAGGATGCATATAGGAAACGGCCACGTAAATAAACTTCAAAACCATTTAGAGCCATGCCAACAAGACCCAATGACTTAAATTTCTTTATTAATATGTCACGGTCAACTGTATCAAAAGCCTTAACAAGGTTAATAAATAATGGTATATTATTTTTATCAATTATATCACGTATATCTTTAGTTACATTGAACAAATCAATTAAATGATTATGGTGTCTGAAACCGAATTGGTTGTTGTATAAAATATTATTAATGATGTACTTCTGCAGTTGGTTTCTGACACTTTTCTCTAGGAGCATAGTCATCATATTTAAGAGGATTACAGGCCTGTAGTTAACAAACTGACTTTTCCCCATATTTGAAAATCGAAACAACCTTTCCAGTTTTTAAAGAAGTTGGAAATATGCCTTTCGTTACTGTTCCGTTTATAATTTGCAATAAGGGTTCTTTTAACGAGTGAAAATTATTTTTGAATACATTAATTGAGGCAGGAATATTATCGATTCCAAGTGCAGAACCACCCTTCAAGCCAACAATGCACTTTTCAAAGTTCTTCCTCGGAATTGGCTCAAGCTGGAACACAGAATCTATGTTCCTTATCGTCAACTATGACATCAGCCACAGGGGGTAACGCAGTTCCCCTTAAATTACCTAATAGCAGGAAGTAAACAGTTATATTTAAGACAAACCTACATTCCAAATAGGAAACATTTTTATTCAAAAGTTGGGCAGAGAGTAGCAGGAAAAGAACAGGAACGACATTTTCTAGTAAAAGAAAGAGAGCTCTTTCCAACAGAATTAACAAGTTTAGGCAAAAAGAAAAGGCAACCCATCCAATCTGATTTGGCCCAAACGCAAATAATATACTGTCTAGCTACAATAAAAACATGTTTTGTTTACATGTTCAAAAATATGTTCACTGAAAGAAACTAAGGTAATCTATTACTTGTGATTGTTTTGCTCAATTATACGTAATAAAACAACGTATGAAAAAAAAAACATACGTTCTTCTCAAACATGAGGAATGAAAAACAGAGTAAGATCTCATACAAATTTGATAATTTTGGTGTTTCACAGTCCAACTTGATTTTCACACTGATTAAAATATTAATATCACCCATTTAATTGAAGTTTCCAGTTAAGCCATACCATGCAGTCCTAAATTGTTGCGAGTTTTATGTGTTTGAACACATAACATCAAATGTTATTTACATTTAAAATTTGTTATCAGTGGCTTAACTTTAAAATAAAAATTAATGAAATATAAATTAATTAATAGTAAAAATAATAACAACTTATTAAATACCAGACATCTCCCTCATATAGTGTTTATGGGTAATATTAAAACATTCATAGTGTCAATCATGTCTCCCCCTGGGTAGTCAACATTATTAATGGCCCCGAAGAAATTTATTGTTGTGTTTCTTTGAAGGAAATAAAGTCAATTATTCAATTTGCTCACTGAATAACTAAGTAAGTTCTACTAAGTATTTTTTTTAATCAAGATATGAAATTTTTCGTTTTTGATATGGTCTGGAAGAGTTTAGAAAATTTACAACTACTAGAGATGGCTTAGATTCCAATGCTGCTATACAGTGTTGACCGACTTCGTAAATGCTACTGTTTCTTATGTCATATTGGTTGATGTAACTGCCTTTTGAACATTTTAATCTGCAATATAACTCGGTCTCAAAAATGTAAAGGCAGGACAGCATTAGCTAATCCCTGAAGGACTGTTTGCATTTCTCTAATTTTTAATTTGGAAGATAATACATTTTAGAAAATTAATTTTTAATTTTCACTTTTAAACTGTTAGATACAGAAGATTAGTAAATGCTTCTGTAATGGTTTTAATTATTACAAATGAAAGTAATTGATATTTAGTTTGTAATAACTTATATTAGAATCCACTAACAATAAATCAAAACTGGAAAAAAACAACGAAGTCTCATAACAGCTGTTTTTTTTCAATAAATAAGTTTTTAATTTTTACACATGTTTTAATATACCTACTGCTCACAAATCTCAAAGAAGCTCTGATGATCTGATTATCAGAAACTCCAGGATGAGTTTGATTATGAAGAGCTGCAAAAACTCGTTGACCTAAGTTTTGAGGTACAAAAGGCCGTAAAGCTGAAGTTGACATCGCACAGTACACAGAAGAATTGCAACCAACAGGTACAAATAATTTTAATAAATCAGGTTTCTCTTGAAAAATCATTTTAAGCTCAGGATCTGATTGTTGAGCTGTTGCAATTTCATCAAGAACTATAATTGAGGGTAATACAATCTCTTGTATCCGAGAAAGTGTATCAGCGACTGGGTTTTGACTACCAGGCAAATACTTGATGTCCGTAGTAAATTGGCTGATGTATTCGAGATCGAGAGCTCTCCTAGGGGACGCAGCATCTTTCTCTTGAACAAAAGCATACATCAATGGACGATGATCAGTGAAAACTCTAAACTCCCTTCCTGATGAATAGTTAGGAACTGGAAATGACGAATAGTTAGGTATATCGCTAAAAGCTCTTTATCATACATACTGTACTTTGTCTGAGGAACATTCAATTTACGAGGAAAGTATCCTAGAAGTTGCATCTCCCCATTAATAATTTGATGAAAAACGCCTCCAACGGACCGGTCTGATGCATTAGTCATGATGGCTAGAGATCATCATGACATTGATGGATGAGCAAGTAGAGTAGCCTTGGCCAAAGCATTTTTAAATGCAGAAAATGCTTGAGTCAACTGATCTGTCCAATGAACAAGTCGAGGATTCTTTTAAGGAACAAAATCAAGGCTATTAATCATGTGTGAACCTTTAAAAAGTAGCAGCAGCATTATGAAGACCAAAAGGCATGAATAAAAATTCAAATAATCCAAAAGGAGCTGTTTTTGGTATATATCTGCTAGACTAACTGGGATTTGATTGTAGGCTCGTTGAAAATCGATTTTACTGAAGATAGTAGTGCCATGAAGAAATGAGTTGCAATCGTGTAAATGAGGGATTGGGTAACGGGGTACAGACGCCTATAATCGCCACATGGTCTCCACGAGTTATCTTTTTTGGGTACAAGGTGAAGTGGACTAGTCCAGTTACTCTTTGACGGACGACACAGTCCAAGCTTAACTATTTTATTAAACTCCGTCTTTGCTTCTAATAGTTTATCAGGAGACAACCGACGAGGAGTGCAGAAAACTGGGGGACCAGTGGTCACAATGAAATGCAATGTTTGGTGCTCTAATGTAGGTGTAGAAACTATGTCATTATATAGATTAGAGTACTTCTGTAATAGTTTCCAATATTGTGATGAATTCCAGGCTGGCTTTACAATTGGGTTAATTCTTATTTGAACATTCGTGTTCAGTTTACTTAGGTGACATGATGATGGTGTGCCACTGCAAAAAGTTGGTCAGAATCCAAACCAGTAGGTTAGTGTGTCCAAATTAGTTTGGTGGTTTGGTCCAAACCAATCCAAATTAGTTGGTGTCCTTCACAGGTCAATTTTGGCACATTTCCTGTTTGTAGTCTATGTTAACGATTTCCCTTCAGTAGAAAATGTTCAGTTCACAATGTATGCAGATGATGCTAGTGGTATATGTTGGGCTAAAGATAATGAAAGATTAAAGATGTATCTTGGGAGCTTTGTAAATAATGCTAAATATTATTATGAAAATATAAATATTAAGTTGAACAATGAAAAAATCAAGCTGTTAATTTTGTTTAGGCAGCAGTCTTTCTAGTACGTCAATGAATCAAATGTTGATTTTGAGCGTAAGGATGATTGTAATTTTCTAGGTCTTTACTTAGATAAACAGCTGTCTTGGTCAAAACATATAGTATTTAAGATACAAAATTATATCCAGAACGTATCTACTAAGAAGGCTTTCAGTTTATTTTGACACTGTTTCTTTGAAAAATTTATAGTCATTTATTCAGTCAAAACATTACAATGCATAGACTAAAACAACAGATCAACTGGAACAATTGAAATTATTATTTAAATACATCAGTATGTTTTGGTTTATGTTTCATTGTTCAGCACTTTCCCCGATGCTCTGCGCATATTACCCTGGCACAATGGCAGCAAAATAGTGAAGATATCATTCTCCGTTTTGCGGAAGGTTATATTCCACAAATTTTTCTTCGGTTGTTCTGAGGAATGTTCGCATTAGCTCGAGGAAGAGCTACTTTCAATACATCTGCAATTGGTTGGCGTTGTTTCCGTTGTATGTTAGGATAGTTAATGCCGTGCTGAAGCCAAGGTTTTATGAGTTCATAGTGTGGGATGTCCATTGCAACATTCTTCCTTGAGAGTGGGTTTAAACATTTTGTTAACATGTTACATGTGTAAATCACATAATCGTGTACCGAAACGTCATTTATGCTCCAACAATTATCATCATCCAAATATTTTAAAACTTGTTGAGTTTCACTCAACTTACTTCTTTCCATTTTGTATTAATTATTAAAAATCCACTAAATATTATAACTAATCATATACACTATTACACTATAAATAAAAAAAGAAGCACACAAAATTACAACTACGATTTATAACAATTTTAAAATAAAATAATCATGAAAGCTGACGTATCGTATATCTTACGAGTAAAGGACAAAAATCACTTTTACGGTTGCTAAGCGACTGACAGCAACTCGCCTCTTTTTCGTTCACCTAATTAGGAACAGAACTGGACGGACGAGTTCATTCGACGTGCGCAAAGGGGTGATCTTTTAAAACTTCAAAATCTGAGTCCTAGGAAATACGATACATTAACTTTCTAGGGTTGACAATGTTTTTGTAGTAGAGTATGCATTGTATAACATGCCACTAACGTAAAAGAAAAAAATGCTGGAGGTTCCGGGGGAGAATTGTTACTAAACAATTTGGTGAAATATATTTAGAGCATAGTTTCTTATCTGTTTAAATATAAAGTTTTGCTACAATTCCAAGGGTCTTGACAAATAAAAGTTGAGAATATAAATATTTTGGTACAGAAATAATTTATATCAACATAGTCGATTCTTGTAATTATCTCAGATAAATCATAGAAATATATTTTCTTTATCTATACTGACCCTGGCGTTAGTATAGTATAGGTAATAGCAGGAGAGATATCGTCACGTAGCTTGTTTATCCCCGGAAATATATAATAATTACAGGTTCGGTTGTCCCCTAATAAATATTTTTAATGAAAACATTTATGGGAAGTAAACACATTTTATAAAAAAACTGCCTAACAAAATATATTATAATAAGTTCTCATACATTCCAAATGTTTAGAATCATAAAAGCTATATTGTTTGGTTTTATAATACTATATACGAAGAAAAGTATTTTATAGTATAATGTGGTAGCTTTCTGACACAACATTGGACATCATACCATAGACCTACTATTATACCAGACAGTCCCATCATACGGGCTGAGCTAGTCGTAGTTCTGGTTCAACGTGTCGGCTAGTTGTCAGGGCCCTCACCTGACTGCGCTGGCGCACTGTCTCTCCCCCCTCACTCTATTACCCACCGTCCTAAGGAAAGACGTCAGGCACCACGTCACGTACACGTCACTCACCCACTCCTTCCTAGCTCTTGTGAGAGACTATCCTGCCTCTGTCCGTACTTAGCGGCCTACTCGCCTAAAAGCTTTACGCATTTGTAATCGTCTTCTGCCGTCGCTATTTATTGGTACCAAACACTGAGGCAATAATTCTAAAAGGTACCTAAATTCAATCACACCCCTAGTTTACGAATTAAATAAAACTGTTGTAATATGAGATATTATCAGATCAATCCAAGACAATTTTGTCTTATTTTTAGATAGGTATCATGCATATTGTAACTAATAAATATATGAACCAATTTTAAGACATTTAGGTGTATTTATATTTTGGTATTAATTATAAGTCTATAATGATTACCAACTAGGCATATATTTAGCATTTAAAAAATAATGTTATAACAGTTATAGCTGTTTAGTATATATATAAATTAAGTATTGGACTACATTCGGTTGCATTAGTATAGTTCTTTCTTGCCCCTAATGGCATATAATGCCTTTATATTCACGAAAAATAAATAAATCAGGTGGTAAAACATTTTCTTTTTTCCAAAACAAATAATATTTTATCACCATTAGATAGCCCAGTTCATAGTGAGTTAAGTGATAACAAACATATGAAAGTTAGTATAATTTTACTATACACAGGGTGAATTCAAATTCATTTATTTGCCAGGAAACAAAGCATTTATACAAAGTACAGTCTGCATTAGCATCGTCAAATTTAAAACTAAACTATTTTAGTACTTAAAAGCTATGGACAATAAATTACAAGAAAATCACAAAATGTATGATGACTAAATAAAAACATATAAAAATAAACCTAAAGAAGGAAACATTACACATGAAGCAAAGAGTAAGTCACATAAGGTGGTTTATCACTTAGGCTACCGTATACTACAAGATCAAAATGTACAATATGTATGCCTAACACATACTAAGTTAATTTAAGAATACATAACAATAAATATTTACACAACAAGTACGAGAAGTGTATATGTAAAAACACAAGTCACAAGTTAAACGATGATATACATGTACAAGATATAACACATTTATCAACTCAAGGTGGCCACAGTTATTGGAATCTCAAAAAGTACCAATTTTACAACAAACTTTAAATGGGAAATTTAACCTTATTTCTCGTGTTCATTATAATCACGTAGTTCAAATTTTGGTCGCCATTTTCTAATTAGTAGACAACTTTAAAATAACTTAAAGTGACCCGTATTTTGCATGATGGATTTAGGTTTTACTAGCGATTCTAAGAATTTCTTATTCTTGGTATTATTTTGATATACTCAACCGTTTCGACACTGCTGAAAGTTTCAGAAATCCTCATTTCAACAAGTTATTAAGAGTCTGAATAACAAGCCCAAATAACATTCCTACTGATTGAAAGAAAAAAAAACACAACATATTAACTAATTACCGTACACTAATGGAAACAATACTACCATTAACATTTAAACTTTTTTGTTTTCACATAATTAAATAACCTTAAAAATAAAATTTTATTTATTTTATAGGCTCCAATTACAATTCAGCAAAGAACCTAACTATATTTCCTCGAGCCAATAGTTATTTGGAAAATTTTTGGTTAGTTAGTGTGAAATCATTTTTCAAAATGATTAGCGTTGGTATATAAAAAGAAAACGAAGCAAAAGATATTGTATTTCTTTTGCTTCGTTTTCTTTTTATATTCCAATTTAGATCTAACAATCACAAATACTGTATTGGAAATAAATACTCTTTCAACATTTTTAGAAAATCAACCCAAAGTGACCTAATTCCATATAATTCTAACCACCCATGGAAGTACCTACAAATTATCTAGTTTCAGATCAATGATAAACAGAATGTTAAACATCCCACTGAAAAATCTGATTATGAAGAAGAAAAAACAACAATAAAATACTTAGCTTCGATAAATGGTTACAATCTAACAATTGTTGAGAAAATAATAAAAGGAAACAAAAATAATAAAATGAAACAAAAAGAAATGAAAAAATATATCAGTGTTCCTTACAATACAAAAATGAATAAGGCTATTAGAAAGACTTTTCAACACAGTAAATATACACTCAGTTATAACAATATTTTTACTTTAATTAACAAACTATCTAACGAAGAAAATAAAATAACAAATATGAAAAATCTGGAATATATAAAATACAATGCTATATATTCCATAGTATAATAGAAGGTCTATGATCATACAACCTGCAATTTTTGCAGTTTGAGTTTTTATAGTAGTTGACTGACTCTAACTTTAGGGAAAACTAATATTTTATTTTATCCTAAGTATGTTGGTAAGACAAACAAAAAAAGTTAACTTTTTAAACCACTTGCATGGAAATTGAAAAGTAAAGTGGTTTTAGGATGTTCACCAGAAAATTCTTAATTTGTAAGTTTGATTTAGAATTGATTGATGTATGAAATATTCGACAAACTTCGAAAATATTTAATTTACTGTGAACAGATTTAAAATTGTTGCATTCAAATTCTGGCTGAAATGTTTGCTATAATGTGCACGTATTTACTGTCAGATTGCAGCCACAATTAGAGGGTTTATTTTTCATTCACTAGCTAACCTCAACAAGAGTTCGTAATCCTTGGTAAGGCAAGTAACTTATTTTTAATACATTTACTATAAAAATCTATATTAATAATGAATGAGGGACCCTTTACTAGAGATATTTGTAAAACTAACCTGTAAGAGGAGTTGGTCTAATAGTCTAACTGCTAATTTGCCAGTTCTAGGAGAGAAGGTTATTGGCTTAAGGTGTAACATAATTAGTATTTAAAGACATTAACAGATGTATGTTATTGCCCGCTTTTATATTGCTGTAATTGAAATTAAGCTTATGTTAAAGAGAAGCGTTTTTACCCCTTTAAGAGCCGTGCCTGTATGCTTTGCTTATATCTCGTAATTGTCTTCTTAATATATTATAGGCCACTTACAAGACCCTCTCTGAAATCTTTTACAGGGTATACAAACTAGCATGTAAACACTGTTTACAACAAATATAAAACTAGTAATTTTAACAGGTAATTTTAACCCTTTGGAGAGAAGTTCGTAGTTGTAGCAAATACACAGACTTCTGATCTTTCTATGTGGATGGATGATAGACAGTCAATGTCATAATAGAGTGGGTGGGCTATGAACTATTAGATTTGGTGAACTACTAGGCTTGTTTATTGTATCATTAGAATGATTTTCATTTCATTTTAAAATTGTTGTCCAGGTTTTGGTTGTGTCATGAAAACAGTGTCTTGTTGTGGGGTCTTATAAAACGGGAAGTAAATAATTTATTTAACAAAATTGTTGATTGGAGTGATTTATTTTCTTATAACAGTGATTATAATGATCCCTTGTATAGTCAAAATGAACAAAGTGTTCATTTGTCATGGGGCCAATTAATCACACTTTCTAAGGAAAAGTCGGTCTTATTTTATAACAATGACCACATCCCCTCGTCATTCTAGTCATCACACTCATTCAAAATCCATATCTGCCCATATCTTGACAATTGGCGTTTTGCAAATAAATAAATACATTTTGAAAGCACTATTGAGAGTAGTGACCTAAAATCTCCAGCCAAAGGATGTACTAAACAAGCAAAAGGCCTGCCTAACAAAAATGGTTGATTTGGTAATATATATCTGGACTGATGATCCTTTTGATCCAGTTGTTTATAATTTTTACTCATCAAATAGGGAAATACAATTTTTTTAGTGATATTTTTGCATAGGGAGGTAAGTAGGTGCTATTAACTCAGATGTTGAGAGGTAAAGCATTGTCCCCCACCAAATTCTATACCTATGAGCTAGCCTACTTCAATTTATTTTTAATCTTACTCTTTTGGAACTAAAGGTCAAAGAAACTCACAGGTAAGCCCAACAGTACTTAAACAATAATATTCTCAACATGTTATTGTCAAATAAATTTAAGTGCTAGAAAGCGAATAGTATTGATGAAATCAGAGCTTTGCTGATTGTTATCATAAACATGGGACTGATGAAAAACTCCAATGAAAAGTTACAAAGCTGATTACCAGGCCATATGTTGGTTTTAAAGAACGTAATAGGTTTGAAGGTATTTATTGTTTTTTTTTCTTTTCACAAACAATGACCATAGGCCTAATAAACCTCGATACAGCCCTTGTGCTAAGTTCAAACCAATCGTAGACCATGCAAACAATATATTTAGACATTACTACACAACTTATCAACATTCATCCCTGGATGATGGGCTAGTTGATACAAAGAAGCTATTCAGTTTCTTTTTTATATTTGGTATAGAGTAGGCTTTTCTTTTAGAATGTCTTCTTCTTAAAAGAGCAAGTATCATTTAGCATTTATTTACAATTATAATGTTTCCATTTTAAAATCATGTCTTCTTCTTTTTCAGGGTTGTGAACATAAAATTACAATAGAATGTTTCATCTGACTGATGGACTGTGAGAAGAAAGCTGATGGGGCTTATACATTGGAATGTGGTGTTTGTTTTTGCTCTTGCTGTATTGACAGAGGAGCAAGGTACATTATTGTTTATCAATTATTTTAACCTTGCTGATGCACGTATATAATAGGCAACATAAATGAAACGGTTTAATTACACATTTAAAAATGGTGCAAATACATTGGATTAATTTATTCTCTATTCTTTGAATAGGTCATGAAGTTCTGAACTTTTGTTTCCAGATTACACTAATGTTAAAAACATCAGTTTAGAGTTTATTTTACTTAGGTTTTAATTCACCATGTTTCATTACTATAATCAAAATGTAGTGTTAAGATTCTGTTTAATCATACTTAAATTTTATTCTTATTTAAGTAAAATACAAATCATTGATGATCATATTTTTATTATATCATATACATTCTTTATATCTTGCATGGTACTGTTTCCATGCCCCTACCAAGGTGTTGTTTGCACTTTGACTTGAACGTTCATAAAAGTTGAGCTCTGCCACACTAGGTTATACACCTTTGTTAAACAGTGCTATTTAATTGTTTACTTAAACTTAACTGTTACATTAATACAAACTGATAAATCCCTGTAAAAAGTAACTGTATTAAAACTGTGAAGTCACAAGAAATACTTCACATCACCATACACAATGAAATTAATAATGATTTGATGCAAGGTCCATTCTGCAAGACTCAAACCCCTTCATGTTACCTTTTATTCAAGATAACTTTAAAATGTTATTTAAACAATAATCAGAGCTCTGCTAAGGGTTCAATTCATACCAAATTATTACATATTGGAAGTTCCTTTTAACTTTCTAATTGGCAATTGCCATATATAAAACATGCATGGCTGTAACCAAGGTGGCATCTCCAGATATACAGCTTTATGTTGATATTGCTACAACATGTATGCCTGTAACCAAGGTGGCATCTCCAGATATACAGCTTTATGTTGATATTGCTACAACATGTATGCCTGTAACCAAGGTGGCATCTCCAGATATACATCTTTATGTTGATATTGCTACAAAATGTATGGCTGTAACCAAGGTAGCATCTCCAGATATACAGCTTTATGTTGATATTGCTACAACATGTATGGCTGTAACCAAGGTGGCATCTCCAGATATACAGCTTTATGTTGATATTGCTACAAAATGTATGGCTGTAACCAAGGTAGCATCTCCAGATATACATCTTTATGTTGATATTGCTACAACATGTATGGCTGTAACCAAGGTGGCATCTCCAGATATACAGCTTTATGTTGATATTGCTACATGTATGGCTGTAACCAAGGTAGCATCTCCAGATATACATCTTTATGTTGATATTGCTACAACATGTATGGCTGTAACCAAGGTGGCATCTCCAGATATACAGCTTTATGTTGATATTGCTACATGTATGGCTGTAACCAAGGTAGCATCTCCAGATATACAGCTTTATGTTGATATTGCTACAACATGTATGCCTGTAACCAAGGTGGCATCTCCAGATATACAGCTTTATGTTGATATTGCTACAACATGTATGGCTGTAACCAAGGTAGCATCTCCAGATATACATCTTTATGTTGATATTGCTACAACATGTATGGCTGTAACCAAGGTGGCATCTCCAGATATACAGCTTTATGTTGATATTGCTACATGTATGGCTGTAACCAAGGTAGCATCTCCAGATATACAGCTTTATGTTGATATTGCTACATGTATGGCTGTAACCAAGGTAGCATCTCCAGATATACAGCTTTATGTTGATATTGCTACATGTATGGCTGTAACCAAGGTAGCATCTCCAGATATACAGCTTTATGTTGATATTGCTACATGTATGGCTGTAACCAAGGTGGCATCTCCAGATATACAGCTTTATGTTGATATTGCTACATGTATGGCTGTAACCAAGGTAGCATCTCCAGATATACATCTTTATGTTGATATTGCTACAACATGTATGGCTGTAACCAAGGTGGCATCTCCAGATATACAGCTTTATGTTGATATTGCTACAAAATGTATGGCTGTAACCAAGGTAGCATCTCCAGATATACATCTTTATGTTGATATTGCTACAAAATGTATGGCTGTAACCAAGGTAGCATCTCCAGATATACATCTTTATGTTGATATTGCTACAACATGTATGGCTGTAACCAAGGTGGCATCTCCAGATATACAGCTTTATGTTGATATTGCTACAACATGTATGCCTGTAACCAAGGTAGCATCTCCAGATATACATCTTTATGTTGATATTGCTACAAAATGTATGGCTGTAACCAAGGTAGCATCTCCAGATATACATCTTTATGTTGATATTGCTACAACATGTATGGCTGTAACCAAGGTGGCATCTCCAGATATACAGCTTTATGTTGATATTGCTACAACATGTATGCCTGTAACCAAGGTGGCATCTCCAGATATACATCTTTATGTTGATATTGCTACAACATGTATGCCTGTAACCAAGGTAGCATCTTATGTTGATATTGCTACAACATGTATGGCTGTAACCAAGGTGGCATCTCCAGATATACAGCTTTATGTTGATATTGCTACAACATGTATGCCTGTAACCAAGGTGGCATCTCCAGATATACATCTTTATGTTGATATTGCTACAACATGTATGCCTGTAACCAAGGTGGCATCTCCAGATATACAGCTTTATGTTGATATTGCTACAAAATGTATGGCTGTAACCAAGGTAGCATCTTATGTTGATATTGCTACAACATGTATGGCTGTAACCAAGGTGGCATCTCCAGATATACAGCTTTATGTTGATATTGCTACAAAATGTATGGCTGTAACCAAGGTAGCATCTCCAGATATACATCTTTATGTTGATATTGCTACAACATGTATGCCTGTAACCAAGGTGGCATCTCCAGATATACAGCTTTATGTTGATATTGCTACAAAATGTATGGCTGTAACCAAGGTAGCATCTCCAGATATACATCTTTATGTTGATATTGCTACAACATGTATGGCTGTAACCAAGGTGGCATCTCCAGATATACATCTTTATGTTGATATTGCTACAAAATGTATGGCTGTAACCAAGGTAGCATCTCCAGATGTACATCTTTATGTTGATATTGCTACAACATGTATGGCTGTAACCAAGGTGGCATCTCCAGATATACAGCTTTATGTTGATATTGCTACAACATGTATGGCTGTAACCAAGGTGGCATCTCCAGATATATAGCTTTATGTTGATATTGCTACAAAATGTATGGCTGTAACCAAGGTAGCATCTCCAGATGTACATCTTTATGTTGATATTTCTACAACATGTATGGCTGTAACCAAGGTGGCATCTCCAGATATACAGCTTTATGTTGATATTGCTACAACATGTATGCCTGTAACCAAGGTGGCATCTCCAGATATACACCTGTATGTTGATATTGCTACAAAATGTATGGCTGTAACCAAGGTAGCATCTCCAGATATACACCTGTATGTTGATATTGCTACAACATGTATGCCTGTAACCAAGGTGGCATCTCCAGATATACAGCTTTATGTTGATATTGCTACAACATGTATGCCTGTAACCAAGGTGGCATCTCCAGATATACACCTGTATGTTGATATTGCTACAAAATGTATGGCTGTAACCAAGGTGGCATCTCCAGATATACAGCTTTATGTTGATATTGCTATTTTTATCCCAAACATATACTTTTAATTTAAATGCATTTTATGTTATATATTAAGAAAAACAACTTTCTGAAAATGTTGGTATGACAAGTTTTAATTTTATTATTTTTGTGATAATCGCATCTTCAACAGTCAATTAGTTGGATGATGAACAGCGACACAGCATAAAGAACAGTATCAACATTTCTCACCATTGTACACATTATAAATAATATGGTAAGAAGCATAAACAATTATCTTATACTTACGGACTTCACTCATAATTATAAATGGTTGATTTATATAAAAATAAGTTACTGTCATACTATTCATACAAAAAAGATTACCGAAAGACTATATTCAGTTATCATGGAAACAAAGCAGATTTATGAAAGTTAATGTTTTACTGTGTTTATTTTCAATCAATCACCTATACTATACTGTATTGATATTTTTTTAAGGAAGTAAAAGGTTTGATGTATAGTAAATTTAAATTTTTTACTAATTTTAGTTAGATAAACACTAATACGGAATTTTATAAAAATTATAGAAGTTTTTTTTTATTTAGTTCCTTTCTTGTAAAAAAATGTTGTACTAAAGTATTATTTAACACCATACACACACCATTATTTTAGAGGTTATTGTGAACAAAATGGTGAATAATTTGGTGTATTTAAAATCTGTTTTAGGGCACTTACAAAATTTATCAGCATTTAGCAGAAGTAAGCAACCAATCAAAAGTATAATCACACCAACAAATTTAGGGAGGGTTGAAGTGTGTTGTTAAGGACACAGTTTTTGTACTATTTATATATTTTGCTTTCAGTCTGCCCTTGATTTCAATATAAAAACTACCTTGCCTCTATCTAAAGTACAGTTGGTTTGCAATATAATCTATCTCCTCTAACTTAAATTTTTAAAGTGACAGCAAAATCAAGATCATTATTAGAACAGTAATATTTCTTTTCATTGAAATAACGGCTAGTTTTAATTATGAGCAATACTTCAGCGTGAATTGAACTTCAGAACTGAACTAGTTTTAACAATGGCAAACAAGAATATTATAATATGAGTTAGAATAGGACTTTTTTCTAGTCTCAAAATTAAAATTATGGTAGAGAAATATTATAACTCTGTATTTTTTGTTGAAGAATTACTTTTGGCAACATTTTCCTTAAACACACATACATTTAATATTACGTTTATATTGGCCTACATTTGCTAATTAACAACAATTCGGCAATGCTTGTCTAGACTTTTGATACTACTTGCTTTTTACTTTTACTGTGGAAACACCTAATTTTTTGTTGGTAAGTATTAGTTGACAATTTTTTTTTAATTGATAAAAAGAAAGTGAAGATGATGTAAAGACGAAACTAGGCTAAACTAGACAGGAACTGTAAATTATATTACAAGGTTACTCTGACCTACTATAATATAACTTGAGATTTTTGTATCAACCTATACATTTTCCCCTCATTTCTTGGTTCACTGTGTTTGGTTGATATTTTATTTGCATGATTTAAATAAGGATAGTACATTGACAATTACACAAATTAATCTTCCAGTTATAGTTTATAGATATTTGTCGCTGCTTTTGTTATCTGTAATAATTATGGGAATCACTTTGTTACAGAGATGTCCCATGGCAAGTGCGCTCCGTACAGTGGGAAGGTGTGCAAACACTACTTGGCAGGTGCTGGTCAAGTCTGGTTTAACAGTTCTGATTCAGGGGGGAGGAATGAAAACATTACTGCTGGTCTCTGGGATGAAATGATCAAAACTCTTCAGGAACCATGCAGAAGTGCTGCAGAAGTGAGTATCAGCACAGTAGACTCTCTGTTATCCAATTTGATTGTGGCCTAGACTCCCTCGATCAAGAAAAAAAAAAAAACAGAGGTTAAGCATTTTATGGTAAAAATTATTTAAAAAGCCATGAAAATTTGCAAAAATTAAGAAAAAATGCAAAATAAGCATAGAGTTCTGTAGAAAGTAGGACACTGGCTATGTTTTTTTGCAGAATATCTAGATATTGAGAATTCAGGAATAAATATTACATTTTAAAAGTGAATCAGTCAGGAAAAAGTGCAATATTAGGATTTAATGGTAAAAGATCTAGAAAAAATTCCCATAGCCAGGATTATGACTAGGAAATTTCCTCTAATGTAATGTTTGATGATAATGATAGCGAAGCATTCCTTTGTGTTGTTCCGTCTCCAATATCATTATTTCATTCTTCAGTACAGCAGCTGAAACAAGAGAGGTGACATGCACGAAAGGGGAGTGTATTATAGTATAGTGCGGACATAAGGAGGGAGGTGAAAGTGATGCAGATTCACTCAGTTGATCTGGGATTGCTTGACCGAATGGCTTCTCTGCTGCTTAGTTGTCTATTAGCTCTATGTGCGTAATAGTCTGTGTGTGTTGTGCTATCGTTTATAAAACATTTTTGAACTAAACATTTTTCACAAAATTTTGTTTTGAATTTGTTAAAATATTTTTAATAAAGCAGTAAATTATAACTGTAACAAATATTTAATCTCCGTACTATGTCCATTTTATTTAATCATGTAAATACAAATTCATTAGTTTTGTTTTTATTTTTTAATAAAATTATCTTTACTAGTGTTATCTGAATTTAAATAACACCAATTTATCAAGTTATAAGTGATTCTTGTAGTGCATAATATTTTAGATCCATAATAAATGTACGAGAATGCATTCCCAATATAGTATCATGGAATAGCAGTCATCCTATATACTTAACACACGTTTTTACTCAAGAAAGGACTTTTTTTAATGTACTCCGTTTTAACCGAACTGCTTTGGTCCAATCAAATTCGGTTAAACTAGATTCCAGTGTATTGACTAGCCCAACCCACACAGTATTTAAAAAATCGGCTCGACCACAATACTAAAGAATGTAAGCAGCAATCAAGCCAAAAGAGTGCTATTAGAAGAGAGACCCTTAATTAAGTTATCACAGCCAGCTTTGATAATTAATAAATTAGGAATATTTATTCCCCAAATCAATATATTCCCATAAACCAAATTACTCTAGACTACTAATTAAGCTGGCTGCGAGACTGTGAATGGGTGAGCCACAGTTGACTGACATACCAACATTTAAGAGAAATCAGATTATTACTTATACTTATTATTATTACTTATCAGTTATGTCCCCATTTTAGATTAATTTACTCCTCCCTTCCCTGCAAAGATAATTCTACCTGACATTTAATTTATCAGCTGCCCCAAAGATAAATTAATATTAAAGAATTAATCTTAGCCAATAGTGCAGGTGTCTTGAGCTCCCCTTCCTGTTTTTGTGGTTGCCGCCGTTGAACTACTCCAAACTAAATAAATCGTTCCCTCCCCTAAAGCCTCACCGGTCAGCTGCATGCAATACTGCCAACTGAAAAACGTGTCAGTCGATCTGCCACATTCTGATGACTATACCTCGGTTAACCCAGAGGTTTGGTTGATCGGGACTTGGATAAGCGAGACTCTACTGTACAAGGCAGATATTGAATGAACAACTAGTCAATGTTAAGTGACAATAGTGTTTAAGTAGGAGTAGTTCATTCTAAAGTGCTAAATTAGTGTCTAGTAGTTTATATTTGTAAGTATCTCATACTACTATTGTGAAATTTAGTTAGTGTTTGTTAACAAAAGAAACAATTACTAGCCACAAAATAGAATCACCTTATTATTAAAAAACCTGTAGAACCATAACAATATATTTTACCAACTACATAATATAGACAGGATATGAATATTGGTGTAGCGTTCAGGTTAAATGAAACCAATCTGCAAATGGACCCCTAAAGCCACCCCTGGGACACAGCATGAACTTTTGGCTTGTTTATTGAAATTACTTTCTGGAATAATTTATTTTTTTTAAGACAGAGATATTTTACTCCATGCTACTCCTTTCATCTTTGACCCTTCAAAAGTTGCCGTAGCCCAATAAATAACATCAGTTTTATGTTTGGTTACTTGAAATAGGTTCGATCTCAAAGTTGGTTCTTGATTTACTTTGTGCCATATACTTAAATATTTAGTTATAAAGTATTCAGTTTATTAATAGTTATTCAGCTTATGCTTAAGTTCGACTAAAGATAAGGTTTTAGGTTAGGTGAAAAGGCACTAGGCCAGGAATTAGTATATTAGGAGAGATAGGCCATCAGAAAACTTATTTAAGAACACAAGCCCACTAAGAGCACAGTAGTAGCAAACAAACAGATGACACATGTTGCACAAATTTTCTGTGCCACTGGCACTTTTCTTAGGTTAGTAGAGAGAGAGAGAGAGAGAGAGAGAGTGCCACCTGAGGAAAGAGTCAGTGGCACAGAAAATTTGTGCAACACGTGTCATCTGTTTGCTACTACTGTAGTGTTAGTGGACTTGTCTTCTTAGGTAAGTTTGCTGATATCATGTCTCTCCTAATATACTAAGGATAATGTTTATATACTATGCCTAAATGTATAGTACAGGTAGTCCTCGTTATACCCGGTCCCGATTTACGCGGTTTCGCTTATACGTGGATGGGCCGGACCCCCCACCAACACCAACCCACCAACATTCCACATTCCTCAGGCGCGCCCCACCCGTCTATCTGTCTCTTTCTCTCGAGCACTGTTGTTTATTTATTCACATTAGTGGTGTACAATTTACTTCTTGTGGCGTGGCATTGTGAACAATATTGTTGTGAGTTGTGTTATAATGTCAGGAAAACGTGAGAAGAAACAGATAGATGTAAGTAATAAACGTGTTAGACATTCTCTTTCTTTAGAAGTTAAACTTAAAGTTTTAAAACGTCTCGATAAAGGGGAGCGTATAATTGATATCCACCGAGTGATGGGCCTTCCAGAGTCATCTATTAGGACAATCAGATCAAATGCTGAAACTATTCGTAAGAGTGTGCAGTCTTGTTTAAGTTTAGCACGTGTATCTAAGTCCAGATCTGATTCGATGGAGAAAATGGAAAAACTACTGTCAAACTGGATTGAACATTATAATCAGCTCCATGCACCCATTTCGATGGCAGTCATCCAAGAGAAAGCAAGAGCTATCTATACAGAAATTACTAAGGATGATCAAAACGCCCCAGATGCCAGTAAAGGGTGGTTTGACCGTTTCAAGGCACGCAACGCTTTTCACAGTTTAAAATTAACAGGTGAGGCGGCATCGGCAGACAATGTAGGCTCTGAAACTTTTAAGGCTATAACTTTTAAAAATTTTATTGAAAAGGAGGGGTATACGGCCAAACAGGTTTTTAACCTTGATGAAACTGGCCTATTTTGGAAGTGAATGCCAAGCAAAACATTTATTTCTATTGAGGAGAAAACTGCTCCTGGATTTAAAGCTGCTAAAGATCGCTGCACATTACTCTTTGGTGCAAATGCTTCTGGGGATTTCAAACTTAAACCACTGATGGTTTACCATTCAGAAAACCCCAGAGCACTAAAAGGCTGTGACAAATATATGTTGCCTGTATTGTGGAGGTCGAGTAAAAAAGGCTGGATGACGGGTAAAATATTTCATGATTATATTTCACTAGTGCTGCAAAATTATTTAAAAGTGTATTGCTATGAAGAAAAGATTCCTTTTAAAATTTTGATTCTGGTAGATAATGTTCCAAGCCACCCTCCTGAAATAAGTGAAATAAATGAGAACATTAAAGTTATGTTTCTACCCCCGAACACTAGTCCATATTGCAGCCTATGGACCAAGGTGTTATTTCAGCTTTTAAAGCCAACTATCTTAAACATACATTTTCTTTACTGATTAAAACTTGTGATGCTGATGATAAATTATCTATTAAGGACTTTTGGAAACAGTTCAACATCAAAATGGCTATTGATATCATAGGCAAATCCTGGAATGAATTGAAACCTAAATGTATGAATGGTGTTTGGAAAAATTTGTGGCCAGAAATCGTCAAATATGATGTAGAAATGACTGAAAATGTCAGAACAATGTCAAAAGATATTGTGAATATGGCACAGCGTGTGGGATTCACAGACGTAGATGAAGCGGATTTTGATGAATAGATTACACTACAAGAAGAGCTAAGTACCGAAGACCTATTAACAATAGAAGATGATAGGTTTTCTGAAGGATCCGATAAGGAAGAAGAATCTGAAAGTGTTAAAACCTTAACTAGTAAAGGAATGGCAGAGGCTTTCTGTATGATTAATAACACTTTAAATTATTTTGAAGAGAACGACCCAGATGACACGAGGAGGGCTAAGGTTAAAAGGGAAGTTGAGAATGTGATTAAGTGTTATCGTGAACTATATAACAATAAATTAAAAACAACAACCCAGCTCTCGATTAAGACATTTTTCTCCCAAACAGCTGAAAAGGTACAAACACCTGGTAAGCAGACGTCAGACGTAAACAAAGGCGGGCAGTCTGACCCTCCCAGCCCAGTGGCAGGCACATCAAAAGATTGAACTACTGTATATGATGTACTTTTTTAGTTATGGACTGTACAGTACTTTTATTACTTTTTAATATCCTTTTCTCTTTGAATTTAATTTTTAATTAAAGTATGCCTATATACATTTATACTGTACGTTTTTATTTTGTTTGTTCATGTAGTAGTCAAATTTGAATTCAATAAAAGGTGTTCATGAATTATTATAGGCCTACATTTTTATTATATTTCCAAAACAATTAATTAATCTTTTGATAATCTTATGATATTGTAGTTTGAATTGCGTACGGTACTAATAAGCAGTAGGCCGGCCTGCTGTGGCTACAGTGGCGTAACCCGCTTTAGCTCCGACTCATCATACGCGGTTTCGTTATAAGCGGCGCTTAGGCGGAACGTATCTACCACATATAACGAGGACTACCTGTATGTATTTACAATATATTTATATCTTTTTTCTTATTTCAGAAAATGCTGTGCCATTACGCATTTCCACAATGTCACATAGTGAAAGGGTTTCCTGTAGGACTACCTCTGTGTTATGAAGACTGTATCGCAATCAGAGATCTTTTCTGTTACAATGCCTGGGCACTGATTGAGAACAACAAGCAACACGGTGTTGTTTATTCAACAAGAGGTCATTTTCGATTACCTAATTGCACAGATTTGCCCAGACTTCAGACTGACAAGCCTGTTTGTTCACATGCCAAACTCACTGAATTGAAACAAGATGAAGTTACATGTAAGTTTTACAATTATTATTCCATGATTGTATATAAGTGAGGACAGTTCAGCTAGGTTCATTAGCAGGTACTGGACAAATAGTTCACTCTTAAGAAACACATACAATGTTTTATTTTCTATTTTCTTCAATAGACATTTTCTCTTTGCCCTGATAAAGTTACCCAAAGGAGTGAAATATTAAATTTTTTCTATGTAATGTACATTAATTATTCATTAGTATTTTTGGAACTTTACTTGTTACTAATAGATAGATATATTTTTAAAACAATTTTATTAGGTATGACAACAGCAATATGTAGTGTCAGATATAACTATACAGTAAACTAACTCTAATAAGTAAATAAATAAACGAAGAAAATAAAATAACATAAAGAAATAATTTTGATGAGTAGCATAATAGTTTCAGAGTATAACAGTAAATTTCACTTTTATTTATGTTTGTTTAACTTTTTTGCTTGACTTGCCAGTTCGCATGGGCCTACAAGCCTTTACATGCATTATTTAAAGAATGAAATACCTATTGATAACTAAGTTGGAGATTCAACCCTGGACTCCGCAGTCCGAAACCTAAACTACTGAGACACCACATTGGCTATTTGAATTATTTTCAATACCTTCAAATGAATTAAATGTTCAGTTTCTAAAATGGATATTTATTGAGTCAAACTATACAAAGAGAAACAAGATTTACAGAAATGGAATGACTATTAAAAAGAAAGCTACAAATAGCACTGAATGATTTCTTCATGTTATATAACCAATTAAATTACTGTGAATTATATATACAATTAATTCTTAATTTAATTCACCAAGATATTTATATCACAGCTAACGTGCTGGTGAATTAGCTATAAATACTTACCGCTATTTATACCTTTCTATTCAGTACAAAAATGTTTAATTTCAGTCGGTTTTATCTTTTTTTTTTTTAACTTGAATGTTGTAGGCTTGCAGTATTAACCTATTATGCATGACATTATAAAGTGTTTTCTTAGATATGTTTAATCCAACCGCTACAATGTATGTTTGATTGAAGGCATGTATGTGATATGCAAAAATGTAATGCAACTGTTTATACATGAAACTGCAGGTGATAGATGAAAACATGTTTGGGTAGATTTTTTCTGGCATGAGATACAATACTAAGAGAAGACATCTGTTCTCTTGTTTTTGGCCAGTCTGAGAATGCTTTACAATTTATATCTCTAAAGTGGTTGAACCATAACATAGTTTTTTCATCATATGTTTTTGTACGGAATAAGTTTCTCATAAGTGACATTGTAGGTTAACTATTTATTGATTTTATCTTTGTGGACAAAAAACGTAAAATGTGTAAATGTAAACAATATATGAGCTGTAGTTGAAATGGCAGTTAGTAGCTTATATTTGTTTTGCATTTCTCAGTCAACATTTCACTCTCTTTGTATGACCATTTATTTTGCTTTTGGATTTATTGTTAATTTCCAAGTTATCTCCAATAGTTTTTGAATACAGCTTGTTCAAGATCACACAGTTCCTTTTTAAATAGTGTATACAGTATTTCTATCGATTGTATTGATTATCAAGTTGATAGCGATTCAGTACTATTCAACATGAGAGTGGCCTAGAGAATCTAATTCTTATGAGTTGGTTTGTTTACAAAGAAGCATAAGTTAGTGTAAAAAGCATAGTTCCTTAAATCTCCAGGAGTAATTTAAATGTGGTGCATGATATTACAAATAAACATAAAATTAATAACATCAACAAGCCACTTAGTCACCAAAGATACCATTTAATGTGTTAAACTTTGAATGAGTGTGATGGGAAATATTAATTTTTTATTCAAATAGAGTAAGTAAAAGAGCCCTGCAGTTTGTATTTCAGGGTTAAGCCATGCTATTGGGTGCCCTGTAGCTCATCATAGCAAAGCACTTAAGGACAATTAAAGCAAAGTTCTTGGACAATTACAATTATAAAGCAATCTCTATTAAAATAGCAAATTAAAGTTAAACTATTTAAACTCTTGTTAGCCCATTAGATTTCATGATGTGTACCTGATTTACTTATTTGAACATGAATTTAATGATAAATTACATTAAACCGATAATTGTGCATCTTTCAGATCTAGGATTATTATTTAGTTTCTAACCTTTTTTTTATTATTTTATTTTATTGCGTTGTAACAATTTTAACAAGTCATGCAATCGTCAATATTATATACAGAAATATTTAAAATGTGTTAAAAATTCTAAAACTAAACAACAAATGGTCATTCACCTCGCATTCATATACATTACTACTACATTACTAACATTCATACAGCCACAATCATAATGCCTTCCTGTCCTGCTGTTTAATCATCCCAGCGACTCATCATGAACTCATCCACAGAATAGAAAGCTTTAGCCATCAAGAGGTGTCTAAGTCGAGTTTTGAATTGACTTTGGTTGTTAATTGAAAATTCCTCAGGGAGCCTGTTGATTAGTCTGACACCAACCTGATGTGGCATGTGGTCTGATAGTGCCAATCTGTATTGCTGTGTTCGGAGGTTGTCCCTGCCTCTAGTGTAGTATTGGTGAACGTTCCTGCCACGAATTAAGGAAGAACGTGATCTGCAGTATAGTATCACCTCATACATATAAAGTCAGTAATTTTAACTCCCTAAAAGAATTCCGGCACGACTCTCTGTGGTTCAACTTAGCAATTATTCTAACAGCCTTTTTTTGAAGTTTAAAAACTCTTTCAATTTTGCTTTTTGCACAACCTCCCCAAAGTCTCACTCCATATTCCAGATGTGAATACACCATGCCCATGAGTAAGACACCATACACGAATAGGCCATGAGTAAGACACTAGGGGAACAGAACTTTGCGCAAGATTGCGCAACGCATATATACCTGAAGCAATTTTACCACAAACGTGGTCAATATGATCGTCCCAAGTCAGTCCTCTATCAAGGAACATTCCAAGGAATTTTGTGGAATTTACCGCCTCTAAAAGAGTGTCATCCACGAAGACATGGGGTTGAGATTGGAGCTCCTGCTGTCGCAGGCAAAAACTCATTATGTTGGATTTGGTTTTATTTGATTTTAGATTCAGTTCACTGAAATGTTGGATGCAAGAACTCAGCTCTATAAAAGCTGTTATTTCTAATTCTTTGAATGTCTTTCCTTTAATACAGAGAGTCGTATCATCTGCATATTGAATCAGTTCTCCGTTCTGGATCACTGTGTTCAATCTGCACACATAGATTAAAAAAAGAAGTGGTCCAAGAATAGATCCCTGGGGGACTCCATGAACCATTCTATTTTTATTTGAAGTTATATTTGAGATTTGTACACACTGGTGTCGATCTTTAAGATACGAAGTGAGCCAACTGTGTGTAAACCTCTAACTCCAGATTTTTCTAAAAGGTGCAGCAGTGTCTGTCTCATGGTGCACACAATCAAATGCTTTGGAGAGGTCAAGAAAAATACTAAGCACTTGTTCTTTACTCTCCAAGCCATCGACAATGGTGTCCAAAAGTTTATTGATTGCATCAATTGTGGATCTTTCCTTTCTGAATCCAAATTGTTCTGGATTCAATAAATTGTGACTATCTATGAAGCTTGAAAGTCTATCATAGAAGATCCTTTCGTAGATCTTACTAAAGACAGGAAGAATTGAAATAGGACGATAATTGCTCGCGAGTGAAGGGTCATCTTTTTTGTGAATTGGAACAACTTTTGCAGTCTTCAAAAGTGACGGAAAACGTCCTGTTTCAAATGAAAAATTTATCAATTTTGTGAGTGGCTTCAGTAAGTGCTGAAAGCAGCGTTTTAAAAGCCATACAGATAAGCCATCGGCGTCACAGGTTTTTTTTGGGTGCAGCCTCTGAATGGCACTAGCCACCTCCTTCTCACATACAGGGGTCAAGGCCATGGATGCAACTGGCTCTCCAATATAATTTATGAATTGGGGTTTATTAAACATTGGGTCCGGTGAAGCTACAGTGGAAAAAATCTGTTAAATTCATTTGCAACAGTTAGTTTATCTTGAACTATATCTTCTCCAATTTTTATTTCGATTGGTTTGGATTTATTGAAAAATTTTGATTGTTGTGCTGACGAGTAGATAATTTTCCAAGCGGTTTTTGAAAAATTCTCGCAATTGCTCAAGACTTTATTGGTGTCATAGGCTTTAGCAGCTTGTATGACTTTTCTATAAATTTGTCTATATCTTCTGAAAAAGGTTTTGAAATTTTCGTTTTGGGTTGTTACGAATATTTTGTGAAAGAATTTGAGTTTTTCCCGTGAGATAAGAATTCCCTTGGTTATCCAAGAACAAGTTTTCGGGTGTTTTGATTGTTTAGTATTCTTGAAAGGGCAGGCTATGTCTACGTAATATAAAAATCCATTGTGAAAAGCATGATACATGTCATCAACATTATCATAGCTATTCAAATAGTGCCATGTCTCTCGTTTTAACAGATTATTGAGTAGACTGGCGTTTTGGGAATTAATATTCCGGGCAATATTGACTGGTGAAGAGTGAGCTTCCAAAGTGCATCCACGAACCACAACCCCGAGTGCATAGTGATCAGATACGGCAGTGTTCAGAACAGAGACTGTCACATGAGGTATGTTAGTAATTACGTTGTCGATGGCAGTACTCGACATAGCAGTCACTCGTGTAGGTGAGTTCACGGACCAATTTAAATTGAAAGTACTTAAGATATCGCGAAGTCGCTGGGTGAGGGGGCATGTGGGTTCCATTACATTAATGTTGAGATCTCCGAGTAACAAAAACTTAACTGATTTTGAAAATAATATATTTAATAGGAACTCTAACTTGACAAAGAAAGAGTGGCTACAGCCATTAGGTGATCTGTATAAGCCGATTATATATACTTTTCCTAAGGAATTCGATAAAACTTTAACACCATTAGCTTCAAAGTCAAAATCTGAACTATTGTAAATTTTAAATGGCTCAAATTTTAATGGTTGCTTAACAAAGAGTGCCACACCTCCCCCCTTATTGTTTTTTTCGACAAAAATAACTGGCCAATTGAAATTTTGGAATTTGGAAATGATTTATAGTTTCAGGCCTGAAACCATGTTCAGAGACTACAAATACATCTGGTCCCAGCTCGTCACAAATAAGCGAAAGCTCGTCTATTTTATTAGTGGCAATTTGAGCGTTTTGGTGAACCAGTTTCATTGATCCCGGAAAAAAATGTAATTTTGAATCGTTGAAAACAAAATTTTTTTTCATGATTTTGTATTTTGATATATCTTCTGCCATAGCAGAACAGGAAGGTGAATTTACTTTATTATATAGCAATTTTCGATAACCATGTTTTTTGGAACTGGAAAGCGTCTCATGTCATTGGCATCACTTTGACTAGGGGCTCCAATCACGGCGTGAGCGTAGGAGTCATGATGATGGCACAGAGTAGCTATCTCAGGCGTACTGGCAGGTTTCCCACTAGCAATAGAGGATGACTGCAAGGCCACGTGACAAGGTGTGGTAGCTCGAGATGCTCCTCCTTTGGCTGGGATTTGGCTCTGGTGACTCAGATGTGGAGCATCAGACGTTGTAAGGATCTTCACAATCATTCCCGCTATCAGACGTTTGCCACGCATAGACAAGTGTTGCCCGTGTCTAGTGAAGAACTTTCGATTAATATCATCCATCCTCAGCAATTCAATGCCATGACGACGAGCCAGCTGTTCTATGAAGGCATTTACACGAGATGTGTCATAATGGATGCGATGGTCTGGGTGCAGATCGTATCTGTGTGGCAGTGTGGCAATGATGATCTCGGTGCCATATGGTCTATCGTTGATGTAGTGCTCCAAACTGTAATATTTGTCACGAGGATCACCCGCCTCTACGTCGTTGGTCCCGGCGAGCAGCACTTCGCAGTTGTTGGTTCAGCTCCAGGGGGTCTCGATGTTTTTCAGTCAGGCTCCAGGCTTACAGATGCCGTACACAGCTGTATTAGTTGTTTGTTCCCTCACAAGTTCTGCGATATGTCGACTATGGCTATCACATCTAATTGTGATTGATTTTGTTTTTAAGGATATATATGTTGGTCTCTTATTGGGGTTTTTTTTGTTATTTTTATTCTTTAATAAGTTTTTATTATAATTTATGTTTATTGATTATTGTTGTTTCCTGAACTGATTGTACTTTGTTTTTAATTGATGTAGCTGTATGTTTTTCAGATGAAGTTGTAGGTTTACTAATCTTGTTATTTTTGTTTTTTGTTTTATTTGTAACGGTAAACCATGGTTGTTCGGCGCTCTGACCACATTTAAAGTTGTTTAGCTCTGTATGCAGATACTGATTCTCCGCTTCAAGAACTTGTATGGTAGTTTTGAGGCTTTGTATGAGCTCTCTGTCTTCCTCCCGCTGTGTGAGTGCGTTAAATTGTAAGGGAAAATCACACTGCACACTAGAACTCACAAAAGTGCGTTCAGGTGTCGGCTCACATTGAACACCGAAGTCAACCATCGCAGGAGTATGGGTTATTTTGTCTGGCAAAGAAGTGGGGTGGCTTGTGAATATTTGATCGGTAAACTGCAACAAGCGAGTGTCAGAATTGATTGTGTGTTCCAATAACCCGTTATATTCATTTTGAAGGCGATCAATTTCCTGCTTTAGTTTCTTTATCTCTTCTGGAGCTTCTTCGGGTGGGTGTATGTCTGAAGTTCTTCCTAAGGTAACAAAACTTGTAATCTCAGAGCAGGGTGTGGAGTAGGCTAGTGGTGAGACGTCTCTGGATGGTGACTGGTTTGTCGTCGGTATTTGTGAAAAAGGCGGTGAATGTGTGTCATGTATATGGGTTGTGACACTAATAGATGGTGGAGTCATTGCTGGAGATTGGGGCTGGGACTGAACTAGTGGGGAAGATAGCGTTCACATGGTGACTGGATGATCGCCACTGTGTTTTTCATTACAAACAATAACGCTTGTTTTATGTTCATCCGTTTTTATTGTTGCGCTACACGTCTTGCCCAGGCAGCTCCAGTATACTGAACCGTTTCTTAGAATCCGTTTTTGTCTATATTTAACATTATTATATATTATAAAGGGTTTACCAGTCTTTGAATTTTCCATGGTAAATGACATTTTTTTCAGGATATCAAAATGTGATTAAAAAACAGTGTTATGTAAAGAATCAAATAAAAAAAAAGTTATGAATTATTAGTCTGTTATTATTATGCAGACTGTAGACAAAAAATATAGCTGGCAGGTGGTTTCGATCCTGGGCCTCTTGCACAGTGTGGGTGTGTGCTATCAGTTGAGCTATGTGACTGATAACAAATCAAGGAAATCAGCAGGTCAGTAATTGCGTTACTCCGAAGTTACTTCAACGTGGAGTTGTTGCTGTACTCTTGTTTAACGTTGTTGGTTAGCTTGTAGGTTAGCTTTACATTAAACACAATTAATCATGACTTACAGCAAAACTCTATGTCCAACACGCCTTAAACACGTTGTCACGAGTTAAAATACGCACTTTCACAGCTTTTTAACGCTAAGCAATCACTAGAACTTCGATAAAATGTTAAAACTGCGGAGCGATCAAAACACACGTCTTTTTCTACCCAGATGCCCTCACTCACCTACAATTAATTCATGTGTTTGGGTTTATTTTCTAAATTTAACAATTAATTTATTTCTTAGAGGTGTGTTGAAAAGATACAACTGTGGCTGTGTTTATGTGTAATTTGTATACACTATATTCTTAAGTTAAATAAGTGAAAGGCTTCTGGCATAAAGCTTGTGTTGACAACTTGTTGGATTTGACACAAAAATTACTAAGTGTAATTCTGGTTCTTGGTTTTCACATTATCCCAACTCTTTATTCATACTAGTAGGAGTAACTGGAGAAGTTAAGAAAAAAAAATTGTATAGATCGAATATGTATACATTTTAGGTTTTTTAGACAATAGTAATAACTTAAATTATTAAAGTATGTTATCTACTTATAAAAAAACAGAATAATATATTCTTGAATGTTCCATGCAGATGACTGTGTGAAAGGCAGGGGCAGGTATTACTTGGGGTATGTCAATAAGACAGAGACAGGAATTGCTTGTCAGCATTGGGACTCGACAGAACCTCACTCACACAATCGGCCACCAAATGTATTTCCAGAGGTTCAGAATGCTGAGAACTACTGTCGCAATGCGGGTGGAGAAGAGCCGGGGCCTTGGTGCTATACTATAGACCCCAATGTACGGTGGCAGATGTGTGACATACCTGTTTGTGGTAAGGCATTTCAGTCAGTATATTGCTGTACATTTATTTAAAGTCAATAAATAATGTAGTTTTATACAAAATAACTTAATTACTTAAATTATTATACTAATGGCATGGGTCCTGATGCCGATTTCTCCCACCCATACACGTACAGTGGTACTGATCCATCCGCCCACCACCATTCACGACTACACGTGCAGTAGTATTGACCCAACCATACACGTACAGAGGGAGGGGGCTACACTCTCTGTGTTGTCATCTGAGCTGTCTGAACTGGACTTTGACTCATTTTGATCTTCCGAAACAACATTTTCAACCATTTCATTATCGTTATCCTCTTCCATTTCACCAAATCTAAGCCGAAAACCCCACAGTACCCTGCTAAAAAAGCACTGACACAGTAAGAAACAAAAATGGCCAACCCGAAAACGATTTACACCAAAATGACAAACTAAACTGGCACTACACGTGGCGAAATCAGCAAGGTTCCCCGTCAGATGGTGAACTCACACTTACGCAATGTTGGAGAGGGGAGTGCTCTGCTATATTTATAGTAGGCTGTGTGGCTTGTCAGTACCAAGATACTACAATTATAGTAGCCCGCAGCAAGCGTGTTAATACATAAAATAGCTTGTATTACACAGCTGTTGCAAAGCATACATAGCTTCAACAAATATTTCATGCCATATTGATTGTAAATAAATACTTATATAACAATTATATTTTAAAAATATTATTTTGAAAACATAACCACTTAACCCTTTTAAGGCTGACGGCCGTAATAGGCACCCGTGGTAAAACTTCCGTTCGCAGCTGACGTCCGTAATAGGCAACCGATGTCAATTACGTGAAACCAGTGGACGGCCGTAATAGGCACCCGACGATATTTTTATAGTTTACTGACTTATTATGTATCCAAACGCCATATAACTATCTACGAATATCGTGAACAATACTGGTTTCATGGATAACTAAACATGTCCGCAATTTTGACTTTACATCTGACATAATAGATACCTTGGCAGAAGACTGGCTGGTGCAGCGAAGTGTCAGTGACATGGGAGGTGGAGATGGTATACAAAATGTAGGTCAATTTGGAATTGAACACTTGCCAGGAAGATTAGAAAAAAATTGTTCAGTATGTAGCATTATAAGTAGCAGTACAGGGGGGCCTAGGAAAAGGTCAAGATACTGTTGCAGCAAGTGCAAGAAAGGTATTCATCCCTTGTGTTTTGGAAAGCACTGATGTTGATTGTGTAAAAGTTTTATTCTAAATAGTGTTGTATTAATTTTTTGTATATAGTAAAGATTTTTTTATATTTATGAGAACTTGTGGAGGAACTGTAAATGGACTATGTTTGTAAGGAACATATTGTATATGAGTGTAAGGGAGATAAAAAGAGCGCATTCTGAAATGCATATAAATTAGGCGCAGTGCAAGTTTATATGTAAAATGCTACATATGCACTTTTAATCAAGGTAGGCACTTCAAAGTTTGTATTCTAACTATAAACAATGTTTACTTTCTAAATATTTATGTTATATTGATGTATAACCATGATTTATATTTATTTTGTCAGGTCAAAGTAGAAAAAAAATATATATAATTTTTTTAGATATATACATATATATTTTTGTTTCACCAGACATAATGGTATCTATTTGTTTTTTTTCTTACTTTGCCATGTTATATGTAAGAAGTAAAAAAATAATAATTCAGTTCTGATGAAAAATAAAATTTTTATTAATTTTAACCCTTTCCACTCCAATTACTGGGAACCCAGTTTCCCTATCAGCTCCATTTACTTTTAAGCAAAGATTGCCTACTACATTTGTTCAGTGGGAAAAACATATATCTGATAGTTCCAAAAAGCTGATGTATTTTTTCTTTGTTTCTTCTATGACTAAAGTATAGATTAATATAAAATAAAACATATATTTTTATTTTCAAAATTTTTTAATTATGTATATTTATTGGAACAAAATTTAATTTCTAACAAAAAAACGGATACAAGAAGAATTTTTGAAAAATTTTAAATAGGAAGAATAGTATTTGTTGTTTGTTTTTTGTTGTTTGTATCCTTACAAACAAAAAAAAGTCATTTTCAAATATTTTGGACTAAATTATACATAAAAAAAATATATAATTCTAAAACCGAATTTTTTTGAAAAACAACATTTTTACCAAAAAAATTATTTTCACTGCAACTAGTAAACAATTGCTCCATAAATTTTATTTTATTGCTTAGCAACAGTCAAAAGGTACATAATTTAGACCAAATTTGTAAGTAAAGCTTTTTTCAATAATTCAAAACATGTTATCAGCTAAAAATATAAACAGACAAAATCTAATAGCCTACTTGCAACGCTCTTTCATTTTCGTAAAAATAAAAATATTATGAATAAACAGTAAAACAACAACGATAACCTAGCAACAGCAATGCGTTTTATAAGCTCATTATGAACGATAACATATGACGGAACAAAGTGAGTGCAGATAGCTGTTGCAGTCAGCCAGCTGTTTACAGAGCAGCCACAGACGACAAACATTACATTTTCTGAGGTTTGTTTACCGATACTAAACTCAAACGGTTCCGAAAAAATTCTACAGATAGCAGCACATATCAAACAACAACCCTAGCGGTCAATAATGTAACTACGTCAGTCTAAATACAATCATAGAACGTTTTTATAGAGACGTCGGGCCCGGCCCGACATTGGAGTTAGTGCGGTAAGTTGTGTGGTGGGGCTGCCCCGCCACTTGAGTGGAAAGGGTTAAACTAAAACTATGCTCCGTGGCTGAAAAACACCTTAGGCTTGACTATACAAGTAACATTAAAACAGGCAGACTTTTTCGCGCATGACAAAAAAAATCGAGTCAGCCTTAACAGGGTTAATTCAATTCTTTTTGTAAATAATCATAATTTAATAGTCTGATTAATACAATAATGTATCTAATTTGCCAGCGTGGTGGCTCAGTGGCTAAGGCTTCAGATTGCAGGGGGTAAAGGTCCAAGTTTTGAATCCCCTCTGAGCCAACAGTTAGTATTTCACTTGTTGAATAAAGTTCATACACAGGCATGCAAGAAGTAAAAAAAAAAAAAAAAAAAAACTGGCGAGTGAAATAAAACAAAATTTAAATGATAATAAGTAATTAAAAAAAGATGAAGGGGCAGAAATGCTATGAGTGATGTGTGGTAGGACCTTAATGACGTATGCCAGGTTTTCCCAATGTGTGTCTTTACACATTGTGAAAAGATGTAATACACTCTCTGGGAACTAATATCATCTTGTCCGGCTCTTCCGCCCTCCCAATTTACATCTACCTCTTGATAGAGCCTTCAACATAAGATATGAGTCAGACGAATTTGTACCTGTTAGTTAATACACAGTCCAGTCTAGAGGCATATTTTGTTAAGGCTTTATGCACATGTTTTTTGTTTATTCTGATTAATCTTTTATTTTAATCAGCTAGTTGTTTTTATACTGAAATTTGTATAGCTCAAAAAATGGAAACTATTAACTTTTAATTGACAGATTAATAGTTGTTGACTTCTTGCGAATCAGAAGTCATCTTTTCTCAAATCCCAACAAAATTTCCGACGCAAATACATTGGCTCATTGAGAAATGGCCGTTTTTTTATTCAGCTGATTAACACATTATAAAAGAAGTGCATTGCTTTTATTTGATTTATTGACTTTGAAATTGGTAGAAAGCTCTATGGTTATACAAACACATAAGTACATAAATCAACCAAAGAGGAGATGAATTCGGAACCTAATTTAACTTAACCAACCTTTAATCCAACCTAATCTAGTATAACATAACCTAAGGTAATCCACCCTAACCTATTTTAATCTAACAACCAAATTGATAAAATTCAACATAACCTAGTTTTACCTAACAAAATGGTGTTTATATGTAAAAACTTAAGGAAATTAAGGAATTCATTCTTTTTAATGTCCTCTAATTTGTCAAAATCATTTTAATTGAAGACACGCCTTATACCAAATAAAGAGTTTAAATTTAACATTCTGAATATTAACTTAACTACCTTTCATCAATATTTTAAGTTTTTTCAGTTTGTGATTTTAATAAAGGAGTATAATAATAGGCTGTTATAAGTAACACATAACCTTTCTGGTTTGCTAATAAACGCTCATATTTAATCTTTCAGTACTTGAATATATTCAAAAGTATTTTCTATAACACCTTTTAATATAGTTTTATTTGTGATTACCTGTATTTATTTATCTATTTGTATATTATTTAACAATGCAATTAATTTCAGAAAACACTACAGCAGAATCTAAGAAACCAGAGGTGCCACTAAATGTGTTGCTGACCCAGTCATATATTTGGGTGCTTGCCAGTGTGGGGTTCCTTACTCTGGTGCTGATTGTGTTGCTGGCACTTCTGTGTCACAGGCTACTGAAACATCGGTTAACCTACCGGCCAACTCCCACTCAGGTACCAGCTGTTTCATTTTGTTTTATATATTACAACTTATAAATCTTAAATGCATTTTACTTATATGATATTGAGATATTTTAAAATAATATTATACCCAGAAGGATATACTTTTATTTAATTAATAGTATGTCAGTTGAAGTTTGTCAGTTAACTTGATTCTGTTTTTTTTCTCTTGGCTTCAAACTGTTAATGAAATTGGGAGTAATACTACATTTGTGAAAGCTAATCAGTTTGGCATATTCTAGTAGATAAAGTATAATTTCCTGAATTCTACCTCTTAAGCTTAATGGTAAGATAGTTTAGAGTATGGATGGGTCGATCTCAGAACTTTATTGATTCCTGATTCTAACATTTTATAGATTCTCAAATTCAATTACCACAGTTACCGTAATCAAAAAAAAAAAAAAAAAAAAAAAAGACACAATAGTCTCCTATGTAACATTTCAATTATGGATCTAAATAGTTGTAGTTTGTTGCATTTTATATTCCAAGTCCAGTATATATTTAACCGTCGAAGATGCAATTATTGGAAGTATAAATGAGGATTGACACTAGATCAGTCATGTGATTGCAGGAAGTCTATCCAAACAATGGATCTCATATTTACAAAGTGCCCCCTGCGCTATTTTACCTCCGCATTAGCCAGCATAAATCGAATCAATGAAGCAGATCTTAATGGCTTGAAGTATTGGACTTAGGGAGGGTGGGAGGGATGGGAGAGACACTCGACAGCTGACCTTTCCTTTAAAGGAAATAGTGCTCTCAACATAGCTATTTTGTCTTCTGTATTGTAGAACAATTTTCTCATATTTTTCATATGTTCTACAATAGGTCTGATGAGATAACCTTTTTTTGGTATTATTTGATCACTTGTATGATTAGGAGGGGGGGGAGAGAGAGAGAGGAGAGAGAGGGGGGAGAGAGGGGAGAGAGAGGGGGGAGAGAGAGAGAGAAGTTTATGGGAGGAGTATAAGGACATTTTCGGAGGGATATCAAGAGTTTTGTGGAATTAGTAACAAGAGGTTTATGAGAGGATTATAAGGACATTTTTGAAGGGATATCAAGAATTTTGTGGGAGGAGTAACTAATGTTTTGTTGGAGGAGTATCAAGGCTAAGTTAGTGCTGAGGAGCCCTCTCTAACACTTTACCTGACTTCTGAACCACAACCAGTGGCCGGGAAGGCTGGTTGTGGTAAGGACAGGATTACCCACTAGTCATTCACCCAAGGAGCAGCCACGATCGATGTTGTTTGACACCATTATCTTACGTAGTAATACTCCGATCAGGGTCACTAGAAAGAGAAGTCATTAAAGTCTGAAGACATTTTTTTCCTTTTACATTTTCCAAACGTTGTGCTAATGTAATAAATGATCAAACCTGTTATTTTTCAGGATGTAAATATTGACTTGGAAAAATTGCCAAATAATTCAGCCTATCACAAGACAGGAACAAGCTTGAATCCAAAGCTTGAGAAATTAGAATTCCCGAGGAATGATATCATCTACATTCGAGACTTGGGTCAAGGTGCATTTGGAAGAGTTTTCCAGGTCATATAAGTTTTTGTACTATTATTATTGTTTCAAATTTCTCACTTCCATCATAGGTTAGGTTAAAGGGCACTAGGCCAGGAATTAGTATATTAAGAGAGATAGGACATCAGCAAACTTACCTTAAAAGACAAGTTCACTAACATCAGAGTAGTAGTCACAAACACAAAATACACAAAAGCTCACAAATTTTCAACACCACAGTGTCTCTCTCTCTCTCCCTCTACTCACCTGAAGAAAATGCCAGTGGTGTTGAAAATTTGTGAGCTTTTGTGTATTTTGTGTTTGTGACTACTACTCTGATGTTAGTGAACTTGTCTTTTAAGGTAAGTTTGCTGATGTCCTATCTCTCTTAATATCACTTCCATCATAAAATCCTTCATTTTGAAAACTAATGTTTTATTAGATCTTTGGAAAAATTTATATATATATATTTTAAAAACAGTCTGATTGAATTACAAGTAAATGAAAGTTTTTGCCGTAATGTTTATTTATTTAATGTTACTTAGTGCCTTGTTTATTTACTCATTAAAAGGAGAACTTTCTTAAAAAACGTTAAGACATTTGGATGGTACTGTATTCAAAGAATTGAGTTATTGCTCAGGAAAATTCTTAACCCTTAAAACGCTGTAGCTCTCAAATGAAAAACATAGGCTAGGGTTTAGTTCTAAGAAACATTTTTTTCAAATGTCCAATGTTCTTTCTTATTTTGGTATCCTTAGATATAATATTTTGCAAAAAAACATAAATAACCCATAACATTTTTTTATTTTTCTTAGGCAATGCTTATAAATTATAGGTCAAATGATTTCTTTTCTAATTTCAGACACTCTTCAGGCAACTTTTATTCCATAATTATTGTAATTTATATCAGAATTATGAGATATATTATATTCTGATGTTTAAAGTAAATCTCAATTATATATGTATATATCAATAATCCTATAGATTCAAATTCAAATTATGAAAATATGGTGCTAAAAGTTTTTTTTCTTTGAGAAACATCAAGAAATAAAAGGATATAAATCAAACTAACAATATCTCACTGAATATAATCTTTACTATAGGGTTTATACATAAGATAATGATGGAATAAACTATCAAAACATAAATTGAATTGCAATTAACAAATATTCCTATGGCAATCGCTGGACTACAGTATCAAAAATTATCAAATATACAAAGTTGTCAAAAAGTTTCTTGATAAAATGAAATAATATAAAAATGGAATGAAATATTACATGGAATAAGATGGAAATAAGTGAAGTGCCCTAAAATTGTTCTTGGGTTTGAAATATTTCAAAACATTCATCTGGGCTGATACAAAAGTTTTACAACAGTATACTGTTTCTCTTCGAAGTCCTTTTTTTCACAGACTACACAACTTGCTCCTCTGTCTTTTCTACACATAAAATGGGGTTTTCCGTCCAGGCGGCTATCAGGAGGCCCTTGAGGTTTTCGCAAATGTTTTCTTGTTTTGGGTTTTGTTTCAGTCTGCAACCAGGTCCAAAACTAAGGAGTCTCTAAATTTAGCATGGCTAAAAAGGTTTGTTATTGTATCTCATTTGTATTTGCTTATAGAGTAGGTAGGAATTTATTATAGCTACTTCTAACAGCCAAACAAATATTTTCCAATACCATTTTTTCGTTTTCCTCATGAATTGGTATGAGGAGATAAAATGGTCACTGCATTCTACAGGTCCATATGTTTAGTGTAATCTAACACTACATCTGGCTTATCTGCTGGGGTTTTATTTGGCCATTTACTTTCAACCACAGTAACGTCGTGTTTACTTCCTGTACTTTTGGAGCTCAATATGAGTAAATTTCCTCTTCTTCATTTTTTTTCTGAGCTTTCTTGAGTCCAGCAGGCATCCCTGATATATTCGTCATTGCCGTCCCTGTTATGTACGAGTCCATAGAGAGTAGTTCTGATGCAATTTAGGGGCTGTTGTAATTTAGATCTGTGTATACATGAATCCCTAAAGTGGAATTTTCAGGATCTTTGTACACGACTGATTCTGCCAAAACCTACACAATTTGTGTAGTATTCAGTAAACTACTATTCTGGATCAGGTTTTCTTTCTCATATGGTAAAAAGTCATAGATATATCCGTTTTCACAATCGGACAGCACAAAAACCTTCATGCCAAATTTAGTCAGTTTATTTTCACTATACACTCGACAGCTGACCTTTCCTTTAAAGGAAGTAGTGCTCTCATCAATAGCTATTTTGTCTTCTGTATTGTGGAACAATTTTCTCATATTTTTCATATGTTCTACAATAGGTCTGATGAGATAACCTTTTTTTGGTATTATTTTATCACTTGTATGATTACGGTTATAAAATATCCATGAACCTATCTTTAGTGAAAACATGACGGAAAAATGGGATGTTTTTATGCCACTATGTTGAAAAATTATCTTCAATATTAGATATTGCAATTAGTCCCATGTTGATAATAGTACCTAAAAATTTCTTGAACTCTGCAGGCGTCAGATCAATCCATTTTTTACTCTTGAATGATGGGCTAAACGTTTTTTGTTATTTGCAAAAATATTTGTCTCATCACAAATGTATTGGATTATTTCATTGTTGAAAAACAGTGAACTAAACTCTATAGGCTTTGTTTCAAGGTTAAAAGATTCTGATAAAAGGGGCCCACGTTTTATATTATTACTAGGAATAATTTGGTTAGGCCCAGGATCATTATTTGTAACTATATTACAGCCTGATGTATGCTGGATTGGTTGATTTCTGTTTTTTGTTGAATTTGTAGCAAAAGTAGGCCTACCTGAACTAGTGTTAGGCATAGTCAGTTCTGATTCCGTGTCCACATCACTCTCACTTTGATTATGTAACATAACATTCTCATCATCTTCATCTTCCATCTGTTCAGCATTGAATACACTTTAAAATGATGCATTCATAATGTCCCGTACAAATGTATCATAATCTGGGTCATCAGGATTCGCAGTTGTTCACAAAAGTCTAACCATAAAAATAAACAAACATCAGCTCAATGGAAAATATACAATAACAATACTATATACAAGAAGACAACATTGTTGCAGAACTTGCTGAGATTCTTATGGAAGACGGTATAATAGTTATTTTAATTGAATTAATAACCATATTGTTCTACATGTTTCATCAAAGTTATCATCATCATAGATAATTCATCGGTATCCGGGTTGAGTCATTCCCTCTAAGCTATTTTGCATATACATTGTTGCTATGCACAAAATACTTACAACAAAAATAATACAAACAACAAAAACAACAAAAGAATTTTCTAACATATTTATATACCGAATAAACAAAATATCTGCATAAGAGCACAAAGAGATAGGGAATGCGTAATCAAACAACTAACATCGTCAGTCATCGCTAGCAGACGAAGCCATTAGCTGTGTGGTTCATTCCACAGGAATAAACGCTTTCGCGTAATGGGACTGTACGAAAACAAACATCTGATGTTTTACTGACACAAACTTAAGTCAGTAACTTTAAAAAAGCACTTTAATTATTAAAAATTGTCGAATTAAACATCGAATAACAATTATTGATCGATTATTTACGATTTTAGACAGCTATCAGAGATTTTAGACGAAAAAGAAATTAGAATGGCTTTTTTTGCATATGTTCAATCCTTGTTTACGTTTGGAATTATTGCATGGGGAGGAGCATCGAAATCCATTTTAAAGCCTCTAGAAACTGCACAAAATGCTATTCTGAAGACTGCCTTTAACAAATGCAAATGATACCCTACTGATACTATTTCAAGAAACATCATTTCTCACTATTCGCCAGCTCTTCATAAAAAAGCTTTTTGTACACATTTTAAAACATTTTCACAGTATTTTTACAGATATTACACATTCTTATAATACTCGTTATGCACAACAAGTAGGTGTGGCAACACAAACTCTAGATAAGTCTTTTTCGGAAACAAATCCCTATTTTCTGTCATATCAACTAAATATAAAAAAGTATCCTAATACTAATCTATTTGATTGTAATTCTATTTCTGTATTCAAGAGACATGTATCTCAGTGGCTTGATACGATAGGCATCGAGGAGGCCAAGACAGTTGTTCTGTCTGACTACAGGCGGAGCTAGATTACTACATTTCTGTCCCTTTCCAAGTAACATTTGTTATCTTTTACAGCTGTCAATACTATATATGCACTTATATCCCTTTGCAGCTTAGTAGTCGAACCATAGTAGTTCCAAACATATTTTTCTTTTACATTTTTTATTAATCTGACATATTTATTATAAGCAAATTTATTTTTTAATCCCTTCTCATAAGCATCTATACATAAGTTAAAATAGTACAACTCGAGCCTACCCACAGGCTGCTTGCCCATGTAGTCTCATTTCCTCTCTTTTTATACAAAAACATTTTTAGTAAATTGTAGTTTTGTAATTTAAGGTAATATTTACAATAACTGTTCATCTTATTTTACGCAAATTTGATCATAGATTAATTATGTTTTTTGTAATATTACCTGAATTTTAATTTTGTTTAAATTTTAATGGGAATAAACAATATTTTCATTTCATTTGAATTAGTATAATAGGAGAGATAGCTTAGTAGAAACTGACTTATCTGAGTTGAAGCTACTCACCTGAGGAAAGTGCTATTGGCTCTGATAAATTGTGCTATGTGTTGTGTCTGTATTTGTTTTAATCTGTACTGTGTCACTGGACATGTCCTCTCATGTAAGTTTACTGACGCCCTATCTCTCCTAGTATATATATTTATATGTGTGTGTATTTTTGAGTGTAAAAACTGTGTGCTGGACTTATTTTGTCTTAAATTAAAAGAAAATTACATCCATAATACATCTTTATCTTCATTGTAATCAGTTTAACTAATAATTTACAGAACATCAACTAAACACCTATTTTAGGCTTTGTATTTTTCGACTAGTAAAATATTTGATCTGTATCTAAAAAAATCAGGTTGCTCTTAAAAATTTACTAAAATGGCTTGGTCCTAAACGGTTTACTGGCAGAAAAAAGTGTAGAAGTGATAATAGTAGTCTAATAAAGCAACATACTATAAAATATGTCCATAAAAAAATCATTAAATATCAGTTTCATGTATTAAAAGTAACAGCAACCTCATGTCTCACATGAATGTGAGTGCTTTAACTAGTTTTCCACCACCGTTCATGCTAACGTATGTTGGGTTGTTGGTTTGGTTTCACCACATTTATTCCTTTTTAGAAGGGAAAAGTGGCAGTGAGTAGGTGACTGAACAGTTTGTATCATTTTAAATGTTGCTTGTATGTAATCTTATACCCTAATGTTAAAACTTGCAGTATTTAATAATGTTTGTATATATAGCAATTGTTGTGTCCTTTAGGCCAAGGCTCCTGGTTTGCTTAAAGGAGAAGAGTTTACGTTGGTGGCAGTGAAGATGTTGAAAGACGAAGCATCTGAAGATCTTCAAATTGACTTTGAGCGTGAAGCATGTCTTCTAGCTGAATTTGACCACCCAAACATAGTAAAACTGTTGGGAGTATGTGCTATGGGTAAACCAATGTGTCTGTTATTTGAATATATGGGTCGCGGAGATTTGAATGAATTTCTGCGGTCATGTTCTCCGAGTAATTATATTGTTCGCAGCGCCGAAGGAGGAGGTGATCTTTTTCGAGATATTCAACTGACAGCGGCAGATTTGCTTAAAATATCACAACAAGTAGCTGGAGGAATGGTTTATCTCTCAGATCGCAAGTTTGTACATAGGGACTTAGCAACACGGAATTGTCTTATTGACGATTCAATGGTAGTGAAAATAGCTGATTTTGGACTATCCCAAAAAATGTACCTTCAAGACTATTATAAAGGAGATGAACACGATGCCATTCCTGTAAGGTGGATGCCTCTAGAGTCAATCCTTTACAACAAGTACACTGTGGAGTCAGATGTGTGGGCTTATGGTGTTTGTCTTTGGGAGATATTTTCCTTTGCTCTCCAACCCTACTATGGAATGACCCATGAAGAAGTGGTTAAGTTCATTAAAGAAGGTAATATGCTCCAGTGTCCAGACAATACTCATAAATCTATCTATGAACTCATGAAACTTTGTTGGAACCGTAAACCTTCCGCCAGACCAAGTTTCCGTGTTATTTATCAAACCTTAGAGAGTATCCAAGCAGAGTTAAAACGAGAAACAACTCAGAGAACTAATCACTTCCCTCCTCGGGTTCATGTTTAGGCTTATATTTGTCTGTCTTGTTTTTGTTGATATTGGGTTGTGCAGCAACCAAAGTGTACAAATTAAACCAAATTTATTTTAAGGACATGAGTAATAATTACCAAACATTTCTTAGGTGTATGGCCAAATTCAGTTCCTCCAATCTCCATGTTTATGTGTAGTTTTATCTAAAATCACAAAATGTTAACATATATATCAATGCAATAGTGCAACACAACAGTCTTCTCCCAGATATGTAGTGTTGTAGGAGGGATTGGTCTAATTTGCAAAAATATTAAATTACTTGCAAATTAAAAATTACTTGATGTAGAGAATATGCTTTGATTTATATAATACTACCTCTGTTTAAATATTTATTGAGGATTTAAATAACTATCAGGAAAAGATCATTATCAATGTAAAGTAGGATTGTGCAGCAACCATTTAAAAGTTGAATGCAACCAAACTCAACCCCTTATATTCTATGAAATAGCCTTCTAAACCTAACACATGAATATTAAAATAAAGTTTAATCTTTATCACTCCATCAAATCAAGTGTGATTTAGTTGAAAATGCAGTCTATTTATGCTGTTATATCATAATTTGACAAAAATAAACAATAGTTTTTACCTTTTATTAACTTATTAAGTATGAACTTCAAATTAAAAAAAAATGTATATATATATATATATATATATATATATATATATATATGTGTGTGTATACAGGGTGTCCCTGAACTCTCTAAGTATATTTTTAGGTATTCATTTTGGGTAAAAAAACAAGGTATAATATCATATTTAAAAATTACAAATCACCTCCAGTACCCTTACAACCGCCATTTTGTATTTTTACATATTATTTTTAATTTTTATAACTAACCTATAGATTTCAAATTTGGTATACACATTAATAAAACCATTTTCTTACTGAAATAATAAAATAAAAAACCTTTTAAAATTATTTTCAAAATGATGGCACTTTGAAATGTTTGATCCTTAATAACTTTTGAAAGGTAAGGAATAAAAAAAGATCACAAGAATACCTTTTTTTTGCAAATTTTATTTGCAATCCAAAAATGTAACGTTGTATGAAATTGGATGACAAACAACCGAGATATGAGTATTTTTGTATTTAATCATTTACATGTGAATGTGTACAGTCATGGTTTCGTGTTGTGCGAATCAACCACAACAGTACACCAGCGATCTATTCTGATTATTTTTATCCAAAATACTACAATAAAGTGATTTGTGATGTTATTGTAATGAAAATGCCCGTAGCAGGCAACCGGAAAGAAGTTGTGGTTGATTTTCATATTATTAAATTAAAAATTAATTGTAACCTTAAGTAGTGCCCTAAAAACTAGAATTTTTGTAATTGTTGAAGGTACTGGAATTATTCAAGAAAAAAATTAATAGTCTGCTGTGTGCCAGTAACTTTACAATCGTTTTTTTTTTTGCTTTGCAATCAAATAAGAGGATGACATTTTGAGCATTGTTTGTAATGTGAAAATAAATTTAATTAAAGTTTCAATTTATAATCTATTTTTTTAATTTTCCTTTTTTTATGTCTACAACTTGCTTTGCATCACAAATTTTAAAAAATTTCTAGTTTTTAGGGCACTACTTAAGGTTACAATTAATTTTAAATTTAATAACAACGGTAATCATTCGCTTCTTTCAGGTTGCCTGCTAAAAGCATTTTCATTACAATAACTTCACAAATCACTTTATTGTAGTGTTTTGGACAAAAGTAATCAGAATAGATCGCTGGTGTATTGTTGTGGTTGATTCACGTGGCACGAAACCATAACTGTACACATTCACATGTAATTAAATACAAAAATGCTCAAATCTCGGTTGTTTGTCATCCAATTTCATACAACATTACATTTTTGAATTGCAAATAAAATTTGCAAAAAAGGTATTCTTATGATTTTTTTGTTGTATTCCTAATATTTCAAAAGTTACTAAAGATCAAAGATTTCAATGTGCCGCCATTTTGAAAATAACTAAAAAAGGTAGTTTTATTAATGTGCATACCAAATTTGAACTCTATAGGTTAAATAGTTATACTAAAAAAATGATTGTAAAAAATACAAAATGGCGGCTGTACAGGTTCCGGAGGTGATTTGGAATTTTTAAATATGATATTATGTCTTGTTTTTGACCCACAATCAACACCTGAAAAGATCCTCAGAGAGTTCAGGGACTCCCTGTATATATACTCTACCAAATACATTATCATGCTCGTTTGTGATTCTGTGGATTGCTTTCACCAGTCAAAAATAATTATTATACATTTTTTGTTGTCTAATGTCCTCATGATTGGATCTGTAATATAACATGTAATTGGAAATTATCAGTAAGCTTCCCAAAACCTATTGGTTAGACTGGAAAAATTGAGGGCATGTTTCCGACTATGCAAAATCTAAGGTAATTTGGATTGCAAGAACAGGATCTATCTGTTTTGTTACATATTTTAATATTTGTTAAGCATACCCTTCTTTTTAAATGTTTTCCATTGTGTAGAATAAGAAAAAAAGAATTTAAATCTTGAATAGATTATAAAAATCACTGACGTTATTACAATTAGGCAATATGCCAAGCATGAAATTGAAGAAAGGAAAATAATGTTAAACATGTATAAAAATATAGGGTTTCAGTAAACTTACCTTAGAAATCTACTAACACAGTACACGGGTAAAAATGTAAAGGCACAATATATAGTAAAAATTTCCCATATCTCCAACATCTTCTTCAGGTTAAAAAAAGGCTGAATCATGAGACCCTCTTGACATAGACCACCAAACCTGTATTTAGCAGAGGTCATTATTGATGTTGGGCCTAGACTGAGCTGATGTCGAAGGCATATGAGTACACGTGTACTGAAACAAGAAAGAAATGTTGGCTGCATTCACTGTTACGTGTTCGCTTAAAATCCGGACCTGGTGACTGACGGACTATGTGGGTACTTTCGATTTCTCATACCTTTTCCGAATTTGGACATTTACAACGTGCAAGAAATAAGATGCAGTCCATGAGAACGCTTCTTTCATACTGAACACAGAAAACACTCACATTCCTGGTCAAGTCAACTTCAACATGTACACGCACCTGCACAAAAGTGAGCGTGCATGAACAAAACACCACCTATCTATTCATGTCGGCAAATTTTTTTGGCAAGATACAGAAGTTTGTGCATGCATTCGAAGAGTGCAGAATGTTTCGCACGCACGATGTTGCAGCCAACAGGTGAAATTTTAGTTGATGCTGTTGGCCTGGTGTGCAGTGAAAAAGATCCTGATGAACAACGCATTTCACATAGAACTGCAGGGTATTGATGGTGAAAATGTTAGTTTAGAATGATAGCAAATGGTGGGACCTGTTATTATTGGTAACTTGTGTATTCCCAACTAAGAGGAAAGCGGTGTGAGGAATTGTTGATCAATGGACTGTGGCTACGCTGTCACATGTGAGGGTGGGAAGTACAAATAAGTGGGTAACATGTGCAACACCGTCTTGAAACTGGCCACATCATCAACGGTACGCTGGTTGTGTGTCTGGACTATGCTTTTCTGTATATCAAGATCAGTTACAACTTGTGTTTCCTTTGAGCTCAAGCAGCTTTAAGTTTTTCGGTGGATAGTAGATATCATTGATGGGGGTTGGTAGGTGGTTAATTTTTTCTTCTAATCTGATTAATATGTCGGTGATTGAAAATTTGTGCAATGTATTGTGTCTTTATATGTTCACCTGTGTGCTGTGTTAGTGGACTTGTCTTAAGTAAGTTTGCTGATGCCCACTATTATTAGTAAGATATCTCCTATTAGATAAAGTCATTGCCTAGAGCCCTATAACCTAACCTCATATTTATATATCTATAAAAGTCAAATTTACCTACTAAAAAAATTAATATATATATCTACATGAGACATATTCAGATGAAATATTTACAAAGGACAGTTTTGTGGTATATACACGTGTACAATGTAACTACTTGACAGTTACTTGTGTCATAAAGTTTCTTTTAAACCAACGCTTGTAAAATAATTGTTGAGCATTGAGTGAGATTTTAAATGAGATGAATTAAAGATACCTAAAAATATTTTCTTTTGTTTTGCTTATAAAAAATTGTCAAGCATTTAAAAAAAACTAAAAGTCAAATCATCTTTTAAAAAATTATTCCTGCCTTGTAACGACTCTTAAAACAGAAACACTTAAATTCTACTAAGAGGTTGTTTTGGAGAAGTATTTTTAAATTTCAACAACTTTGAAGCCAATTTACCAAATTTCAAACATGTTTTATTCAATATTGATGCTCAAATTAATTGGTGAATTTGAAAATAGCCCATTATTTCAACAACTGGTAGATAAAACCTTACCTTAGAATGCTAAAGCATTTGCTGATATGACTCATTAAATGGCACATGGTTGGATATGAATCCATTGGTTGTACGTATAAGTGTAAAAAATTAGTTATCAGTATCCTCAGGGAACTTACTGGTAGGACCTTATACAAACCAGAATTTTGTTTCATGTTAATTTTTATAATATTAATGAAAACATTTGGAAATTGAAAGTTACTGTAAATGAGCTTTTATTAAAACTTACTTCAATGAAAAAAATATTTTTATTTCCTTTAAGTTTCATGTTCTGATTTTTTGCACAGTTCATTCAAAAGGTTAGATTTTGTGTCTTGATTGCACAATATTTAAAGATGTCTAACATTGCAGAAATAGTCTGTAGTGTATCAAAAGTGGTAATTGGTTTACAGCTCTGTCATTGGTCAAACAAAATCTCTTATATTAAGTAAAATGGTCTTTATAGTTCACATAATGCTTAACATCGAAAATTTCATATTCAAAATTAAGTTTTAGGATCCAGCCAACATTTTTACGTGGTGATGAAAACATGTTAAGAAAGGTATGTAGGTTAAGATTATAGAGATATATCAAATGTGTTTTTATAATAAAATTGAACTGTTTAGTTTTAAAAGGGAAATAAATAATAATGTAAGTTTAAAATTAAAAGAGAAAACCACAACTCTTACTCTGCACATGTGCTTTTTAATTTACAAGTTTTTCAATTGATATCTTATGGCCATATTTTATTTTTTTCCTAGAATTTTCTTTACCGTAGTACTGTACTTGTGTCATATCAGTGTATTTTTATGTGCAATGTTATTGTGTAAGTTAATTAAATAGCTTCAATTTGTTGTTTGTGCAAACGCTTTAAGCTCATCGTTGTCTTAGGATAACAGGTTTACTGAGTGTAAAATCGAAGATGACTGTAGGGCAGTGTTTTTGAGCACTCAGATTTTAGTTATAATAAGAATATTACGTTATAATTTAAATATTTTTGATAAATTACAATATTGTAAATGTTATGTAACTGAAGCACTGTATGTTTTATTAGTTTAGTAATGTTCCTTTATTATTTTATGCTCATATTCATTGTATAGTGTACAGTTTAAAGATAATTTTATATATTTATTAATTATTTGGGGTATGTCCTGATTTGTTGTAAATTTGGTTTAGTATCAAACGAGTTTATATAGCCTCAATGTATTTGTAAATATTTCTAGGTCATCAGTTTGAACATGCAGCATTCAGTTGTTAACTCTAGTATCACTTCTCAAAGGTTGCACGGTACTCCAACTTGGGCAGGTCACTACCAGCGTATCTGTATAGACAAGTGGCTTGATTACTACCACTGTACGAAAAGAAAAAAAAATTCAACTATCTGTTTTACTTCACGATAAGTTTGTTTTCATTTAATTCATGTGACATAATTTCAACATAGGACTGTTTACAGAGGCAGCATACAGCTAAGTAGCAATGCTTGAGCTGTAGTTGGGTGTCAATGGCAGCAGTGTAAGTGGTAATTTGATTTTTCGATTGGTACTGTGGATGATCACAGCAGTGTCTGTGTTACTTTTATTTGTACTTGAGTGTTGATCACAGCAGAGTATGTATTACCTTGATTTTTCGATTGGTACTGTGGATGATCACAGAAGTGTCTGTGTTACTTTTATTTGTACTTGAGTGTTGATCACAGCAGAGTATGTATTACCTTGATTTTTCGATTGGTACTGTGGTTGATCATAGCAGTGTCTGTGTTACCTTGATTTTTACTTGGCCTTCATATTCAGTGTGATAATATCACATGCATTAAGTTTGATTTCAAGAATAAATTAAAAGTTTTAGCTGATAAGAACATCAACAAAATATGCTAATACTAAACCCTAAATTTGCAAGATTCGGGCATTTTCCTGACTTGCACTTAGGACATGAATTTCATTTAATGTAAATTGACAATAAATTGATCTTCAATTGTGCAAATATAGGTGTGGTTGATCAACAACATTTAGTGTGTGGTTGATTTTTGTATTGCAAACATTTTTATTTTTTGGAAGATGACAATCAAATTATGTTTAATATTATACTGCATTCTTTACAAAGAATTGTTAATACATTACTAGGAAGGCTGTAATCCCTGGACATACCTCATATTAGAAACATAATAATTAATATAAACGTCTGCTGTTTGTGAAACACCTTGGTATGATTAGGTTAGTCAACTCTTTGTGTTATGAAATGTTTGAAAAGAGTATTTTTCAATATGAAGTTCCATAAACCTTAATTGATAAATCACATAAATAATTGGGCAAAATTGTGTAATGCATTTTACTAATTTAAAACTATCATAAGGAATGTAATGACATTTAGCAGTTATGTATTTGTTAATATAAAAACATTAAGACACATTATACTTATATTTTGTGTAACCATAGGTTCGATCACCTAGAAAGTCTTAAAACTTTCAATGACATAAACATCTTTGAGGATCTGTATTTACTGACTGGGTTCTTCTTTTCACCTCAGATTTGCAATTTTAACAAAGACCTACAAAATGAAGTAGTACTCAAATAAAATTTATATTTAAAATTTTTAAGGCCTTCGTGGGCCATCCCATTCCATGGTTATGTAAAAAACAGTGTAAAGTATGATTAAATTTTAGTATAGTGAAAATACATCACTGCAAAGTTTCATTACATTCCTTTAGAACGTTTTAACATTATTAATTATATTTCAGACTTTTGCCAAACTCCTTATATATGTATATGCCAGTCTTGAGTTTTCTACAAGTATCTGGAAAAAAATGTTGCAATAGTAAAAGGGCTTACACTGAAGTTCTGACATTTCCATGTTTATCTCTAAAGAAATTATATAATAAGTTCCTTAAAATGTTGTCTCCCAGCAGTCACTAAAAACAACCATATGATTTGCTAGCTTGTAAATAAGCTTGACATGTACAACTTAAATAGGTTATGTAACTATAGAATGATATTAATGTCAATTAATAAAGACAAATTAATTTTCAAAGTCGCAAAACATTTTGCTCTAAATTTTACCGTACAACACAAGTTGACAAGAAAATATGCCTTGATGGCTCATAGAAACGTTAAGAATAAGGTTTGAAAATCTTATAATGTGAAAATTCCAATTGTTATGCTGCATTAAAATCTATATTTTCCAGAAATATAAATGAGGGTAGAAAAAATTAAATTTTTGATTAGTAATTGGTGATTTTTAACAACAGTGTCAAATGGACTTGTAGTAACTAATAATGAGAAGAAATAGTATAATCCCAATTGTTCAAATTATTATGGTGACAATCAGAAATAATAAACTACAAGAAATAACAATAAGTATTTAAACAGAGAGCCTACAACTCTGTTAGGCAGCGTCAGTAAAACCATTACTTAAGTTGGGTTGACACGATACGAGTGTAACTGGACTGAGTATAAATTTGGTACTCGGTCCAAAAGCATTCTGACATGCTATCGGATGGCAAGAGTTGACATGACGGATTGTGCTTGGACTGATGCCAGACTGTTTGAATAAAATATAATAAAATCTAGTGTTCTTAAAACGATACTGAGAAGAGTTATTGCTGCTGTTGCATTAGACTACAGTTTTAGAAAAACATAACCTCAAGGAAACGAATGAAATAGTGGAACAGTAAATAAAAAAAACCAATTCGGATCACTCGTATACGAATAAGTAGAGTGCTGTCCGACTTCATTCCTACCGAGTGTATTCGGACCAAGTTACTCGGAAAATGTATTTACACGTTACGAGTAGCATCCGAGTGATGCGCACGCAACATCCGAGTTGGATCGGACCGAGTACACTGGTATCGTGTCAGTCCGGCTTTAGAAACTGTTCTTTGCAGTGAGTGTATGTGTATATGTACAGTCTGAAAACAGAGTAAATGAGCATTGCAGTCCTATAAGCGAACAGCTATTTCAAGACATAAGTGCTTTATAACATAAGCTTTGATGCAAGTATGTCCAATAATACATTCCTACTGATATAATGGTGTGTTTGTAATCAGAAGTTTACAAGTATTGATTCTATTTAGTGAAAACCAAGCCAGGACACCAAAGAAGTTGAAAAATGTGGGGCTGTACAGTTGTCACTATGCATAATATTTTGTATTGTAAGGTTCTCAATAAAAAGCTTGACTTTGTAGTGTCTTAAAATTAAAACCATTTTAATCTTGTTAATATGGTGATTTGAGAAGCATCTATAATGTTGCTACAATGAGCACCAATTGTGGACTCATGGCATTGTTCACCACATCGATAGTGTGCTCCGAGCAGTAAAGGTAGAAAGGTACTGTTTCTGCATTTTTATTTCACAATTTTTATAACATGCATTTTCAAAAATTTGCTGTCAGTATTTTTGTTGTATGGGTACCACAATTTTCTGAACTCAGCAAGTCAATTTATTTCTCATGTAGATTTACAACTGCTATTGTGATTATTAAGAGAACAACTTCAAATGTAAACCAAGAAAAAGCCAACAATCAAAAGAATCTTCGTAGTTGAGTGAGGGACCATTCTTTACAACATTAATGCAATAATGATTAGAAAGACTGTTTAAATAAGACACATATTTTTAGTTAAATTACATCTTTACTTATTGGGATGTGTTATATTTATGAATTTTCTCAAATCTGTTGTCAAGTCTTGATCTCACTGCACAATATATTAACGCACAGTTGTTATCGTTGGAATGATTTCATTTAGCTTTTAATGTATATTTTTAAAAAGTGTATACATAATTAAGGGAGATGTAGGACTTCAAAAAACTTATCTAAGGAGATAATTCCACTTAGCTTTAACGCACAACACCAAAATATACAAATTTTGATGCCACTAACATCTTCATCTGGTGATTAAGAAAAATATTTCTTCAATTACCTGATGAAGATCTCTGTTATTGAAAATGTTTTTATTGGTGAAGTTACTATAAATGGTCTTGTCGTCTTAGGTAAGTTCACCAATCATATCTCTCCTATTAAATTAAATATGTTGTCTAATATCCAGCAACCTAATGAAAAAATATTTTTGTTGTACCATCTTTATTAACTCTCTAAGTTCCGTTATATGTCTGAACTCTTTTAATACATGACCTCATTAATGTTAATAATCGTTATATACACACTGTTTATACTGATGATTGCTACCATTGTCATTGTTCTTTAGAGTTGCTATCATACTTCCGTCAGGGCATAAATATTATTTATATTGAAGTTTATTACTTATTTACAGTTTAATTTATTCTCATGTATTCTATTGTGTCTTGCTGATTGTAAATGTAAGATTCTTGACTTCTCTTTACTCAGATGTGATGTTTGTAAATTAAGGTTGTTTTACTTTCAACTTTTAGGTGATCTCACTTTATTTGAATACAATGTTTCAGCGTGTCAATATTGTTTGTAAATATTGTAATTTAATATTTTCAATATGACATGTGACGTGCGTAACCTTCTCAAATGTAACCAAAGAATAAATGTGTATATTGTTTTTCATTTTTTATTATAGCTATTTTATAATGTGCCACATGAATGATATTCTTTGTCATTAAATTTTGTACAATTTTTTCATAGTTGTTTTTTATCCTCTTTTATATTATATAAATGACTATTTCTTCCTAAAATTTAGTTCATTAACTTTACATCAGAGACAGATGCATATATAGCTAATCACTTTTACCTAGATAATTATTACTGATTAACAAATAAATTACCTAGATAAATATTACTGATCAACAAATAAATTTACTTATATTTTTTTATGTATTTTCAGATTTTCTGACAGAAAAACAAGCCTTATCAGTGAATTCACTAGTCAACATTCCTTTGAATTTATTAATTTCTAACATTGTGTAATGATCTAGAACAGTGGTTCCCAAACTGGGGGGCGCGCCCCCCTGGGGGGGCGTGGAGAAAGTCTAGGGGGGGCGTGACACCCAAATGAAATAAATAAAAAAAATTACAAAAATAACTTTCGAAGTTTTCAAAATTGTTTTTGTAATGTTTCAATTTCCACGTTTTTTTTTTTACCAATTTCCACGCTTCCACATAAAGAATATTCACTTGACATAATGGTCAAGTGTTTGTAAAAAATTAAAGCCATTGTTTAAAATAAAACAGATCAAAACACACAAGAGTTCAATATTCTCAAAACCGTCCCCCTCCATAGCAGTTACTGTCAGACGCAACGGGTGTGTGTACCGATACCTCCGTTTGGCCTTGGCGTGAGTGCGAGTGTCCCCCCACCCCTACCACGCCCACCCCCACCGCATCTTCAATCCAATGTCAATAACCTTGCAGTTTGTTCAGTGCTTGCGTTGTAACTAGTCCGTTCGCCAGTCCGTTGTGCCAGCAGTGCTTTCCGTGAATTATCAGTCAGCGTGTTTGCTGTATTGTGGGTGTTCTGTAATTGCTGCGACGTTTGAATTGGAGTAATTGTTTTTGTGTTGTGTGAGTTCTGTGTGAAGCTGAATCAGAGAAGATGAACACGGCAAAGAAACGCAAGTATATTGACGATTATATTCAATATGGGTTTGTTTCCTTGCTTAAAGATAATGTTGATCACCCTCAGTGCGTTATTTGCTATGAGGTATTAAGAAATGACGCGATGAGGCCTAATCGTCTTCTGAGACATTTGTCAACCAAACATGCCTCTTTAAAGGACAAACCTAAAGAGTTTTTCGCTGCAAAATCTAAGAATTTAAAGCGCATGAAGTTAGATAGCACTGGATCTGCTGCTCAGTCATCTCTAAAAGTGCTTGAAGCTTCCTATGAATTATCTCTTATTATTGCTAAGGAAAAGAAAAGTCACACTATTGGCGAAACGCTTGTTAAACCGTGCCTTTTAAAAGCAGCCGATGTTGTCCTTGGAACTGATAGTAGGCAAAAGCTATCACAAATACCACTTTCAGACAACACCGTAAAACGCCGCATTGATGATATGGCCGAGGACATTAAAAACCAGGTGGTTGATGCAATAAAAAAATCCCCGTTTTTTGCTATCCAGCTTGACGAGAGTACAGACATAGCACAATGCTCTCATTTGATTGTATATGTTCGTTACATTGAAAATGAAAGAATGAAGGATGAACTGATGTTTTCTACTGAGCTGTTGACCACTACTAAAGCTGTAGATGTGATGGAAGCAGTATCAGACTTTTTTAAGAAACACGACCTTTCTTGGCAAAAACTTGTTGGTGTATGCACAGATGGTGCTCCTTCAATGCTGGGTTCTCGTTCAGGCTTTGTGCAGTTGGTCAAAGAGAAGAATGCTGATGTGGTTGGGATTCATTGTTTTATTCACCGCCAAGCCTTGGCAGCAAAAACTCTTCCTAACGAACTCAATGCTGTTTTAAAGCTTTGTATTAAAGTAGTCAACTACGTTAAGAACAGTGCATTAAATACTCAACTGTTTAAAATTCTGTGTGAAGATTTAGGAAGTGATTACAAAACGCTGCTATTTCATACAGAAGTACGATGGCTATCAAAAGGCAATATGTTGGGAAGACTATTTGAACTCCGTGATGAAGTGATAACGTTTTTGGCACAGCAGGAACAAAACGAGCTTAGTGCAGAGTTCAAAAAACCCTGTAACCAAGTGATTTTGGCCTATTTATCAGACTTTTTTGACACGTTAAATAACCTAAACTTGAGACTGCAAGGTGCAGACTCAAATATAGTAACACATCGGGATGCCATCAAGATGTACGTTGAGAAACTACAACTTTGGATACGTAAAGTGTCAATGAACCCCAGCAACTATTCAAGTTTCAGCAAAGTAGTGTCAGTCTCAGAAGAAGTATGTTTTGAAGACGTTTTTGAAGGACCGCTTTTGAAAAACTTGATAATTGACCATTTGAAGAACCTCAAGGAGGAGTTCAGCAGGTACTTTCCTAACTTGTCAGAGGAGTTTTACAAACTATCAACCGACCCGTTCAACATGGACATACAGTTGCTGCCAGAAGAGTTGCAAGAGGAGGGAATAGAAATAAAAAATGACTCTGCTGCAAGATACGATTTTGACAAAATGGACAAGCCCTCATTTTGGTTAAAGTACTTAAAAGTTTACCCCAGTGTTTCAGAGAAAGCTGTTCGGATGTACTTGCCTTTTTCAACAACATACATGTGCGAAAAAGCGTTTTAAACTCTTGTGGCGATCAAAACCAAGTACCGCAACAAACTTGATGTCGAAAGTGACCTACGCTGTGCTTTGTCTGAAACTCAACCCAGGATCTGTCAACTTATCCAGAACATGCAAGCGCACCCATCTCACTAAATTACATTTTATGTTTTGTTTTTGTAAGTAGGTAGGCCTATTGTTTCACCTTCCTTAAATTGAAAATGTATCTGTGTTACATTGTTAAATTTTGTATCAGTAATTATATTCGTTTTTCATGTAATACTTGTTTTAATTTTCACCATACGTACAATTATTGAATCTTTCCATTCTGCGTTACCGCATTCAACAGTGATCGAAAAATCTACCTACTCACCGTATCAAGTAGGCACATACTTGTACAAGTAGGTTGGTATGTACGGCACCGTGGAAATAGGGTATTGCAAAATGGAAAGCTGATATGTGTAGGGGGGGCGTGGGGGGTCTCCAAATAACCAGAGGGGGGCGTGGTACAAAAAAGTTTGGGAACCCCTGATCTAGAAGCAAATTAATTGGGCTGTTTAGTACATAGGTTGTATTTTTTTAAAAAAGAAGTGAAAGATTTCTCCTGACTATTATGGTATATTGGTTGCACTACTTGCAGCCATGTTTCTGGTGAAAATCTGCTGCATGTTTTCAGAGATATTTTGCATCTTCTATCATCGTTGGAACTGTCAAATTAAAAGTTTAAGACAAGTGATTTAGGTTTTCTACTCTTAAGGAAGTAATGCAGGTAAATTAAACAATATTATATATAAAATTAGATCTAACAAGATACATTTAAATTATTGGAGATTTTTTTAGTTTGTTTTTTAGGTTATAGTAGCTCCATTTATATTTAGTGAACAGTAAACCTAAAGCCACCAACCACTTGTGTGTCTGTGATGCCGCACAAGAATAATTTCCACACCATGGCTTCAACTAGGTACATGGTTGGTAACTTTAGATGCAATGGCTTTGGGCATTTATTTTTATTTACAAGATGTAAATACAAAATGATACTGAGGTTAAGCCTGGATATGTGTTTTGACAAAAATGTACATAAATTTATGTTTAAGCATGGAAATGAACAATTTCCTTCCCATTGCTAGTGTGGACAGCCTTCACAATCTGTTAAGTAAATTATGTTCCAAGTTATGTAGGAATGTAAATGGGGTATAGAACTTTTTTTTTTAACTATTGATGTTAAACTGCTTTAAATCATCCTCTTTTCCAAACCTTTTAATGTTTCATCAACGTTTCTCTTCTAATTTAATTTTTAAATATATTGATTTTGAAAACCAACTTGGTTATTTAGGTTGCATACATTTCTTTTTGAGGCACGTTGCATCAAGGACTTCATAGTTATATATTTTTTTAATGAATCAATTGATATGTCTGAAATTGAATAAAGAATATCATCTTAATTTAGGCTAAATTCTGATTAAGTTGGAAGATGCTGTATTAAAAAAATATCCAGACACTGCACTGAAATTTGGCCTTTAAGATAACAAGTGCTGATAATAATCTTCAACTCATACCCTATAAAGATTTTCACCCACTAGTGAGTGAGTCCAACTTGAATGGTCTTCCTTCATGCACTACTGTGACAACTAACTGATTACTTGCTATAACTAAATCTAAAATTTTATTTTTATAGTTACAAACATTGTTTTTCAAAGCAAACTGTTGTTCATTAAACCATGTTAGAAGTTCTGTGCATTAACTATCTCCATATGACAAGCTATAATTATTTTGAAATGTTTGTAAATCAAAATCCTTTAGAATAATTACACACTGATTATTTTATTGTATCCTATATGTAAAATTTCTCGGAACATTTGCTACACAGAATGTGTACGTATTTAATGAGTAAATATAATGGTTGATTTTGCAAGTAACTTATATAAGAGTATATTCTTATTATACACTCACTGATTAGAGGTTAGGCACAGACTTAACAACCCTGTTCTGTAAACAAAACCTTGTCACAAATCGTCAAAAAAACACCTTAGAGAGAATGTAACTTTTGAAAGACAGAGCCGGCTTAGGATCAAGGGCTTACCTGGAATAAGGTCTCAGGCAGTGCCAAGTAAAGTAGATATTGTATCTGAAGAAGTTGACATGAATAACATGGATATAACTAGAATTAACTCGTTTAGTTTCTTGTGACAACCATGTCAAGGTGCTATCTACACTGTTTACAAAATAAACAGGTGTGGCATTCTCAGTCCCAGCTCCCTACAACTGAGGATGCCACAGCACAACATGGACGAAACGCCTGGTTATTTTGTAAATAGTGTAGATAGCACCTAGACATAGTTGTCACCAGAGAATATAGATTGTAGTTATGACACCGGCCACTTGAGCTAAGATCTATGAACATGGATATAGTTGCTCTTCAAGAGACTAAATGGCCCTTTTGTGGTAAAATAAACACAAAGTTATCAAGTATAGTGGCTATGATGGTAGACATTATGCGGACAGGATTAGCCATAAAAAAGGGAATTCTAGAGAGTTAACCAAGTTTATAAAAATTTGAACCAATAAGTAAGAAAGTATGTACCATTAGAATTAAGGGTAGATTTAAGAATATTTCGATGATGAACTTCTATGCTCCAACAGAGTGATGACAGATTATTTTTATGCTCAGAGATGTACAGTCACACCTCCCTAGTTATTATGTAAAGTTACTACTGGGAGTTGCTAACGCGAACATTTGTAAAGTACCTGTATGGCCATTAGTAGGTGGAAAACAGTACACACAGTGTGTTGAATGAAAATGGGATACACCTTCTAAGTTTTGCTAACATATTTTTCTTGCAAGAACAATATTTCCACACAGACATTCAGATAAAAACATGGACTACAAAAAACCAGATTGATCACGATGTTATAGATAGTCATTTTATCAACAGGGACACATATATCAGGAGCTTTGGAGAAGCATGCTATGGCACATATCACACAACCTGTAGTAATAAAAGTGACGTAACAATTTAAAATTGAGAAGAACGCACAAAACTGGGTTAAAGAACAGTTATTATTTGAAGGAAATAAGGCTAAGGATTTAACGTTAGAACTTTCCAGATGGCAAAACAGAAGAACAACCAGCAAGGTAATAACGAAGTTTTTAGTAGGTTCAAAGAAAATGATCAACTACTCACCATATGAACGATACAACTAACTGTAGTAAGTAACACTACATAGAAACAGGAAGTTTTCAATTACAAGCACATTATTTTACATAATAAAACTGTCTTTTGCCAACTTAACAAACATAAAAATTTAATAAATTATTTATGTTAATGATTTTATAGTTTGGTAACTCCTCTAACAGATAATCATGACTGAATTGATTTTTAAGGATTCAAATTTAATATGACCACAAATGAATCTACAAAAGAGAAGGCATCCCTCAGCTTGTAATGTGTCTGTAAATGCTATATGGTAACAACACTAACACTTCTCACAACCTGTGCCAAACAGCAAGGGAGAAGTAAGTCACACCGGCAGGGTGATCTGACACCTGCTGAGTACCTCTCTGTAATTAGAGTATGTTTCCCCTGACCTCCTCATACCAAAGCATGCCTCCCATCCACTCATCATGTGTCTCTTGACAGCCCTCCCACTCATCTGTTATATGTGTCTCTTGATGGCCTTTCTACCCAACCATCACACGTACCTCTAATGGCCCTACCACCCATCCATCACATGTTTCTCTCTTGCCCCCTCCCACTAACCTCTTGATGACTCTCCCACTCATCCATCACATGTGTCTCTTGATGGCCTTTCTACCCACCCATCACACGTATCTCTCATGGCCCCCAATCACTTGTCTATTGACGGCCCTCCCATCACATGTGTCTCTTGATGGCCATTCTACCCACACATCACTTGTGTCTTTCATGGCCCTCCCACTTACTCATCACATGTGTCTTTTGATGGCCTTTCTACCCACCCATCACAAGCATCTCTCATGGCCCTACTACCCATCTCTCTCTTGATGGCCCCCAATCACTTGTCTATTGATGGCCCTCCCATCACATGTGTCTCTTGATGGCCTTTTTACCAACCTATAACACGTATCTCTCATGGCCCTCCTACCCATCCATCACATGTGTCTCTTCATGGCCCTTCCATCCACTAAGCAACACTAAAATGACTCCCACATGTGTCCTTGATTCACTTACTTGTTGTTGGCCTGCTAATTATATTTGTAATTTGACAAGGCAATTGATATTAATCCTAAAATTCCCAAGGACTTTAATTTTTCTGAATCTCCACCAATCATTATTTTACTAAAAAGCCTCTTGACTTTTAAAACCCCTTTTTCCGGACAGTTTGGAGTATTGTCACTAATTTCTCAGCATGTTTTTTTTTGGTACTGCTCCACAGCCTTCAATACCAGAAAAACGAGGGGAACTAGTGGTGATACGCTATTCCGGTCCACTGAGTTTGAAGTGAAGTAAAGTGCTGTTGTACAAAACAAACAAATGTAAATAGTGAAATTTTAGTGTACCTCTAGTTTAGTTTCAGGGTCACTGATGATGTCACACTAGAGGCGAGAAATGGGCATTTGAACATCCAGAAGAAAAAAGCTACATGATCCATAGGTATCACCAATAAGGTAACAATATAAATAAATCCATATTTTGATATATAACACTTAATATACTACTGTCTCAACCAATTTTAAAAGTATTAAAGTTTTTTCAAGTTTATACACCAAGGAAGAATCTAGGGAATGTCAAGTTTTTAGTAGGAAGGAATTAAAAATATAACTATATTCAGCTTAAAAACAGTATAAGTTTATTTCAATTGTTCTTTCCTATTAACAACAAACTCAATAAAATAAATTGGGTGAAATTATATAAATTCATTATCACACACAATACAAATAGATTTAAATATATAGGATATAAAATCGGAAATCCTGCTATTCAATAGTACTGTATGGGTGGGTGGTTGGGTCATTACCACTGTAAAGGTATGGGTGTGTGTGCGTGCATTCGTACGTGCGTGTGTGTGTAATGCAAGGCTACACTTAGATTTTTCGACTACAATATTTTTTTTCTTCGATTAGGTGAAACTATTGTGCAATTATTATTTTTTACATTTTTTTAAACGTAAAAAATCACTTATTTGTCAGTAGTGATAAAACAAACTTTTAAGAGCTGATTATCAACTTACAGATCACACAGTTATGAAGGATATCCTTATTCACAATTCTTTACAAACTTAGCTATATTTACACACAGTATACACACTACACAACACATATACAAAACACTTACTGCTAACTGAACAAATATATTACAATAAATATTTAACAGTTAAGGTCATCTTTTAGTTTCTTTTGCAGCCTGCAATAATTCGTACAACTGTGCAATTTGATCTTCTCTCATAAATTCTAGTGTTTTTTCATTAATGTTACTGCCAATATCTAAAGTAGATCTTTCTTCCTTTAAACCAAGCTGGTTAGCAAGTGAAACTGCATAATGCTGGAACAAAATTATGAAAATATGAATGCACAATATGATTAAGGTTAACTTGTTTGCTACAAGATGTAAAATCCTTTACATACCTGGCATTACTAATTTTCAAAAGACTCGATCTATTCCCACACATAATCTTAAGGAAATGCTGCCTCGTATTTTTATTTTACTCATTCCTAGCACACTGTGAACTGCCAAGCAATTAATGTAAGAAAGCATTAAAACTAGTAATAACTGTGTAAGTTAAGGAGCCAGTGACATTTTCTCCTTTTAAATAGACCTATCTATTTACAAGTTGTTGATCAACCCCGCATATTAAGATCATGGAACCGTAGACTTTACTATCAAGTAACGGCATGCCGTACTTATGTAAACACAATAGGTATCACTACATGAATGTACTATGTGTATTGCCTATACTCAAAGTAGTTGTGAGTTTCTTGCAATTTTAACTCAGATATATAACAACAAGAAAACTAACATGTAGGTAGTTCCGCTTTTTGTAAAAAAAACTGTACATACTGTGACGTTTTTATATGTCCTAATTTATAAATAATTAATCACTATGTGGGTTTTACAAATAAGCAACACGATATACTAAACAATTACTAAATTTATTGAATATATAAAATTAACTTATTATAATTAAATGGATTATTTCCTCAACTTTAACTATTGTGAAAAGTACAATTTACTATTAGGCCTACTGTTACAGTTAAACTAATTTATATTTACAATCTTAGATGGCATCAATAATTACAACTACTAATTGCAAAGTGACTTTACTAAATTCCTTTCTTTTAATTACAATTCCTAGCTCTATAAAGTGGCTTTCCTAGATTCTCTACTATTATTTACAATTACTAACTATAAAGTGACTTTACTAGATTTCCTACTATTATTTACAATTACTGACTACGAAGTGACTTTACTAGATTCCCTACTACCTACAGTCCAATGCTAACAGTTCACTCACAGTTTCTTCACTGTCCCTTCAGAAGTCGTCCACAAGTACCGCACTGCTCCTTCGTTGATCCCCACAACGAACCACTCACCGGTAACTTCTCCGTAGACCACTTCACTATACTCGGACACTTCACTCGCACTGCAGAACTCGCTCACTGTCGCTGCAAACACCCGGGCTGTAGGCTCTAGACTCACTGACTGACTGACTGACTGACTGACGCTGGTATCCGAGCCGTATATATCACCTGCAGGTCTCTATCCAGAAGCTTCTCGAATTCCCCCCGCGCCCGAAGTTCCGTGACAGAGCTAGTTCGTCAACCGAGAACCTTCTAGAAGTCCATTGATGTAGGGGCGTTCATGCGTAAGCCATTGTGCCCCAAAGGTTGTAAACAAGCAGGGCAGGTGGTCAGCGACCCATCCATTACTTCCGCATCACCGGTTCCCAGGATGAAGGCCACTCTGGATGTCACAATACTAAATGATTGACTTAAAACAAGACCTCGTTTCACTTGGTTTAAAATGGAAAATAATAGTGTAATAAGTGTTTAATATATTATTTTAATTTACAGTAGATATATTAAGACTACTTGTACCATATATTCACAAAGATTAAGCCCACTAGCGAACAAATGCCAAATTTGAGCTATAAAACTCGGTAAAAGAAAATTATTTTGTTGTTCAACATTGTATTATATATTGCTTTATTTTCGTATTAATTTCACATTTTCATTATTTTTTTATTCTAGTTTCACATCACCATTTTGAAATACTAATATCAAATAATTTAAAGTATTTATACTGTTATAAGAATTGCTTTAATATTATAGTTCATACAACAATTTAAAAAGAACATTTTTATTTTTCAACGTACCTGTATAAAACTGTTTCTCAATAATGCTATCAACAGAAGAACATTGATTGTATAGAAGGTACTTTAGATCCATAAGAAATTTTACAAGGCTATATGACCAAAACTTTCCTAAAGCTCAAAGTAAAAAAGTGACGGTAATTTTAAGTAAAAAAATAAAACCTTATGATGTATAAACCAAATGTTTATTTAATTTCTATATATATGTATTAACAATTTCTCAAGCAAGGGATTTTTTGTTGTTGAACATTTTACAGTTCAATCCAGTCTCATCGGCATTCAAAACTTTTATCTGTTTTATCTCACCATGCATGAAAGATGTTTTTATTTTATCATACTCAAATCCCATTGATATCATAGCAACTCGACCATACCTTTTTTATAAACAGTTTCTAAAAATCTAAATGATCACTAGTATTACAAAAAATTGTATGACTGATATTTAATTTGTTGCAATATACAATCTGTTATACGTAAGGCATTATTAAAACATTATAAGAAATGTTTATATTTTTCAATAAAATGTACAATGAAAACTTAGGAAATAAAATTAACTTTTTAAAATTTAATTCTCATTCCAAAATAATAATGATGATGATTACCATGATTCAACAGAATATTGACGCGTTATGTATACATCATATCAGCAATTTACAAAACAATACCTCAAAAGGAAAGGCAATTGATATAAATAATCTGTTTCTCTAATTTATATAGGCCAAATAACCACCCAGTTTTGAAAACAAACATTGAACCCTAGAGAGGTCGCATGGTGGCAAAAGTTCCGCAGGTTTTAGTTTTTTAAACACCACTAATAAATAATGTGAGTGAGAACACTGGTGTTCAAGGTTGCCCTTCTCTAGGGTTACGCCCATTTTTGTTTAGTTTACTTTCAAAATTCAGTGTGTGTGCATGTCAGTTTGTAGAGCACGGTCAAGTACACGCCATGCGACTTTTTGTGTTGCTTTATGTGCAGTGTTTTTAACACCATGTGACCATATTTGTGACTTTAACCCTTTGAGTGCCAGTGTCCATATATAAGGACAGCCGAAAGTTACGTGAGAAATGCCAGTGTCTGTATATACGGACAGCCGAAAGTTGCGGAAAAATGCCAGTGCCTGTGTATATGGACCTCACGAAAATCAAACCGGGTTACTATACATTTTATGCATTTGCGCTTTATTTTATATCAATGTTCACAAAGAAATGCTCTTTACGAAAATATATATTTTATATAGTAAACCAAACACTAAACGATAATACAGTGTTGTTATTTGGCAGGCTGTGGCGAGCGCTTAGACTCTCACTCCAGACGCTCGGCTGAATGACAGCTGTGTTGTTGTTTACGTTGTTCCAGTTGAGGTTTACATTAGCTTTCATTGTTTCTGTTAGTGTTAAGTTTATTTACATATTTATAGCAGTAATACAATATAATAATTCCTATTACATTGTAAGGTAAGTTAGTACCAAATTTTACATAAAATAAATTCTTATTTTTAAGTCTATAAAAACGCAGCGTTTTCTTATATATTTAACAAATTATCAATTTTTCATTTTTATTAATTAAATTTGGTCATTTTTTACAGACAACATAGTGTAGTTTTTGAAAATAAACTACTAACTAGCCCTAGATTCTTTTTCTAACATGCAATATTATGGTAAAGTGGAAAAATAAAAAAAACTTTTTTACAAGATATATTTTTTTGAAAAAAAAATTTGTTAAGTAGATACATTTTTATATTATAGCTGTTTAAGTATTTAGATGGATTAATAAGACACAATTTAAAATAAAATATGTGACAGTACCTTGAGAACTAAAGAAAATATGATTTTTTTAGTAAACGCTTACGTTTAGCCTAAAATGTGCCTGGCATTTTTTAGACATTCCTATAAAAAAATGACCTGGCATTTTTCAGAGATTTTTGCAATTTAGTGCCCAGCACTCAAAGGGTTAATATTGAAGTGCATATTTTTAACTTTTAATCTTTTCGCTTGTATTTTGTTGTGTTTTGTTTATTTAAACTATTATGGAGAGTGCAGAAAAACGTAGATTACTTATTATATTGGATAGTTTGGAAAAAGAATAGAGAGAAGAGAACAGCAAGCAATTCTTGGAAGGGATCTATTGCGAAGACAGTTATTTGCAGGTAAAACAACTCGTGAAGATGAAGAGGACGGAAATATAGATTGTCAAGGATCGGATAATGATGATGAAGAAGACATCATAGAAGAGAGAGAACATGACTCAGGCTCTTAAATGTCAACTGACGATGTCGTAGAATGTGTTAGAAGCAAAATTATTGCATCAATACCACATTACTATGTACATGTCAAACTTGTTTTCATAGTAATTAGTATTTTAATAAAACATGTATGTACTTAAAATCAATGTGTTGCGTATATTTTTAATCTACCTAACTAACACTCTGCAGTCATTTCGACACCATGTGACCAAATGTGTTAAAAAATTTATGCGATCTCTGTAGGGTTAATGTTGGGGAAACAACGGCAGGTCAGATGGTTCTCACCTGGCCCGAGTCTCATCGTTACATCTAGTTGACTTTTCTGTCAATTTACCATATACATATTTCGCTCCACAAACATCTAACCGAGAGTTCTGAAGACAGACTGTAATAAGAAGAGGGAAAGTGCTTGGAACTCCATTGACCCTATGGTGTAAGTATCAAACTATAATGCAAAACTACTCGCACTTTGTCAAATTGGATAGACCATCAATAACGTACATAACTAATGGTGATATTAATAATCATCTTTAAATTTTGCCAAACTTTATATAAAATGTTATTCCTATAGAAAATAGTTTGGGATTTCAGGCCAGCTAATGGAATTTAACCCTATGTTTGTCAAACCTTAGATCTAGTTATTACAAATATTGATAGCACTAATGTCACACGCTGTCAAGACCCATTAGTGGGGGAGGATCCTTATCATCCGGCATTGGAGGTGGGGTTTGCTATCGCTACTCCTTTATCTTGTAGGTCAGGGGCAAGTGTGGAAGGTGGCTATAGTTTTCATAAAACAGACTTCCTACAACTTTATCACCATATAGCTCAAATTAATTGGGATGAATTATACTCAGTTACAGATGTAAATAAGGCACGATATTTTTTATGATAAAATATACATAGTTCTTAACAAAGCTTGCTTAAAAAGAATTCAAAACCATGCAAGTATCCCTTTTGGTTTACAAAAACAATAATATCAAATATAAAATTGAAAGAAAAGTTACGTAAAAAAATTAAGATTCAAGATGTTTATTGGCCGTTAAATAAAAACTGTTGTACAATAGGCTTTGTCAATAATTATATTATCAGTAGCAAATACATTCATTATGAACATAATAAATGGAGTATGTGATAAAATATATTATGATGACAATTACAAACATAATAAACAACTACAGGATATAGTTGAGCAAATATAAACATCAATGCTATATAAACAAATTAATAAACATTAAAATTAAAAGTGCAAAGTACTAATATCACAAGCCAGATATTGTTCAATAGAATAAAAACAATTATCTTTAAACCAACTATCCAATATATTTCTAAACTTTTTAAAGTCAACTGTCCAGGCACTTTCTGGTAACTTATTAAATAATCTTATTTGCATGCTTAAATGACTGTTTTTTGTTATTTGCAATCTGGTACGTAAGGGGTCCAATAAAAATTTTTTTCTTGTGGGATATTGGTGAAAGTCTTTCCTAACATTAAATGATTGTAGACTCTCTTTTACATTTAATAGACATCGATACATATATAAGCATGGAAAAGGCATTATACGATACTCTTTAAAAATTGGGAAACATGATTCTGAATCATTTAAATTTTTTATAATTCTCAAAGCCTTTTTTGGCCAGATGAATATTTTATTTGAACTGGTACAGTTGCCCCAAAGTGAAATGCCATAGGTTATATGAGTTTGAAAAAATGCATAGTAAGCTGAAATCATCATTTCATCAGTTACATTAAATTTTAGCTTTCTTAATAAATAACATACTCTAGCCAACTTAGCACATAACTGCTCAACGTGACAGCTCCAACTTAGCCTACTATCAAGAAAAAATCCCAAAAGTTTGACAGGGTTAACACTAGCATAGATTTCGTGATCAAGAGAGAAAATAATGTTTTCGGTTTTATTGCTATTTACTACTAAGCAGTTGGATTTAAACCAAACTAAAGCAGCTTGCATTGATTGTTTTTCCTGTCTTAATAGACCTTCTATGTCCTTATCTTTATGGAATAATGTAGTATCATCTGCATAAAGGATGGCTGTGCAAGGCTGTGACATTTCAATTTTTTGCTGTAGATAAAGTTATATTATAGTCAAGACTTTAAGGTAAACAGTTATCATATGTGAACGATCGATTTGTAAACAGATGATCAGCTGTTATTTATTTTAACTTAATTTATTCATATGTATGTTTCTAACATTTGTTTTCTGTTCAACAATAAGTTATGTTTTGGGAATAAAAGAGTTCAGTTTTTCAGTTCACACTAACATGTTGTGTTTTTAAATTTTGTGACGAGGATAAGTATTCATTTTGTTTTGTTTTTAGGTAGTTGTGTTTAGTTTAACAGTTTTCTTTTGTTTTAAACTCCTGGATAACCACAGGGAGAACTATTTATTTACATAATTCATGATATAGTGCTAGAACGGAACTTTTACAATCATCAGTACATCTTACACCTGCAGGAAAGTTTCCTTGTTGGAGTCCTGCCATTATTAGGTCAACAAGGTGGCGCCCTAATCCCTAGCTACTATTGATGAACTTGGAAACATTTATTTGGGTGATAGCTATTCAGCTATTCAAAACTTTTCCCTTGTACTTGGCCTGTCTCTTAGAAGAACCCCACTCCTTCTCCCTGAGCTAGCAAAGTTTTATGCGGACAGGCGTGACAAGGCACACTAAAAGAAAAATCATTTATTGCAATAATAAATAGAAAAGGACCTAAAACTGAGCCTTGAGGAACTCCTATGTTAATATTTTCAAAGTTAGATCTATTATCACCCTGAACAACCATCTGTTTTCTATTACTCAAATAAGATGATAACAGTTCCAATTCTCTATCTTTGACACCATAACAACTTAATTTCCTTAAAAGTAATTCGTGGCATATACAATCAAATGCTGGATAGATCTATTAGCGTAGCAGAAGAAAAAAACTTATTTTCAAAAGACATTAGTATATTTTCAACAACTGATTCAACTGCTTTGGAAGTGCTAAGACCAGGAAGAAAACCATACTGTTCCTGTGAGAGAAATCCATTTTGATAGAAAAATTCATAGAGTTGATCTTTTATGGAACATTCAAACACTTTACTTAAGATAGGTACAAGTGATATAGGCCTATAACTAGATGGCTGAGATTTCTCTCCTTTTTTAAATATTGGTATAACTTTTGTGACTTTTAAGACGTTGGGAAAAATACCTGAAATAAGAGACATATTAAATAGGTAAGTCAAAGGCTCTGCTATTATATCAGCTATTTCTTTAACTATTTTATTTGAAATGCCATAAAAATCTTCACTTTGAGATGTACTAAGACCTTTTAAATATTTAAGAACATCTTTTATTAAAATTGGTTTCCACTCAAATTTACTACTGGTATTTACTAAGTTACCACCAGATATGTAATTTTTAACTGAAACTAGGGCAGATTCGTTATTGTTTAATATTTGTTTACCAGTTACTTCTTTAGCACAGTTAATAAAGTAATCATTCAACACACTAGATTCTATCTCAATTTTATTGAAGTTTTTAGACTTATTAATATTGGATTTAGGTTAGGTTAAAGGGCACTAGGCCAGGAATTAGTATATTAGAGAGATAGGACATCAGCAAACTTACCTTAAAAGACAAGTTCACTAACATCAGAGTAGTAGTCACAAACACAAAATACACAAAAGCTCACAAATTTTCAACACCACTGGCATTTTCTTCAGGTGAGTAGAGGGAGAGAGAGAGAGAGACACACTAGTGTGTCAGTGTGTCTCTCTCTCTCTCCCTCTACTCACCTGAAGAAAATGCCAGTGGTGTTGAAAATTTGTGAGCTTTTGTGTATTTTGTGTTTGTGACTACTACTCTGATGTTAGTGAACTTGTCTTTTAAGGTAAGTTTGCTGATGTCCTATCTCTCTAATATACTAATATTGGATTTAATGACTGTCCAAGCTGCTTTGCACTTGTTCTGAGACTTATTTATATAATTCTCATTTGCTAAAATTTTAACCTCTTTAAATCTATTTTTGTACTGTTTGTTGGCGGAATTGTATAGTTTTTTGCAATTGTTTGCCTCATTTTCATTACCAGTACTTTTATTTTGCTTAAGTATATCATACAGTGACAAAACATAATCCCTCATTTGCTTCAACTCTACTGTGAACCACTTTTTATCTGGCCTGTGAGAATGATTAATTTTTACATTTTTAACAAAACAGCATTCATTATATGAACTTGTCAAGATATACATAAAATATTCATAAGCTTGGTCAACGTTTAAAAAATTATTTAATTGCAGCCAGTTTACTTGAATCAATCTTTCTTTAAAGCTTGCAATGGTATTAGAATTTATCACTCTTACCTTTTTATAAATGATTTCTTTAAATTTAGGTTCTCCATTGTAACTTACATCTAAATAACTGAATTTTGCAAGCACTGCCAGATGGTCAGATAAACTAGGCTGAATTACACTACAAACTATGCCCTCCCTATCCATATTAGTCACAATGTTATCTAGACAAGCCTTATCCCTAGTAATATCACTATTTAAACAATAAAAATTGTATGATCGGAGGATATTTATAAACTGTACTGATTCATGAGTATTTTTTGTAAGATCTATGTTGAAATCTGAAGATATTATCACCTTAGCTTTATTAAATTTTCCACACACCATTCTCAAAAAACCTTCAAACAGGTTAAAAAAATTAACCAAACTTGAATTTGGTGTTGTATATATTGTTGACACAACCAAATTAAGCTTAGTTACAAAAATTGCTGAAATTTCAAATTCATGTAGTGAAGAAAATTTAACCATATCTATTAATTGGTATTCAAAATAATCTTTTACAAAAATTAAAGAGCCCCCTCTAATATAGGGAGGTTGTCTGCAATAGGAGCTTGCGAGCTTGTAACTAGCTGGAATATACATGTCTAATTCTTGTGTGGCAAGCCAGTGCTCATTAATTAGTATTACATCATAGGCAATTTTATTTAACCATAATTCTATCCTGTCTAGCTTACTTCTTAATGACTGTATGTTTAAGTGGAACACAGTAAAAGGACGATTTGTGTTTAGTGAAACATTAGTACTGGAAACTATAGGTGTAAGAGGAGTCTGTTAACTGGCTAAGGCACCTCGGTTACTAGTGGCTGTTTGAAGTTTTCCGACTCTTCCTCGGTGCCAGGTGGAGATGGTTGCTGCTCCCGTGCCATTCCCTGTTCAGGGCTCTTCCTGGCCTCCATCTCTTCTGCCAAGCCCTGTTCAGGGTTCTTCATGTTGGCTCTAGTTGCTGCTTCCCCGGTGATTGTTTTGGCTATTTTTTCAGCTAGCCACATTTTCCCCTTATAGTTCAAATGTGAACCTTGTTGAGTATGTAGCGTTCTATCAGCCGTGCTTGCCTCTACAAATAAAACATTTGAAAACTTCTGACTGAGTTTTTGTAGAGCCTTATTGGTTTTTACTATTTCTTTATTCACACACGACCATTTAGCTAGATCATATCTGGTCGGTAGGTCAACTAGGACAATCCTTGTATGTGAATTTTTTTGTACTGTATTTTTAATACCCTCTAGAGCTTCATTGGCTTCATTTCTAGCTACATCGTTACTACCACATATACAATGTCTTTTGTGCGCCCTCCGGGCCTAACAAAACCAACGGCGTTTTTTGATTTTTGTTTTTTATTAAGGTGGAAAGCTAAATCACGCCCATGGCTGTCACCACATATGAGAATTTTATGATCATTTTTTAAGCCAACTGTATCATCTTCACTTTTTTCTCCTTCATTCCTCTCATCACTTTCTGCTAAAGGTGCAAAACTATTGCTAGTCGGGAGGCCTGCTTGCAGATGAGGACTCTTCGGCCTTATAGTTCTTTTGTTATGTTTAGTGACTTGCTGAGACCAAGGGGTTGGGACATAATCCTTTAGTAATTGCAGAGGAGGAAAGCTTGTAAGACTGTTATCAGGTGATGATTTTAAGTTGTGAAATTTCTGCTCCATTAAGTTAAGTTCTTCCTGTAATAATTTTGAAGCTTCTTTTAGGTTTTCATTTTCAAGTTTTTTTTCTTGCAGTTCTTTGAGAATGATTTGGGTTTGGAAATCAAGGGTTTTTTGTCAGGGGTATTATGAGCTAAAATACTTAACTCTCTTTCTAGATCACCATTTTTATTTTTAAGTTGTTCTATTTCAATTTTAAAACACTTTTCTCTTTCTATAAAAGAAGAGATTCTTTCTTCACACTTTAACCTGTTTTTTTCTAGCTCTAAGCATTTTTGTGTTTAAGTTTCTAGCTGAACATCAAGGTCCATATGACTTGGTGTATTTACAGACTTGTCTGATGGTGTTCCAAGGCTTTTATAACAATTGAAACTGGTAAGAGTAGAGTTTAATGGTAAAAAATTATTTGGTGAACTGTAGCTATTTTTCTTTGATTTTCTGGTTTTTATTTCTGCTTCTATTTCTTTTATTGACTGAACAAACTCTTTGTTTTCCATTATTTTACCTGTGCAAACAGTTGCTTTCTTCTCTTCATAAAAATATAATTTGTTTTTTGTACACTGACCGTGTTTCTCTTTTTGTGGCCCAAAAAAATTAACTTTATACCAAGTAATTTTTCCTTTACTTTCTATTTCATTAATAATCGCTGGCCAGGCCTGATGTCCCCTTACACAAGCAAAAACATAATCTCCTATTTTAAACATTATGTTTGTAAAATTATCAGTGGCCAATCTACTAACTGCTTACATTAGTGGTTACTAAGTTCACCACCAAGAGGTAAACCGTGAGTAGTGATTGATAAACAGTGATGTATTCTTGATTGTTATGCCAGTGGAGTGGCAAGAGAGTGTGATAATACCACTATACAAAAAAGGAGATAAGCAGGAATGTACAAACTATAGAGGAATATCACTACTTAATTGTACATATAAAATACTGTCAAAACTAATATTAAACAGACTGAAAAGATATGGAGAAGAAATAATAGGAGAACAACAAGCAGGCTTTATGAAAGACAGATCAACTACTGACCAAATATTTATTATAAAAGAGCTGGCCTCAAAATACTGGGAATATAACAAAAATCTATATATATTATTCATTGACTTTAGAAAGGCTTATGATAGCATTGTGAGATCAAAATTGTGGACATATCTTAGACAAAAAAACATCCCAGAAAAGATAATTAGACTAACAAAAATGTGTGTTGAAGGCTCAAGAGGGAAAGTAAGAATAGAAAGAGAATTTACAGACACTTTTGACGTTAAAACAGGGGTAAGACAAGGAGATGCGTTGTCACCACTGTTGTTCAACCTCGCTCTTGAAGAAACACTGAAAGTGACAAAATCGGAACAAATAGGTGCAAACATTGAAGGTATAATCAATATTTTAGCATTTGCTGATGATGTGGCATTAGTAGCTGATAATAAAAATGATCTAAAAACGCTAGCAGGTGTCCTGTTAAAAGAAGCCAACAAAGTAGGTCTTCAAGTGAATGAAGAAAAAACTAAATATATGAAGATAGGGAGACAGGCAGAGCCAATCAACTCAACACTGGATGTAATGGATTACAAATTTTTAGCCACTGAAGAGTTCAAGTATCTAGGAGTTACTTTGACTAGCCAAAATAAAATGGAAGAGGAAATACAAGTCAGAATTAATGCAGCAAATAGATGCTACTGGAGTCTCCTGAAAATATTCCAAAGCAAACTACTGTCAAGACCCACAAAAATAAGAATGTATATAGCTATTGTACAACCTGTTTTATTGTATGGATCTGAGGTGTGGACCCTAACAATGCATAACAAAAAAAGATTGATTACATTTGAAAACAAAATTTTAAGAAGAATATATGGACCTACCTATGAATCAGGAGTGTGGAGAATAAAAAAGAACAGAGAGCTTAGAGAACTGTACAAGAGACCTGATATTGTGGCGGTGGTTAGAAGCAGAAGAATAAGATGGCTTGGTCATGTGAAGAGAAGGGAAGAAGAAAAAATGATAAGAAGGGTATGGATGGGGAAACCAGCAGGAAGGCGACCTCTAGGACGACCAAGAATAAGATGGGATGACCAAGTGGAACAGGATGTGAGAAGTCTTGGTGGAGACATCGAAATGGCAGAGGATAGAGGATTGTGGAGGCAACTTGTTGGCGAGGCCAAAAATCACCTTGGATTTGAGTGGCCACAGGAGTAAGTAAGTAAGTATTCTTGATTGAAAGTCTATTGCATATGCAGTCAGCTGTTGTCAACAATAAACAGACTGTGGTTGGGTTTCAGTCTTGTAAAGGTATCTTGTAAAGGCTTCGAATAATTAACAAGTATCTTGTAAGAGGTATAATAAACAAGAACACATTGAAAGTTTTAAACACGTTAGATCACTGGTGAAAAAAGATATTAAAGCTTCATACTCTAATTACATACATGACATTGAGGACAAAATTCAATCTAACTCTAATAAGTTTTGGCAATTTGTAAAAAGTAAAAAAACAGTTAAGAATAATATGTTAATAATGGAGTACAATGGGATGCAACTAAACAGTGGTAGTGATATTGCTAGTGCCTTTGAGCAATACTTTAGTTCAGTTTATAGTAATTATACTGAGGAACCTCTTGCAAGCAAGGTGTTAGTAGAACCCTCGTTGCCGGGCGTGTCTTGCCTATCCCTGAACCGGGTCACACGGTTGGACGTGTGTCTTGCAATAAAAAAGCTCAAATCAACATGTACCACAGGGCCAGATTTTTTGCCACAATACCTATTTAAAGGATGCGCAGATTTTTTAATTGAACCCCTTACTTTTATGTTTAATTTAAGTTTAAAAACTGGTATTTTTCCTGAAAGATGGAAAGTTACAAAGGTAACACCTATTTTCAAATCTGGTAAAGAATCTCAAGTCGTTAATTACAGACCTGTTGCTATTTTATCAGTACCAGCTAAGATTTATGAGTCAATTATACACAAATTTTTATTTCATCACTTCAGTAAATACCTTTCACCCAGTCAACATGGTTTCATTCCGGGTAGATCAGTTAACACGAATTTGTTGTCTTTTACTAACTATATATCATCTGGTTTGGACTCAATGACCCAGACAGACGCCATATTTCTCGACCTGGCCAAGGCTTTTGATAGGGTGGATCATCTGATTTTGTTAAAAAAATTACATTATTATGGTTTGTCTGATAGTCTAATTCACTTGTTTACATCTTATTTGGTTAATAGGAAACAGTTTATATATTACAAAAGGCAAAAGTCGTCAACTTTTATAGTGCAATCAGGTGTACCTCAGGGCTCAAATTTGGGACCTTGTTTATTTACAATTATGATAAATGATTTGTGTGAGAATGTGCATTCTGTAAAAGCTTTACTTTTTGCGGACGACTTAAAACTGTTTAAACAAATATACAATCAGAATGATGCTATTGGACTGCAGGCAGATCTTGATAGTGTATATAAATGGAGTGAAATCAACAAAATGAACTTTAATGTATTAAAATGTAATGTTATGACTTTTACTAGATCTAAGATTTGCACTAAAAATGATTACTATCTAAATGGTGTTGCTCTGTCAAGAGTGGACTTAGTGAGAGATCTGGGCGTTTATTTGGATAGCACATTATCGTTTTCAGTACATATATGTAAATGCATTACTGGTGCAAGCCGAATGATGGGGTTAATCATTAGACAAAGGAAACATTTCAAAAGTTTAAGAACGTTAATCTTAATTTACAGAGCCTTGGTCAGGTCGAGACTTGAATGTGCGGCTCCTGTGTGGAATCCATTTTATACAACTTATGAAGATGATGTTGAGTGTATCCAAAAACGATTTTTACGATATCTTTTTTATAAGTCTTTTAATGTATACACCTATTTAATTCCATACAGCGAGCTGCTGGATATGTTTGGGTTTGAGAGATTAAGCCAAAGGAGACTGGTGATGGGTCAAGTTTTCCTGTGGGGCCTGGTCAGGGGGCGGGTGGATGACTCGGCCGGCTTGGAGAGTGTCTGCTTCAGAGTCCCAAACTTTGGTACCAGGAACAAACAGCTATTCCTACTGCCAAATGTTCGCACTGTTGCTCATGCATCCTTGCCTCTTTTCCGGATGATGAGGGATTATAATTCGATGCTTTCAGCGGGGATAGAAATAGACATATTTCTGGATACAGTTAGGGCTTTTAAATATAAATGTCTAATGTTTTTCAAGTCCCATTAACTAAATAATTTATTTTTCGCAAAAATGTTTATTATTTGCCTTCTATTTTTTCATTTATTTAATGTAAAATGTGCTTTTAAAAGTCTAGATCATTGTTGTATATATATATATATTTATATATATAATTTTTTTTCTCATCGTACTATTTATTATATTTATATCGTTGTTTGTTTTGTTTAATTGTTAGAATTTATATTTGTTGCCTAGTGATAAGACTTTATATAGACATAGGTTTAATTGGGTGATTATGCTGTAGGCTACACCTCCCACAAGAAAGAATAATGTATAAATGTATGAACTGTCTCAATATAATTGTCTCTAGTACCTGTATTGGAGCATGAAAATAAAATAAATAAATAAATAAACATTGTGAACTAAATCTTTTTACAGATTTCGAGTAAGTATTTATTGACTTTGCCCAAGTTCAAGGCATACAAGGGATTTGCAAGTATAATCACAAAATGCACAAATATACTACAATACAAGCACAAAATGCACAAATATTATGGTGTTCGATTTCGGTGAACTACGCTCACCTTCCTCAGACCAGAGGGATTCACAAAAGAATGGAAAACAGTGTTCAACAACTGATTGAGTTGTTGAACACCGTTTTCCATTCTTTTGTGAATCCCTCTGGTCTAAGGAAGGTGAGCGTAGTTCACCGAAATCGATCACCATAATATTTGTGCATTTTGTGCTTGTATTGTAGTATATTTGTGCATTTTGTGCTTATATTGTAATAAATTTGTGTTGTGTGACGTTTACTTGTACTGTATATGTACCAACACGTATTATGCTAATTAAAAAACTAAGTATAATCACAAAATTAGGGTAAATTTATACTGAATTTATGTTATAACTTTCAAATAAAGTACAAGCCTTGATGTAAATATCGCATGGAGATTTCCTCTCACTAAAGCACGCTTGGTCTTAACTATTTGGGCTACCTCTTGCAACAACACAGTATATATATATCAAGATTTTGTCATAGTCATCTCAACAGCTATGTGAAATTAAGACTTAACAAAGTACAGCTAGATGTTTAATATAATATTATCTTACAGTCCATTCCATCATAAACTGGGCTGATTCTGCTGGGTTGCATGTTTTGTGCCGTTTAAATTCGTCCCTAACATAGCTATTCCCAAGTAACTTCAATGCTTCTGGAAGACTCTGATGGAGCTGAAGTATTGTCTTATATAACATCCTGACATTTTTAACGTGTTTTAGTCCATACTGCATATTTTTTCTGTAACTGAAAATAAAGAAAATACTGGTTATTGCTAAATTTTAGATTTTAAAAATATTTAAGAATACATATGTAAAGGAGAATATTGATGTGCACTACCAAATTACTACTAACTAATTTTTAGTTAGTAATGTATTTCAGACTACTAAGTAATACAGTAGTCTGAAATAATTGCAAACCAACTGGTTTTGGATTGAGCAGATTTTCTTAAAATAAAAAAACCATTTGAATATTTTTTAATAACCATAAATGCAATATATAATATTAAGTAAAATTTGTATTTTTAAACAAAACAAGAACCAACAACAATAAGGAGAAAAATGAACCTTATAATAAAAGAACCAATTCAGCTGAAATGTATAAATTCATCATATTGTGTTCAGACACAGACAATCAGCTACCAGAAGTTGCATTTCTGGAATTCTCAAACTTCCCCAGACAGAACTGTTCCTACTGTCTGTCATCAGCTATTCTTATACATTCTGTTTACATACATTAGCCTTTTTTATACCATTGTTTACTAACAGTAGATAGCCTACAGCTCACACATGTAGACCCCAAGACCCCAGCGGACATCATGTTGTTGAGGCACTCACGTAATTTGGCTTAAAGAGCGACATATTATTATTTAAAATAAAGAGATTTAACTGATTTTCATAAAAACAATATTGTTTGAATAATTATTTATAGTATTGTATTTAAAATTTAATATTTTCTTGTTCTTCTTCAAATTATAAAGTAGCACTGTTTACAATTATAAATTTTTATTTTCACAAAAATCTTATTGATCTTCAGATTTTAAGCGGATTTTCGGATTATGGTACTGAAGTCTGGATTGGGACTAGACTGAATTGAAAAAATATAACTACAAGAATAAATTACAGTTGACCTTTATTTGGTTCTAATTAATAAAATGCACAGAACAGCTAGAATAATGTTGAAAAAAACTTTATGCTGTAAGAAACTCTAGTTCTATTTTCTACAATTTAATAAAATTTGTTGCTTCATCTTGAAACAGGGAAGTTTTTATTCAAATAAAGCAGACTCGTAATTTATTACTATTATTGCATAACAAAGCAACTTGTAATTTAAACAAAAAACATCTTGATAGTATAATTTCAAACTATTCATTTAGCCTTAATTAACAAACTAAACTATAAATTGTGAAAGCTTAGCATATTTTTTATTGTAATATCTACAGTTGGCAAACAACCTCACATTGTCTTTTTGTATGCTGAGAAAATATAGTAAAAATTATTGCATAGGTAATCAAAATTAGCCTAATCATTCATGAGTTAAGCTGTAAGAATGTAATGTTAAGATCCTTCCATTTTTCTTTAAAAATAAATAATTTACTCCATGTACCATATATTCATTATTCTACACTCATATCAGTCTTTGAAGATGTTAACATATATTTTCATCAATTGTATTTAAACTATGGTTACAATTCAATAGGTGTTTTGCTATATCAAATTTAGCAGAGATCAAATGTAGCCATACAATTATTTTACATGTTAAATTTTATATTCTGGTCATTAAAAATTATTTAAATCATTAGGGTGATAATTTTGTCCAACAAAAATCTTGTTTTTCCCAAGAAACTGAAAAACTTATTTTCTACAAGAACATTTTGTTTCTTTTAAAAAATTTGGTATTCATTTCATGTCTATTTAGGCCTACTAAAAAATGTATTAATCTGCCTTATCAGGTGCTTGGCCTTCGGGACGGCCTGCCGACTGTCCCTCTAGCAAGAATATATGCAAATTTGTTTTTTTTAGTAGAATTAGCTCTTTTAATCATTATGAATATGGCCACCATGGGCGATTTGCTGCTATAAAATTTTGAAAGAAAAAAATTAGTTTTTCACGTTATCTTGGGCTTAAGATCTAAAAAGTTTGCATTTTTTAAATTCGTGTTCTGCATGAAAACTATATAAAATTAAATAAAACGAAAAATTACCATTTTCAATCATTTATATTTTTAGATCTCTTTTGTATAAAACGTGTTTTTCACGAAAAAAGTTCGTAGAAAATATAAACTTAGACCTGATTCTATCCACTGGTGACAGAAAAGTCAAGATTTGTGAAGCGTCTAGAAACTGCATAGGTACCGACTGCCGCACTTTGAAGAGAATGGGAGTGGGGAGGTTGCCGTATTCATTAGATGAGTTCTGATAGTTCACTTAATATAAACTCATATTTCACTTTTATTTCAACAAGAAATCATATTTTTCAGTTAGTCTTTAAAGTGTATATATGTTAGAATCAACTGGCCTATTCCAAATCACACCTATGCCAATACATGAACATATTACCAAGATAAACTGCCAATGTCATAAATATTGCTACAGCTTAGATTATAATAGCAGGGGCCAATTGAAAGAGGTATGCTTCATTATTTGGACCAAGTGATGTATGTATGTATGTATGTATGTATGTATGTATGTATATATATATATGTATGTATGTATATAGCCTACTGCTATAATGGCTTGAAATTTCTCACCCTTACATGAAAAATAATAGAACGAACAGAGCAATAAGATTGGGTATTTTAAGTCTGTAGGAACTTTTGTGGTGGTAAAGTTAATGTTATAGTCTAACGTCTAATTTTACCTCAGGTGAATGAAGAAATTAAGATTACTAAAATTCTTACATATGAGACGCCGACAGAACGTTGTTGGTATTTTATGGCGAATATGAATTCCTACTACTCCATCGATAAAAGAGGGATTTATCTATGCTGCAATCAAAAAGGAGAATATATATGTAAAAATGAAGAGCTAAGAAGGCAATATATCACTTAATTATCCACTTCTTTTTATTACATGAAAAATAACAATTTCACACTCAGACACAATCGTTGGGCCATAAAATTGCTGTCTTCCTCACCTTGCGAATACCACTCACCACTCCACTTCCACTAACCAACCAGTCGCCCCTAGACACTAGTGCCACTGACTATCGAATCGAATATTCAAAGCAGTGAATTACAACCAACTACCGATAGTACAGTGATAGGTTTTTGTTCTTTATTGTAGGCTTTAAGAATGTTCACTCCGACTCAAGGTGCACAAATTTTTTTTCATTCAGTGGGTTTGGGGGTCCAAATTTCAGTTTTGGTCAATGTTTATATATACACACACCAGCAAATGAGGTTTAAGTACCTGTCCTGGTCACCATAAGTTGACCGGAGGTCAAATTAAAATATTAATTGAACCTTTTTATAAACATTGTTTCACAGTTTATAATTAGTAGAATTTAACCCTAGGTTTTTGGTAATATTAAGTGTTTGTATATTTTACACTTACAATAAATAAACAAAGAGTTTTTTAATTAGCATAATACGTGTTGGTACATATACAGTACAAGTAAACGTCACACAACACAAATTCACCATAATACAAGCACAACATGCACAAATATATTACAATACAAGCACAAAATGCACAAACACTACGGTGATCGACCTCGGCGAACCACGCCCACCCTCCCCAGACCAGAGGGATTCACAAAAGATTTTGTGCTTGTATTGTAATATATTTGTGCATTTTGTGCTTGTATTGTGGTGAATTTGTGTTGTGTGACGTTAACTTGTACTGAATAAATAAACTGCTTATACTGATTGCTATTCAAAAACACAGAAAATCACCATGACTGACATCAAGATGAGTCCACTGGCTGGTCACAAAACACTAGCTAGGGCGACTCATACTTTGCTCAAAATACCCTGTTTCTACTGGGGATTCAAAACTTGGACCTTGCAATCCAGTCCAAAGTCATCGAGCTACCAGGATAGTAATTAATGTACCATATATTTTTAAATGTTAAGTATTTTCCAACAAAATCGCTGATTTTAATTTTTGGACCTTATACGTTTGGACTTCCCAAAATATTAAGATGAATATTCAGGAAGACATTAAATTTAATCTCACAACCCTGTAGTAAAAATTTTTGTTTTTTTCTATTGGTGGTAAGGGCCGCATATTTTAGTGTTTAGAATTAGTATAAGTAATGTTACTCACTCGAGTGAGAAAGCAAAATTTATAACGAGAGGCGACTTTATAATGACTACATATTTAAAGAGCTAAGAACGTAATTTTGGAGGTAAGTAAAAAAACAACTTTTCTTACTAAAAATAAATGGAACATGGAAACTATTTTCATTTTACCCAAAGGTGGTCAATGTTTTATTGTTTCTGGTGGTTTGAGCAAAAGTGCTATTTACACGCCAGATGTGAAGTTTTTAGAAATGTAAGAAATGACGTCTTAGCATTTATGTTGGTCGGTATTCACACTACAACAGTGATCAGAAAGATAACATGCCTAGAAACAAAAACATCATCTTGAAAAAGAACAACCAAATAATGCAAAAAAACCGATAAATTTTGTGAAAAAGCTCAATGATTTTTTGTTATTGGAATTTTTACAGCTTGAATGAAAATAAAATTCACAACAAACAGCAAACCAGTACGAACAACAAACGTTGAGTACATTTAAACCCATCACAGCAAATGATCTTGAAGGAATGTTCAAATCTTTACCACCTAAAAACTCTGCTGGTTAGATAAAATACCAAACATAATTAATTGATAAGAGATCTTTCTGCCACTCCTTGAAATAATAAACACATCTATAATAGAGACAAAAGTCTCAGACGCAATAAAGACTGCAATAGTGTATGCAACATTCAAGAAATGAGATGTACACTCATGGAAAAATAAAGGCCACCAATCCTTTCTACTTTTTCGAAATACCTGGAAAAATTCATAAACAAACAGCTGATTCAATATATAGAAGAAAATAGCCTGATCACTTCCAATCAACATTGTTTTAGAAAAATTATTAATACACTGCTATTTCAACTTTAAATAAGATCACAGAAATTTCAGAAAGCAAACAATAGGCTTCCTAAACTCTTCTAGACCTCCAAAAGGCTTTTGATAGCCTAGACCACAATTCTGCTAGAAAAATTAACACAACTTAGCCTAAAACATCAGGCCTATGACTGGTTCAAAAGTCATCTATTGAGCCGCTGTAGAAATTTAACACTTTGAAAACCTCAGAGATCAAAAATAAAAATCCCACCTTCAAACAATGGAATCCTGAAGGGGATACTCCTCTTTCTAATATACCAGCCCACCCCTATATATATCAACAGTTTTCCCGATTACCAACCTAAAGACAGCATCTGTCTGATGTTCGCAGATGATTCGATACGACTGTCATAAAACCAGTAATTCTTTACTCACCATTAACAACACAACTAGAAGGTACACTACAGACTACACCAAGCAAATAACGTCTGCAATAGCCTAAACCTAAAATTAAATAGATCCAAAACGATCAACATCCTTTTCACGTCCACAAACAAAAGTAGCTTCCTCTAAAATACCTGAGAATATATCATCACAGAAAAGGAATCCTCTAAATTCTTTGGAATAAATATAGATAACCATTTAAATTGGCATGACAACATTGAAACACTGCACAAGAGGCTATCTTCAGTACTTTATACAATCAAAATAATAAGATGCTTAACCCATAGAGATATTGTATTAATAACATATCATACACTATTTGCGTCACATCTCCGTTTTGTAATCATCGTCTGGAGATCTGCAAACGAAACACTAATAAAAAAGAGTTTTGTTCTACAGAAGAAGGCAATAAGAATCATAGAAGAGTTTGACTATTATGGACACTGTAGACACTTCTTCAAAAGTTACCCTGGCTAGTGGTCTATTAATAAATAGCTCTTTCTGAGGAACAGTCGGCCTTAGTTACAATTACTACACTCGTTTTTCTACACTCATCACACTCATTCGCCCCTCATATTTGCCCATATCTTGACGATCGGTGTCTTATGTATGAATAATGAATAATAATAAAAGCAATAAAATCCTTACAAGCACATCCCTATTCTAGAAATAGTTCCCTTCATTCAGCATGCCCCCACCACCCCAGATTCAAAGAAAAGACTGCCACAAATATTCTCATAGGCCAGAGCAACATTTCAACCAAGAACATCATAGATCCAAAAAATTAGTAAAACAACACAACTCATGGGCGAACAACTTTTTAATCTCTTACCTCAACAATTAAACAACATCAAACCCAAAATTATTTAATAAACAATTAATACAATAACTCCTATACGAAGCATATTACAACTTAACAGAATTTTACGATGAACATAATTGCCACGCTAGGGCCTAAACAACACAAACCTAAAACCCACAAACCTCTCCTACACCTTTGCTTATTCCATCTACGATGACTAGGCCGTTGACGACTCACTGGTCTTGAAGACTGTGGTGAAGAGTACCTATGGTAAATATGGTTTGTCAGTGAGTAAGTAAGTCAGGCTATAAATTCTTTGTAAAATGATTTTATGGTGTTTCACTTTGAACATTTTAAACGTCTTGCTATTTTGAAACTTATTATTTTATTCAACTGATTTTTTTATTTGAACATACTTTGATAGTAAAAAGTTCTGAGCTAAATTTGAATGTTTTTGATAAAGCTGGCTTTTGATATATAAAGTATTAAATAAAAATAAACAAAACGGTGTTTTCTTTTAGGTTTTTTGATATATAGGTTTTTGGACCTATGTTAATAATGACATTTTCCTTATTTTTATGGAAGGTACAGTATCAGGATTATAGAACAAGTAGTTATAGAACATTATTTGGAAACACCTTACATATACATGGATTGTTTATGTGGTAAACACCACATACAATATTGTAAACCATATTTTTTTAAATATAAAGAACAATTACTTGATTTGTATTTATTTTGTAAGTGTCTTCTTTATGCGAATTTTATTTAGTGTGGATTTGGTGTTAGAAGTGGATTTATTTTCAGTATATACGATCAAGGTCAGCACTAAAGTTTAAGTTAAGAATAGTTTCTTTCAGGTTTGCACTGTTCAAAGAGTGAGTGTGTCACGTATGCTTGTGTTTACACGGATGTCTGTGAACGATTGTATTTGTGAGGAATGCGTCTGTGCAAGTGTGATTTTGTGTCTATTTGGTGTGTTGGCGTGCAGCGCGATTAAGGGGGTTCAATAGAAAATCATTTTTGAACATTTTTTGAATACAATTGCTTGTATTCATGTAAGTAATAAATGTGTGATGGAAAAATTCTAAAAAATTTCTTTATGGCTGCCCAAAATGACTAATTTGACCTTTTTAGTGCATAACTCATGAGCAAACCGTGTGATATAATGTATTAACATTTTGAGAATATAGTGGACAAAAGGTACTAATCAACTTAGTATGTAGTAAATCTAATAACATTTATTTTTAAGTGTCACCAATTATTTTTAATAAATGATATTTGTTCAAGTTTTGAGTTGAAATCTGTACAGTCATCTTTGGCTAAAAAGGTAGACTAATAATACATATAATTAATTGCTAGAGTTTACTATAAATGTGGGAGTTATGCCCATCTGTCGAATTTGCGGGGCGGGGCAGACGGAGGCTATGAGAGGGAGAGAAGGGAGGGAAATATATTGGTAGTTCGTTAGTGAGTCAGGATCTTTACTACTCTTGGCGGCAGTTGAGATTTTCCTTAGCGGCAGTTGCGATAAAATCTAGAACAAAATTCCTTAGAGCGCTAAACTGGCACCCGGAAGAACACCCTTAAGAGCCACTGTGGTTTGTGTGCGTGTGTAATGTTTTATTTTATAGGGAAATATTTAGCATGAGAACCTTGTAACCTATTTGTTTTGCGAATTACAACCCTCCAGAGGAATAGTCTCAGTTTTGACAAATTATTTTATGATGCGTTTACTGTTGTATCTAATAATTGCGATGTAGTATTTATGACATAAGGATGGTTGATCACTCTTCTGTAAATCATTTTGCCATCTGGTCACACATTGCACACATTGGATGCTTGGAATCCGATGTGCAAGCCGCAATTGTTTTCGTCTTCAGCCCGTTGCGTCAAAGATAGCGTAATGTGATGCACCCATGTGTTTCAAAATATATGATGTTAGTTTTTGAATATAATAAATCTATCATGTAATACTATGAATCACATGTACTTACCTATTAATTTACTCGTCATAACTAGTTCTTTTAAAACTGCTTTATTTACTTTTATCAAAGAACTTAAAAATAACAATTTATTTACATTTCATAGGCACTAAATACGTTTTCAATTACAACATATTTATTGGTGATATTTCTTGAAGCAATATTGAATACATAAAGCAGGCTTTTCTGAACTTGTTCACAGAAAATAATTGTGTCTTATATTTCCTGCCCCTGTTTCATACAACACAGCGTCTTCAGAGTTTTGGTTATTCTGTCAGACAGATTTTTTTTGGTAAATGTTCTGCTGTAACTGTTCTTTGAACGCCTTATTCATTTAGTGGCAACAGTATTTTGATAACTTCCAATCTGAAGTTAAGTAATTTACATGTCTTCTCAACTATGCATTTGTGGTATAAAAAATATGCGTTTAGGAGAAACATTTCCATTTCAAGGATGTGGATGAACAGTTTCTTTTACCATCGTAGTGTTTTATTTCTTCACATGATTAGGGGATGATGATTTGATCCTGATGATCTAAATCTTTCATAAATTTGTTATATCGAATAATAGGAAGTGATTTTTTCTCTCCTCTTTTGTTAGTAGCTAACCACATAACATTTTCATAAAGAGTGGATGTATATAAAATACATGCTAAAGTAGGTTTAATGGATGTGTGTATGTGTTTTTTTGGAGCAAAGTGTATTTAATAATCAAATTGATTATAGAATGCTTTTATTCAATGTTACTTTAAATTAAAAGTTACCATATTAAAGCAGTTTAGTACATTTTTATTTGTTTATTTACTTGTGTATTTAAATGTATGTATGTGTATAGTTTTGTATGTTTATGTACGTATATTATGTATATTGTATATTATGCAAAACCAAACTTTGTTTAATTAATTAAATTAATTTTAACAGCTTGGAGAAACAAAGTTTGGTTTTGCATAGATTTAGTTATAGAAATTTTATTACTGTTAATTTAAGGTGACTTGATCCGCATAGTGAGTGTCATCTCTCTTTTCTTGTGATGATAAAAATGATGGTGACCCCAATTCAGGTTTTTTCCTAGGGGGTTCCCTATCTGTTTCACATCATGTATATACATTTAATTCTGTTACAATGTAATATTTGTTTGTGAAATAAAGACACTTTGAATTGAATATTACGCTTATCACACCACTTTCCATTTGTTATTATACTTTGCCACAATTTCACCACGTTTCAGTTTTTTTCTTTGTGGCGTCTACTGGATTGTCCTTATGGTCAGTTCTTAATGTTATGAAGGTTTTTTTTTCAATGGAGTTAGTGCCAGCTAAATAGTGTACACTGAAACTGTATTCAGTGTACACTATTTAGCACAGTGCACTGTAGCTCTCGCATGGCTTAATAGTGCACATACATAAGCGATTGATGTCCAACTTAATAACAGCTATGAGAGCTATTAGTGGTACTCTCATGGCAAACTTCACTACCTTGGCTCCGGGCAGAGGTGCCCATCCCCCCCAAGGTCAAGAGCGTGAATCCCCCCCATTTAGGCCTGCCATACCGGGGGGTCCGGGGGTCCTCCCCCAGAAAATTTTTAAATTTTAGATACAAAAAAAAGTGTTTTAGACTGTATTTTGAGCGTTAGTGTGGGAGCGTCCTGCCTGCACTCCGGACCTTGCAAGGCGAAAATTCGGACAAAACCCTTTGTTAAAATGACTCCTTTCCTCAAGATTTTGTTGAAAAATAGCTGTTTGGCTTGTAGAAATTTATGAAAAATTACCATTTTTATCTTCCCAATTTTTCTAAATTTAGGGGGGGGGGGCTCAAGCACCTTGAGCTCCCCCTTATACACGCCACTGACTTAGCCACCTCTCCCCTTCCAAGATAAATTCAGGAAACATATGACACTATTTTAAACAGAATAGTCTATAATTAAGAGGATAAACATATATTTTCCAATACGAAATCATCTACCAATAATGAATGAAGTTAAAAAATTAATTACAACTCTTACAAGCAAAAAAGATAAACTTTCTACAATGTTGTAGTCTACAACAGTCTACAATGTTGTAGATGAATTTAGTTGGATCTTTTGTACAACAGTAGTTTTCTGCGTTGCGTGGTTGTCTTGGCAAATGCTTCAATTATTTCATTGTTGTCTATGTTTTCGAGAATATCGCCATCACAAGATAAAACGAGAAGGTTTGACAACCATGAGTCCCCCATACTGCTCCTAAGGCGGGTTTTTATAATTCTTAGTCTACTCATCGTTCGTTCGGCAGAACAGCTAGTTACTGCAAGTGATAGCAATATTCTGTACATCACGGTTAAATTTGGTAAGGACGACAGATGTATCACACACCTGTATGGCTTAACAAAGCCCCTCAAGATCCATCGATCTAGCATCCTTTTATCATCATCATCTTCTTCTCTTTCTTCATCTTCACTGTTGACTTCTTCGGGAACAGGTTCTTTACATATATCTGACACATCTATATTATCTTGAGTTACCTTGTATATTGACGAAAATGTCTCTAGCTCTGAAGCTACAAGGACTTCATCTAGCTCGTAATACTCGCAAAGATTTTTTATCGATTCAGCAAGGAATTGTGCACCTCCTTCAACCTCTTTGGAAATTTTCAGGACCATTCCATGAGAAAAATAGGACATCTGTCCCAGTAACTGTGTTGACAGCTCAGGAAAACGGTCGTTGACTTGTCCAGTTAACGAATCTAGCACTGTAAAATATGTCTCTACTTTCATTCGCTTTGCTGGTTCTTCTTGAGGGCTTTCATCGAGTGACAGTTCGTCCATGAATCGTTTTCTTTTACGGTTTCTTGGCATGGGTAAATCTGAAATGTTATGATTTGATAAAAATGTGTCAACTGAGCCCCGCACAATCTCCCATTCCTCTTCACTTCTTAGCTTCTGTAGCTTAGCTTTTGCGTCATTCATGACTGCTGGGACAACTCCATAGTCAATCGATTTGGCTTGCAGACACGTGATTGGGGACAGTATTTTAAAAATAGCTGTTGCTATGTGCATTGCACAGATGTTTGAATAATCTGTCATGCCTTTTACAAGTCCTTTGGCCAACGCCTTTGTTTCTGTGTCGGACTTCTTGTCTTCAATAATATCTTCAAGGGTCTTCTTGATTGCTGTGAAGCAAGAAAACACTGTTTTTAGTGCTTCAGATCTGCTTGACCATCGGGTGGTTTGAACTCGTTTCAGGCTCTTCTTTTTATTTTTCGAACAACCTTTGGCCAAGTTTTCAAGAAACATATGATGTCGTCGATGTCCTGACATGAAGACATACATTTCCTGAAGAAGAGAAAACATATTTCTCATGTGTGTACTAATATCAATTGACTTTTCTACAACTAAAGCCAGTCTGTGAGAGCAACACCACACGTAGAGAGCTTTTGGACATTCTTTCAGCACCAGTGATTTCAAGCCAGTATACCGGCCTCTCATGTTGCCGGCCCCATCCATACTTTGACCAACCATGCCACTTAGGTCGATCCCCAAGGTTGTCAAGGTTTTAAGTAGCTCTTTAGCAAGATTTTCCCCGGTAGTGTCACCACATGTGAACACTTTAACTAACCGCTCCTGTGGGTTTACTTCATTTTTTTGATTTCCACTTATATCCAAGTGTTCCACATCGCGTACAAGAACTGCAGTACATTCTTTTTTGCTGATGTCCTGTGTGGAATCCAGAATAACAGAATAAGTATTGCTATACTTAATATCACTAACTATTCTCTCTACCACCAGGTCATTCATCACATTTATCAAATCATAAATATTTCGGTAGCTCAGAAATTTGGAACCTAATTTCCCATGTTCGCTTTTGCTTTTTTCAATTTTATCGTAATAAACTCTCACATCAGGATTATATTTTGCGAGCAGTTTAAACAGTTTGATCAGCTTCACTTTAGAAAAATCTTTCTTTCGAAATGCTAACATTTCTTCTGCCAAGTAACGACAGCAGTCTATTATTGCTGACAATACTTCTCTGTTGTGATGTACACGATCGTCATGTACTTGAGCAAGGGAATGGTTGATTTTTTTTTGGAAAATCCACTGGATGCGTGCAATTTGAGAGGAAATGTGGGCTTTTGACTTCTCATGTTGCTCAATGTGTTGTTGTCCATGACGGTTGATCTAGACCTTACAGCCAGTTGTTGCCCATGAGGTCCTATTGCTTGGTAAAGCAAATAATGTGCAGTGCAAACAAAATACAGAGTCATTCTTAGTGCTATAAACTAGCCAGTCTCTTGATTTGGTAGAGCCGTTTGATAATGTAATAAGCTTCCAAGCAGGGTTAAATTTTCTGCCACTGGTTGAAGGGAACACCATAGATGACAGTGGCTAATTTTATAATTTTAGGCACAAATTTATTTCTTCTGTACTTAACTTGATGTTGGCAAAACCAGCAGGGTCTTCAAAATTCTGAACTCCCAACACAGCTTCCTCCGATTGCGTAATATCTGAGTGCATAGTCTCACGATGATCCTCAGTTTGCATCACATCCAAATCTTCATCCGACGATACTTCTAAATTTTTCAAAGCTGGTGAGATTTCAGAAGCAGAACGGCTGGTAAGGAGTCTTGAATTATTTTCTTTGAGGTCCTTTGAGGTCTCATCAAAATCATTTTCCGTAGTGGTTGTGGCTGGAAGATCCATTGATATGGAAGTCAATGTTGACGTGACGTCCGTGATCTCTTCATTTCGATCCAAACTGAAAAAAATAATTTGGTTTCAAACTCCTATTCACCGAGAAAAATATGTATTTGAACCAAACCAAAATTTGTTGAAACAAATAAATAATCTATTCAAAATAGCACAAAAAAAGTATTTGGTTGAATTTATTCAAAATATTGATTTGTTTGTATGTTTGATTAAAAAAAATTTGTTAAAAAATTTAATATATTTTTATTTAAAAGAACTCAAATATATACTTGGTTTAAACAAAAATGTTATTTGACTGTGTCATTTTATTTTACCCTAACAAAAAATTTTTTAAATCTAAATATAATTTGTTTTACAATAAATAAACCTATTTATTATGATTAAATAAATGAATTTGGTTATTAAAAAAAATAAAATGAACAAACTTTTGAGCAAAAAGTTGCAGTTGTGGGTGGGAATTGAGACCTCAACCTTTGGATTACAAAGCCATTACTTTACCACTGCGCCACTTTATTTTACTATTGATTTGCTTAGTATAATAAAGATATACAGCATACCTACATAATCAGTAAACTCATTCACAAATAAAAATACCAAAACTATAAAGAACTTTTTTTAACTCTAACTCACTTAGGCCTACAGTAGGCCTATGCATACATTTTGCGCCTAATTTCTTCAAAGTCCTGGGATTAATAAATACCTACCATAATTATACTGATGCATAATTTAAATATAAATGTATATTGTTTAGGCTATTAATAGTAGGTCATTATTTCTTAAACTTTGTTATTTCCAGAAAATGTAAGGTAAGTTTTTGTAGCGTGACACAAATAAGACACTAACTTATCAGCCTCTGGTAATATTACTAAAGATTTTACTTTGAGGTGAAACCAGATAAATTACTTAGCTACCTTTTATCCAATGATTCGATGTCTTGATCCATTGAACTTGGTGTAGGAGGGTTGGGATGGACATACTTCACCCACGGGCCGTCTTGGGTTTTCACTTCTACTATTTTAAAGTTGATTGGAATGTTGTGATTAAATTTATACACATGTATCTTCTTACAATGGTCCAACCACTTGTCCTGTCTATGAACCGTGTTGCACAATATTTCCAAACACTTATATTTATAAAGTTTTTTCAGTTTCTTTGGCATTGCTTTTTCACTGCTAGACAAATAGAGCACTGACAGTGACAGCAGGTTGGTATTGCCCCCCTCCCGCACTCATGGCTAGCAGGCTGCCATCTATGATAATCGCAGAGCAAAATATCCACTACTTCCACCCACTCACGGCTCACTCACTCAAAGTACTGTTGCGTCGTTAGGGAACTTGCCTATTAATGTTAATAATGAATAGCCAAAATTCAGTTGTGGTTGTTATTAGTGTATGAATATAACCAAAAACATTTTAGGGCTAGTTTTAAAAATAGTTATAAAATTTCAATATGTTTAATAAAATCCCCCCAAAAATCCCAGAAGCGCAAGTGCACTGCTGTCCCCCCCTCTGGGCACCTCTGGCTCCGGATGCTGTGCAATATAGCTCCTCCAGAGATAAGACGTCTGGACGTACTAGTTAAAGAATTGAATAAGATCTTGAATACCCCATACCTTCCCATCACACAGTACCTTTCAAGTCAGTATAGTCACTTGAAATCTCGAAACCTACGTCTACGTACTGTTTTCCAGTTAAGCAGATCAAATTTCTTGCCCAATACTAGCTGTGCCATAGCATTGAACAGTTTTTATGGATGAAATAAGTTCCTTATTAACGATCTACCAATACCTATAGGTGGGATGAACCTCCCCGTTGGGAGTGAATACTGTTGAATCGGTTCCGAACTGGAGAAGCAGATGTAACTACTGGAAGTATAAATGGGGACTGACACTAGATCAGTCATGTAATTGCAGGGAGTCCACCCAAACAATGGATCACATAGTTACAGAGTACCCCATTCTCTTTCACGAAGGGATTAGCCAGCATAAATAGAATCAGAAAGCAGGATTTAAATGGCTCGATGGACTGGACCTAGCTTTGTGACAGGAGATCACTTTACATTTTTATTTATATTAATATACCGACATGACTTTTGGAACTTGATCCAAATATATATCACAGCTTTTAAAAATAAACAAATGGTAGCTGACAATAAACCTTACTATATATGTAGTGCTAGATGAAAACTATAGTAAACGTTGTCAGCATAAATTGTATGGCCTTTGTCTGACCTTTCTTCTGAGAAGTACAATACCAATTTGGAGGTATTCTCTTATCCACTAAGTTCGTAAAGTGCTTCGTACACACAAAACTTGACTATGAGACTATTTGGTTACGGTATTATGTAAGTTTTAATACATTATTTATGGCACTTGTTTTTAATAAACTGTTTAAAAACGAGGCAACCACACTGCAACACCATTGTTTGGCAAGACACAGATATTAAACATCTTATTATTAAATTAGTAGTAATTACATTTCTTATCTTGTGAAATCTGTCAAGTTACAGAAATATGTTGTTTCTGGGGTCAAAGGAATATTCATGGTTAAACATGAATTTAATGCATTTACAGTTAGTTAGCACACCTTTATAGGTCACATATCTAGGTAATGGGAATCTTGATTGCTTCAGATGCTTGTTTTCAGTTTTCAGATAGCGAAAGCTTTCTACAGCTTTCTAATGACAATAAAAAGCTTCTACAAAAAAAAAAAAAAAAGCTTCTACAGGCAATAATGCAATTTTGTGAATTAAAATCAATGTTATTAAACATTATATATATTTTTAAATCATCGTGCTTAGTTGATTTCAGTGATATAAATATGTAACATTATTTTTATTGACAGTGTTGTGTTGATTTGTATTCTCGTAAAACTGGAGTTTTATTATTATTCTTTTTTGTTGATACTATAATGGTTTTAATAATATATTAAGTGTTAAAAAAAGTATTAAACAACAGAGCCCAATTTATTTATTATTTTAATACAGTACTAACTGCTGGAAATAGTAAGAATGTTTGTGTCACTAATATTTCATAATAGAGAAAAACATGACTGTATATGAAAATATGTTTATACTGCTACTTATAAACTTGTATGAATCAAAAAAATAATTGATATTGGTGTGTAATGATCTTAGAGGCATGCCATCAGCTGGTTAAATAATCACATGTTTGCTGCAATGTATGCACACCTATACATTGAAAATCCAAGCCATAAAGACGTATTTCCATCATTAGAATTATGAACATCATTTGAACATCAAATGAAGTTTCACTATTCAAAATTTTCATACCTTTCTCTGAATTTCTATAAAGGGTTATAAGCCTATTGCAGGAGGTATAAGTTGTTCTTAAAAGACAAAAAATAAAATAAAAAGATGGTCTAATAAAGTAAACTACTGTAAAATATTTCAAGGTTTATTTATCAGTGTTTGTAAACTAAAAGATGTTAGGAGACTAATATAATTAGTAATTGAGGTTGAGCTTTTATCAAGCAATAACATCAGCTGGAAAGAATCCTCATGCTGGTTGTCACACATCCTTGATCTTCATAAAGCCTAGTATTGATTAGTTGTACAAGATCTCTGTTTGATAAGAATCAGAATTCAAGATTTGTTGAAACCATTTTCAATTTAGCGATAAGATGATTTTTATTTCAGTTTTACAAATGTTTTACAATGCTTATATTAAAAGTTGATTCATAATTGATATTTTTATAATGGTACAATTCTCATATGTACAGAGTGTGAGAAATATCATTGGATGGCTTTCATCTATAACCAATAATTACAGTCTCAACATTTTAACAATAATTTGTATGAAGTATTTTCCTATGCAATATAGAATAAGGATGTACACAGAATGTGAAATTTTTATGAATATTTGTTATCATTTGTGTGAATACATAGAAATCACTACACTTCCTCCTCTGCAATCTGAGACAATTTTAAGGTGAAAAAAGCATATTATGCAGTCTCAAATCTAGTAAACAATTTTTTAATGTATTAACTTAACATTTGCGTTAATAACAGGCTGGTTCAATCATCATTAGCTATAGTCCAGCCGTTCTAAATTTACCTCTGAGGTTTGCGGGCTAAACTGGAAAATCGATATAGGCAACTTTGCATCCAGTCCGCCACAGCCCTCCTCTAAATTGTATATCCGGTGATTCACAATTGGGAATAATGTAGGAAGGTACAAATTATTTTTTTTTTTAAATGGGAATAAAAATCTGTTTAGTGTTTAACTGGGAAGTACTTTTTTTACTGTTTACATATATCAAAAAACGAAGTCAATCGGACAATTTTAACTTATAAAAACTATCAGGCCCTAGTTGTGATTTATCTAAACCAGAAAATTATCCGTAGGACAGAAAGGAACTAAGCACTCAAGACATACATTGTTGCCATGTTGTGCTCCCCTCAGAGGTAAAGTTAGAATGGCTGGAGTATAAATTAATACGATTTATTATTCCAAATGAAATCAGATGTTGTGTTTCAATAATCCATCTTCATGCAGCACAAGCCATCACATCACCACCTAGTTGTATCTACCACAATCCAAGTCATGTTTCTAACTCTTTGCTAACCAGCTATGTTGTGATAAACTCTACATGCTGGAATGGGCTCAGTGGCTAGAGTTACAAACTGCGAAGGGCAGGTTCCAAGGTTCGAATCCCGAACTGAGCTAACGGTGTGTACTTCACTTGTTGAATAAAGTTCACGCAAAGACCTGCAGGCCCATTTAAACCAATAAGTGAAGCTGAAAAATTCTTTGTACACGAATTTGCCCCACAATACAGGTCCGATACATAAAAATATTCACACTACCAATGAAAATTGTCCAAAATAATCTCATAATATTGTAAATGCTCAAACATCAACAAAAACATTAAATGAAGAATCTACAACCTGTGCAGAGTATCTGCAGAAAGCCTGCTTAGGGTTGGTACAAAATCTTAAATTGAAGCAAAAATTAATTTGTACAATTTTTTATTCTGCTTTAAAGCTGGAAATAAAACCCTTAAATATTGATCTATTTAGTGCTAGTAGTGTTTTAAAGTGTTATCTGGTAGCAACCAAGGAGGTTTTTTTTTATTATTATTACATGGTGGCAGTTTCTTGATTGAAATAAATTAAGTTTCTCACTTATTTAGAGGACCTCTCTTCTTAGATAAATGTACGTCTATGGATATGGTAGCAGTGATTTGACACCTATAAAAAGTAGTTTGTAATTTCAGCCAGGCTGATAATTTTGTCCAGCTTTAACACATTCACTGTGGGACCAATATCAATAAAACCAGCTCCCATGCTGAAAAACTATACTATGTCACTAACACAAACACCTAATATAATTAACACATTGAAAAAAAAAACTTTACAGATATTGGGTATTGGAACCACGCTAAACGTAACATTAGAGGCACCCAAACGACACAAAAACAACATAACCTTCTGTCCTGGACCGATCCTCAACTCACACTCACCATTTTTTAATGGATAGGGTGGTTGGCATAGTACTGGGCCACGCACAACCGGCTTGTGTCACGTGGGCCACCCGCAGTGAACGTGTTAATCAGCCATCTTCTGATAGTTGTCACAAGATGATAGGTCTGAATTTAAAATCATGTCTGTAAGCTATCCTGAGATTTCCTCACACTCTGTATAAGATTTGAAATAATAAAATTCAATTAAAAAACAGTTTTTATTCATACATAGAACATCAAATGAATATTTAAATTTTGAGCATTGATTTACAAGAATAATTTACAATGGCTTTGGAACACTACCCCAAGAACTGTTTAACATAAAAACTATTTTAACAAATTGAAGAAAAGGTCTAAAGTATAATATAAACAAATGTTGTTATTGGTAAATAACCTGAACTTTACAACAGTTTTATATCAAAGTGAGTCCAGTATTTTCTATGCCTTAAGTGCCAACTGCAATAATCAATGGATAAAGAAGACCAGTTGTCCCCTCTCTCCTCCCCCCCTGGGTGTGGTATTAACTTTAGTACACAGGAACTCTTGACAGTTTCACGATGTCAGTATTTCTCCCCCATCTCTCTTTAAATTTGAATTTTTCCACAAAAAACTGCAAATCTAATTAAAACCTTGGATTTAGAAACATTTAAAATCCAACTTAAACATTTTTACAGTAAACATGTAACCACAGCACAACATTATATCATATAAATAAAAAATGTTTTCACAGACAATATATTTATGTGAAAACTGCTCATTTACAAATAAAAATAACATATTTGATGGAGGTTAAAGATAGATTAGCATGTTCCTTTCAATAAATTTTTTTTATTACCACTGCAATACCACTGCACGTGTGTGGGTGGGTCAATACCACTGCACGTGTGTGGGTGGGCGGGTGGGTCAATACCACTGCACGTGTATGGGCGGGCGGGTATGTCAATACCACTGTTCGTGTATGGGCGGGCGGGTAGGTCAATACCACTGTTCGTGTATGGGCGGGCGGGTAGGTCAATACCACTGTTCGTGTATGGGTGGGCGGGTGGGTCAGTACCACTGTACGTGTATGGGCGGGTGGTTCAATACTACTGTAATAGCCATGCACAAGTGTATAATATATAAGGAGGATCTAAAGGTAAGTGGCCACGCACAAGTGTATAATATATAAGGAGGCTCTAAAGGTAAGTGGCCACGCACAAGTGTATAATATATAAGGAAATAAATGTGATCTACTTATATCCACTTATAATTAAGTAATAGGTAGCTAATTCCACCTAATTCACGTAAAAATAGGTTGCTAGAAAAACCTATTTAGGATGAATGAAGTTAAGGTTAACATTTACCTGTAAGTATGGCTGGTGGTAGGACCTGTCAAAACACTATGTACTGTTTAGGTAGGGTAGGGGGTTCTATTAATTACGGCTACAGTAGAGTCTCGTAAACCCGAACCTCAATAATCCAAACGTGAGAACAACTCAAACAGCTTGGCTGGATGGAAAATATCCTCACACCACAGCAGCAACCAAAACATGCGGTATACCGACTGTGCTAGCAAGGTCATTAAGTTTCATGAACAGTTTTTTGTTGTTGTGACTTTTTTTATTTTTGAGCAAAAACAAAGTTTGGTACAGTAATAACGTAAAAAAACCATATGTTTTCTGCTGTTTACTTCTTTCCTGAAAACCATACCTTTCACAAATCTGAACACTGTTTGGTCACATCAGTCCAGGCTTTCAATATCAGTTCAAGTTTAAGAACCAAAGAAGTAAACCCAGAAATATCATTATTGTCTACTCTATGAATTCCAACAGGTTTCTCAAAATTTTGCATTCCTCATAATGGAGACTCATATAAAAAAGTTGACATAAATTCAGGTCATTTATGAAAATATCCATGTGTGATTATCTGCCCAAAGTGGCTTCAATGTTGGGGGGGTTTCTGACACATAGCCAGCGTTAAGTTGTATTAATAAAATGTATGGAAATTTTGTTACAGGGAAGCACAATCAAGGGTTTTGATTATTGAAAATACAGGGATGAGGTTATGCATAAGGACCTGCTAAAGTACACCACAGTACAACAAAGTAGGAAGCTACAGACACAAATATTAACAACAGATCCACACGACTATCCTATTCTGATTTATACTTGCATAATTATTTACAGAGCTCACGACTGACTCTCAACTAACCCTATAGAAACTGCCTCCCTAACGCGATATCTGAAAACATAATTATGCTCTCTGATCACAACTAGTTTTTTATAACATACAAGTTAAAAGGGTTAACTAACCACACAGTGTTAAGTTATAAATAGCTGTGTCAAGGAGAAGAGAGTGGGGGACTTCGTAGTACATATTTCAAATAAAACTACCTGATATATTATGTTCAATAAATTTGATACAACCACTTATCAAATTCAGATTATAAGAATCTAGAAAACAGATTAGATTGTCTCCTACATTTAAAGTGAAAGAAAAGTATTATATGACTTTTATTTTATATTGTAAATGTAAATGCTCATAACAATTATTTGAATCAATGAAAGTAATAACAGACTCTTCTTAAAGTATGTTTTAACAGTTTGTTGATATTGAAGCAGAAGTTAAAGAGAATCAGCAAAGTTATCAAAGAAATAAATTACTCAGCACAATACGGAATAAATAGAGGTAACAATTTATTTTTACTGCTGACAATTTCTTTATTGAGGTCAATTAATGTATTCATTTCATGTATAGGTAATCTGTGATTTTTGGGTATTTGATCTAATGGTTAGGAGTTTAACTTTGTTATACACTTAAAAATAGATCACGTTGTTTCTAGGAACATTCTGGAATAAGTTTGCTGATTCCTGTCACTTCCATAGCTAAATTTACTCTAACCTAACCTGTGTTTTAGTATTTGAGAAAGAATTTCATTTATATTTTAACCTTAATCTAAATAAAAACAAATCTAGGCACACTCACAATCACACATCTAATCCGCACGGTCTACTACATAAATATTATAACATAGAATTACATGTATTTACAGATTTGTTCACAATGTTAAATATAATTGAATAAATAATAAAATAAGTATACCTAGTTGATACTTTGACTTGACAAGAGACGTGTTTACAGATTCATTGAGTAAGGGGTAAGATCATAGATAGATGTATATGATGCATATGAACAATCTACAATTATAATTTTTATAACTTAACTGATAAAAAAGGCTGAAAAGTAAAAATAGAATAAAAAACATTGTAACATAATATTTGAAGCTTCAGATTCAAAAGCTTGAGAACTATATTAAAGGAAAACCTTACACAAATAGAAAGGAATAAAAAATGCCTGGTAACATATTGAAAGCACCACTTCGAGTGGTATCGAGTTTAATTCCTCGTAGATTTACGTTCATCTACATAATGAACTTTAAAATACCATCCTTATATAAAATAAACGGAAATCGAGTAAACATTTATTTTGTTTACTTTCAGTCCAAAATGAATGCTTAATCCAGCATTCATAATACATCCTCCACATGCAAAGCCCAATTAAATAAACAAATATAGAATCAGGAGTCAATATGCTTTTCCAAGTTGTTAGGGCTACTACTAAAAACCCCAACAACATGTGGAAAAGAAGTAACTATGAGCAATAAGTTTTAACCAAGAAAAAAAAAAACAGGAAAATTAGTTAAGAATGCTGTTAAGGGAATGGGTCCGCCACACTAACTCACAGAAAAATCACAAACTATGAATCCTTTTTGTAGCAATTTTTCCAGCCAATTAAGCAATATTTTGTTTTGTTTGGGGAACTGAAAAAAACCTCAAAGATGAAAAACTGTGCCAAAGACTAGACAACAAAATATAATGGTGTTTGATCAACAAACAGCTATAGATTCTACATTGATAAAATGATTCTAAACATCATTATTATATTGATTAGTAAGTGGCAAAAGATAATGTATATTTGTAAAACACTTTCTGATTAATTTAATCATTTATAATAACCATATTAACATTAACTGTCAGCAAATATAAAATTGAGATCGTGAAAAATCAAACAATTAGGGCTTTTGTACTCTAAGAAGTGAGGAAACTGGAAGATTTAAATATGAGTCATTTAATTTACTGTTCAAGCCCAGATGACAAAAGGATGTCTACAATTAGGAGTTACATCGTGGAGGTTGCACTTTACCACGCTAAAATATTTCTTGATATAGGTAAAACAAGAAAGAAGCCATACAACCTGACAATTATACACAATAATCACCATACCTCACTTTACTTCAACATTAGCCTTCACTATTCTTAGGAATGCTTTGTTCAATATATTTTGAATAATACTTTGACTATTCAATTGAATATATTATTCAATTTGATCAATATAATTATGTTAAAAACCTCTCCATGAAGGTTCAAATACAAACTGCAGTATATATATATTTCTATTTTGACTTTAAATTATCACAACATTAATTATTGGGCAGTTCAGAAAACTATACAATATTGCTACAGCTCTTAATTTCAAGGGGCCAACAATCCATCTCAAATAATGTGATAAAAAATAGTAAATTAAAAAAAAATCTGAACGATTAAAATTATTCTATTCCTTTAAAATATATCAAACAGAATGTTGTTATTGAATATTTATTAAACTCAGCACTACAAAAATTAGTCAGAAAGGACCTCACACTACTCTTGTATTATAAACTTTAACACATTTACAAACTATTACAAACTATTTACAACAAATCTACAATGCATAAGGCAAAGTAATGTCTGTCAAATATTAACTTATGAACTGAATTTGTTTGTTTGGGGCAAAGCTATGAGAAAGTCTTTAATATCAGTTAACCTCCCTCAGTCAAGAGGTGCATCAAATGGGCAGGTGATCCCATCAAAAAGGGCACCATGTAAGATAACTGCACATACAATACTGACTTGTTTCGACTCATCAGTTCACCCCTATTAACCCAACCAACATACGTTACGTATTTGTACAATTATCGGGTTTAAATGTAAAGCTGTCCTGTTTTCTATACATATTTGCCAGCACGGTAGACGAGATTTAGGACTACAGAGTAAGAAGGTTATAACCTGCTGAGCTCTATATTGTTACTTATTGGACCTGTTGAATGAAGTTTTCGTTTGTGAACTGGTGAGTGAAGTTACATGTAAATGAAGAATGGTGAAGCCAACATTTTTCTGAGCTAGTTTACCAGCTTAATCTTGATCGATTTGAGCTTAAGAACTGATAAAAATATTTGTTATTAAAAACATTCTAGTGTTGGTTCAGTGGTTGACTTTAAGCTGGCGCCACACTATTTGCTAATATGCCTGAATGTTCGTAAAGATCATAAATATTCGGTGAAGTGTGGGAACCTCACAAATACAGAATATGAATGTTCGGAGTTTGAGAACATTTAGTTGGATTCACTCTGGAGGTAGTTTTTGGCCTGCATCTATGGAAGCGAATGGTTGCCAAATTTTGATTCAGCAAATGTTGGAGAAGCTCCCATACTGTCCGCTAACTATTCAACGACATAGGTCTCATGCAAGCAGTAAAAACATTATTCAGAAGTTTCGCTTTAAGAACAATGTTCTGGGTTATGTTTACAAATAGTGTGGAAGGACTATGACCTTGAAACATTTGAAATCCATACCACCGACTTGGGAAGACGAATGTTCAGTGAACGTTCAGGCCAATGTATGGTCTGAATCATTAATGAATAGTATAGGGCCTGCATTAGACTGAGGAGCCCATGATTCGAATCTCATTGAATAAATTTTACTCAAAAGAAAGAATAAAGTCTATGTTGCACTTGTATAGTATGTAAATTAGTGGAGTTTTTATAACTCATGACATAAAATACAAAATAAAATGATTTCTTTCAAAGAGTAGAGTAAAGTCCTTAATCTGTATACATATTAGTGGGTTCTCAATCTATAGTTTGCCTAACGGTTGTTAAAGCAATGTTAGAAGTTGCTGGTTAGTCCTAGTAAAATCTCATTGATTGTTGAAAACTACAGAAAGACAAATACAGAGAGCTGTGATAAGAACGGCAGGACTCAATGTAGCCCCAGTATTCCTGATCTTGTCCTCAATAATCGTGTAGTGCAAGTCCTCATGGATTTCCTCTGTGTCCAGCTGCAAGTGCTGCTGACTGTTATCATCGACAACATTGTTGCTAGACACGGCTGGAGTTCCAGTGCTCTCCTTCTCCAATGTCGGACTCAGCTGAACTGTAACAACATTAGTCATAAAATCACTAATCCAGTATCACAATATATGATATTTTCCACCCCACATAACCATATAACGTTTACTGGCCCATTCATCTTTTGTTTAAATGAAGGCTGGGATTCATGCGCCCTTCCAGTAGCTGCCATTCAGTGATGAGGTATAATGTGAACCCTGCACTAGTAGGTCCTTACATACCAGTGCTGTAAAATCTTTCTCCACCAAGTAAACCTCTGGTGGACTAGATATAATTAATGAAAATAATTTTGAACTTAATGACTCGCTTAGCTAGTGTAGGAAACCAGGACCTGGAATAACTATTGACACTGGTGAAAGTACAACACATATTTATTACTATTACAGCACATCATCTTTACAATCCCTTCCAAAATATTACAACTATCTTATCCTATTTTATACTATACACCTCCTTTAAGCTACCCTTCTCATTCATTATTTAGACAATACAAATTATAGAATTATAATTATACGTTTATTAATCTTCACTCAATTTATTATTAACATTGGCTTTAATATACAGCCCGGGGAATCAATATTTTCAAGAATATTATTTACAACAAGCGACAGCAAACTCCTATACTATTAAATCATAATCCTCTAAATTATTATATAACGTCACATTAAGAATCAGCTAAATAAGTTTATATGTGCAAAACGTCTACACTAACCGGTGAAATCATATTTTTGATAACAAGCTATACTTAAGAATAATCAATCAATTATTTCCAATCAAAATTGACAAACAAACAATAATATATCAACCTTACTACCTAGGATAACCTAATAAAGCGACCGTACGATTTTATTTACATTATTTGACAAATACATTTCTAAGATATAAGCCAAACCTTCAAATGGCCTTAGTTGCAATACTCTATCCTTCTCAAGAATTATCCAATAATTATTGTTTATATATATTCGACACAATATTTATTCATTTACTCTATATAGACTATCTACATTAACTCAAAATCACTATTCATGCGGGACAATGATCATAACATGGAATTACGTATTTTTATAGTTATAATTTAAATTAACAATCCAGACTAAATTCGCTCAAACAGTTCATTCTATTATATCATTAAATTGCAATTATTATGACCGTCTCATCTGACTAATTTACTGCCTGTCGGCTTACGCTTTGGTGTAGGTAAACGTAATTGAACCCTACAGAATTCCTTTCCCCCACAAATTAAATTTTACTCCCCTTAACCCTTGGAGGTGTTAAACCGAAACAGTGTTAACATACCCCTGGACTCGTCTACCGCAGGTATGGGGTGTCCACGGGCCGTAGTGGATTCGGCGTCCTCTTTTCCCTCCGGGTCAGGTGGGCTGGTTCGGCCTGGAGTTGCTTGTATTCGCTTGGGGGTGAGTGGCGGCGCTTGCAATCCCTTGAGGTGGTTCCTCTGGTCCTCAGGATGGGCTGCAAGTCCGGTCGTCCCTCAGGTTCAGGTTGGCCGCTCGTGAAGTCCTCCGGGGGTTGATACCGCCAGGGGTTGGACCATAGCTCCAAGTCCTCCGTCTAGATCGTCCCGTGTTTGCTCTGCAGGGCGGGTTGACGAAGTCTAGGTAGTTGGACCACCAGGTGCTGGTCCTCCCTATTGGTCTATTTCCCGAAGTCCTCTCTCTTCCCGAACTCTCCTTAGACTCCCTTTCTTTTCCAAATCTCTCCCTAGTATCCCATTCCCCCTGCCACTCACTGGACACGCCTACAATTTTGGAACAACCAATAATTCTCCGTGGTCCTATTACGGACCACCCTATAGGCCCGTTTTCGTGATGGGCGGAACATCGGAACTTCTGCTGAATCTCCGTCGCATCAGCATTCATCAGCCTAATTTTGGTGAGTCTCAAATTTTATTATTCTGGTCATCCTGTGTACAGTGCTGACCCTGCTTCCTTGACATCCGATCCCTTGCTTTCCGAATTAACAGTCGCCGGATGCCCTACTCAAATTTTACCAACTCCATTTCCTGTACCGCGTTTCCTGTTGTAATCTAACCACTGTCTCATTTTCCTGATAATATTTATTTTTAATTCATTATTATTATTCCTAATACTTATGAGGGAATCTTATACAAAGTGTAACAGTTAAGCAAACGTCAAAGGTTTACAGTGCAGGGTGCATTTCTTCAAATGACCATTAGATGTTTATTGCTTTGGGAGTTACTGGCCTTATAAAACTACCCTTGAACTGTTTTTTAATACAACCAGTACACTCTTTTCTTCAGTTTTTCTTTTGAATACTAAAGCTACACATAAGAATGAAACGATTCTTACACTTTAAAAATTATATAAGGTTATATCTTAGTAGGAAGATTCAAGTAGTTATAAAGATGAGGACATTTGCAACAAACAGCACATGATTTGAAATATCAATGAAGGACTTGATATATGAAATATACGTCGAAGAAATTGAAATTATAAACTATGTTAATAAATGAAACATGGGCGACTCAGTTTTTTGTGACGACATATTTAATAGGCAGTTGTTCTATTCAATGTACACAGGATATTCTTACAGTCCTACGCTTCCTATCCTGACCACAAACAAACTAACACGTATTAACTGGAGATCATTGTTGACTGAAAATATTAGTTTTGTAAATATGCTTCTGATACTGAAGTTACTTAGGCAGTGGCGGATCTTAAGGGAAGACACACCCCTCTCCCCTCTTAGGGTTAAACGCACAATGAATATAACTCAATTTAAAATAACATAAATTGAAAAAAAAATCTGTCAGATTTATAATCTCTAAATTTTGAACGTAAATGGGCGTTCTACTATATTTAGAGAGTTAATCAGTTACCTAAAATACAATACATTCATAAAGAATGTTTCATTTGTTGACCCAGCCTTCTTGCCTAATCTCACAAATAATTTATGTGTGAAAAAAATATTCATATAAGGTGTTAAATTAACTCCTCTTGTTTTCAGATAGACTGAGTGAATTCCGAGCAAGAGGAGCAAACAACAAAAGCTGTTATTCAAAACAACTCACTAATGGCGTAAATGTTTTTACTGTTAACCCTCCAGTACACGCAGTTTACGCAAGGTAAACTGTGAGACCAGTTCATGCGCGTGGAGTGTGAATCCGCTACTAAAAACTATTGGTATGGCCTTCCCATTGTAGAGCACGGAGTGACATGGTGGACTGACAGTCTGCTAATACATTGACTAGCCGCGGCATTTGCAGTGTGCTGCCATGTTTATGCTCTCACTGACACCACTTAATAGTATATATTTCTATTCTTAACTATTTAATTATTTATCAAGTATATGGGATTATTTTACTAGGAACCATAGCCATTAGATAATTAGTTTTTACATAATATTGATTATTTTGAAGTGTGGAATTTCAGTCCACGACGTGTGCACTGGAGGGTTAACGAATCGAACCAACATCACACAGCATTAGAGTAACAACATTTAAAACTGACGACGTATCTTCAAGTGGACATAATGTGAAGAAGCGAGATATAATATCATCATTTACAGATAATGAAAAATACTTATGGCTGAGGGACCCTCTGAAAAATTCAAATTTCCTATAGCAACAGAAGGAATTTGACATTTGATTGAGAACAAAACACAAGATTTTAATTTATCAATTACGTTTGTACATGTGATCCCATCTTTAATGTTTTTCAATTACAGTATTAAATCAAGAAATGTTATTTCTCCTACCTTCTACCATGATAACCAATTTGAATGTTATATTTACAATTGAACTTTCATCCAAATGATTTAAATAGAATTAATTTAGTTTTATTAGGATTTAGTAATAGATTTTTATTTTTGAAAAACAAATTTATTTCAATAATACAGTTTGAAAAAATTCTAACTATTGCTTTAGGCTCTTACAATTATTTTACTTTATTTATACACATCAGCATCAGCGTATAAATAAAGTTTATTTTCCTGTTTTTTATTTAGAAAACCTTTCATATTGAAACTGGAAAGTAAGGATTCCAAGATTGAACCCTGTGGTACACCATATAGTAGAATACATTTATTTGTCAGACACAAATTTAGTGACATGTTTTTTTAATTGACATGATAACAATGTCATGACTCAAGATTTTATTGTTGAAACATACTTGGTATGTATAACATTGTCATGTAATGTTACGATAAGTTACAAGGTTATGTCATCTATTAAATGTTGTGTACCTTTTTAATGCCTATGTTCCGTAACCCTATTTTCAACACATGCAGGGCTTTTTCAAGATTGTAATGGCTGTTTTGGGGACAACCACTATAGTATTTACAATTTTAATTATATTAAGTTGTAAACTATGTGTGTTTAATTATGAACAGAACAAATATTACATTTAAGTATTATAAATAATAAACAGTATAAAGGGGTGAAGTGTTAGAGAGGACTTTACAGTCCTAACTTCGCCCCTTTAACCTGTTGAGGAGAATGCAATTTTGATCCTAATAGAGTACGGACGTCTTTGTACGTCTGGGCTCGGAAGAGGAAGGACGTCCTGTGACGTCCATTTTATTTCCGTACCAATTCTGCATTGCTACTCATTCTAGCGGCACTTTCTGGCAACATGTTTGTTATTGTTACTTAGTAGACACATTACAAACAACGCCTGGTGGATTTTTTTGTAACTAGCTTATGCAAATCAGCTGTGTAAGAACAACACTCAGCTGAGTATCGTTGGCGCAAAAATGTTTTGGCGCGAATATTGTCCCGCATTGTAATACATTGTGTTCATCTGGCTAGAGCTGTTTGGTTATTGTAGATGAGTCGTTTATTCCTAAACATTAATTGTAGATTATGTAAATAGTTTTTTATTTAGAGTTTTTTTTTTTTTTTATTACTCTTCAGTTGTTTGTGTGTCTATTATAAGTGAGCTTCTCAAGCAAATTGTACATTCTGTATATAATTAGGCCTATTATAGTTAGTTTTTATTTTCTATCACTGTGCTCTAAAATGGATGAATATATTGTTCGGAGTGAAGAAATACGGGGGGAACTGTACAATCTAAGTGATGACGATAACCAGGACAACAATAATGAGGTTATTGAATCTGATATGGACTGGCATGGATCAGAGTCGGATGAAGACGAATCTACTATTGAACGTAACACCATTGCAAATACTACAGCGTCGTCCAATGTAAGTACAAATAGTGTAACACATGATAGTTCAAATGAGGATGTTGCCATGGAAGTTGGTCAAAATTGTTTGAATAACATTTCGATTAATGAACTTTGTTCCAATTGTTCTTGGTACCATAAAGACAATTTCAATCCTAATCAGATTAACTTTGATCATTCTAAACCAGGGTTGCTTGTAACTGATGAAGTAAATGGTACTGAATGGAGGGAAATTGACATATTTCATGAAATTTTTGATTTCGATTTTGTAAGTCACATTGCTGAAGAAACCAATCGTTACTACTTAGAGTGTTGTAAAGAGGTTTTATCTGAACACTCTAAACTGAATAAGTGGAAAAACACTAATGCAGATGAGATGTATTCTTTTTTTGCTACCACCTTATTGATGTCCCACTGCAAGAAAAACAGTATAAAACAGTATTGGTCAACTGACATATTGATTGAGACTCCTATATTTGCTAAGCTATTTACTCAGGATAGATACTTATTGATAAGAAGATGTTTACATTTTGATAATAACTGCAACACTCAAGGTGGGGACAAACTGCACAAAATAAGAACTGTCATAAACACTCTAAGGAAAAAATTCAGTTCACTACTATACCCTTATCAAACTCTAGTAATCGATGAGAGTCTTATGTTGTGGAAAGGGAGACTCTCTTTCAAACAATATTTACCAAATAAACGTAAACGTTTCGGCATAAAAACATTTATTTTATGCGATTGTCATACAGGTATGATTCTTGATTTCATAGTGTATACTGGAAAAGGGACTGACATTGATGAAGACAATTCTGATGACAGTGGAGTATCTGCAAAAATTGTAAAAACACTTATGCGGCCATATCTAAACGTTGGTCATGTTCTGTACACCGACAACTGGTACTCTAGCCCTGTATTATTTTCGTGGCTGTTAGACCACAACACAGGTGCTTGTGGGACAGTAAATCCTATAAGAAAGAATTTACCTTGCCTTCCAAAAAAAATGAACGAGGGTAACGTTGTTGTAAGACACAATGACACCATGTTAGCTGTAAAGTGGTGCGACAAACGTCCAGTAACCATTTTATCAACAGTACACAAACACGAAATGATTTCAGTTGACACTAGATCTTATAAAAATAAACTGAAACCAAAGTGTATTGTAAGCTACAATGAAAACATGGGTGCAGTAGATATAAGTGACATGTTGATCTCATATAATGATTGCACAAGAAAAACCATAAAATGGTACTCAAAACTGTTTTTTCATTTATTAGATATTAGTGTTCTAAATTCGTTCTACATATTTAGACATAGAGCACGCCAGGGCAACCCCAACGCAAAAGTGAACTTTGCAGATTTTAGAATTAGACTTATACGGCAACTCCTAGATAGACACTCGGCAGCCAATTGCCAACCAGCTGTCGCGCGACAAGTGGGCGGGCCAACACGCCTATCAGGACGTCATTTCATGCAGCCGCTTCCAATGAGAGACGGTAATCAGAAAAGAAAGCAAAGGAAGTGTTTCGTTTGCGCTCACACCGTAAAACGAGAAAGGAAAAGGAAAGACACAGCATACGAATGAAAACAGTGCCAAATTCCGCTTTGCGTGTTTCCTTGCTATGAAGACTATCATACTACTGACAATTTTTAAAAATAAAATAAAAGGTTTTAGGGCCTGGACTGTACAGAACTGTTATTGTATGGACATTATAACATGTTTTTAGTTATAAACTCTGAGTTGAAATAAATTAAAAATTCAGTTACTTAACTCAAAATTGATAATATGAATATTATTTTATTTTATTTAAAACATATGTAAAAAATAGTAATAAGCTATTAAATGTGTATTTATTAGTTTATTGTATCATAATAATAAAGTATCAAACAAATCTAGAAAAAAAATTTTTCTACTCCTCTACCGTCAACAGAGAGTCTTTGATAATACTCATTATGAAGCAAGGAGCAGGGACGTCTTAAGACGTCCTTACTCCTCAACAGGTTAATGCATTTTTCATTTCATTTTATTTTTCAAACAGTATAATGAGTAATGAAGTGTTTGAAGGTTGAAAAATTCAAACATCCAGAACAAATGTAATGTAAAATAACAAAGAGACAAATTCTTCACTTGAGAGAACAAATATATCAAGAGCTCAACAGATAATAAAATCATTTACAATGAAAAATGGTAAAAATTAAGAGTAAAATTAAATATAGCAAAACCATGGTTCAGCCTGAAGTGACATACGGAATTGAAATACTTTTCAAATTATATCAGGAAATTAGAACAGTAAAATACTAAAAAATGAACAGATTAATAATCAGAATATGTATAAATAAAATATATCAAAAAAGGGGATGACAGATAATAACTAATGAGATGGTCTGTAGAGAAATAGAGTGTAATTAATATAATGAGAGAAAGATTTAATTTTCAGACATATAATGAGAGCACCAGAAAGTAGATTAACAAAACAGATAATAAAAAAACTTTGCAAACTAAAGACATTGCCCATTTTAATATGAGAAATTAAAGGAGATAATGAAATAAGTATATCTAGCCCTAGAATTTCAAAAGAAGATAATTTAAGAACTTGCAGGACATTTTGAAATTGAACACAAAGGAAAATTAATCTGGATTTGTTAAAAGATCTTTTCATACTGAAAAAGGATCAAGCAAGATTAGATAGGATGAAATTAATTAGGTATTAAGATCTTAAACAAAGAAACAAAAACATACAAGGTTTGGCTAGAAAGAAACAGGATTAGTATTGCCATAGTCACAGAACGAATGCAATAAGGCTAAATATCGTACGGCTGGTCACGTGACTCCTCCTCTACCTGCTGCTTGAGTTTCGTTTCTCTTCCACACTCATTCCGCCTGTAGCGTCAGTTAAAAGCATATAACCTTTTGTCTCTGCATTGGAAAAATGTTGAGTGTTCAGAAAGAACAGTGTGTAAACATTAAATTTCTTTACAAACTTGGAAAATCTGGAAGAGAAACATTTTTAATATTACAAAACAAGTGCTTTAATGTGCTTCTCTACGGAAAAAATAGTACGAATGACAAAATCAAAATTCAAGGCCATGATGATTGTGTTTTTTTTAAATCAAAGGCATTGTGTACATTGATTGGGTACCAGAGGGACAAACAGTCACCAAAATTACTACATTAGCGTCCTGACTACCCAACGTGAGTGAGTACGGAGAAAACGGAATGATTTGTGGAAAAACAAGTCACAGATCCTCCACCAGGACAATACCCCAGCTCACGACGTTTTGTCAGTGAAGACGTTTTTGGCAAACCACATTCCCGTGTTAAACCATCCACCATACTCACTTGACTTAGCCCCCTGTGACTTTTTTTGTTTCTTTAAGTCAAGTCCACATTGAAAGAAACTAGATTTGAGACTGTTGAAGCAGTAAAAGAAAAAGATCTCCAGCAGTGCTACACCCAGTGGAAAACTCGCTTGGAGCGGTGTAGATAACGAGTAGGAGAGTACATTAAAGGAGATAACATCAAATTGTAAATGTTTGTAAGTAAATTTTATTTTTAGCCTCAGTCCGGTTTTTTTCTAACCACACCTCGAATACAAGAAAATAATATTAATGACTTAACTGAATGAAAATATTGCTGTAAACAGAAAAGATACTAAATAAATTGGATGTTCAAATTACAATCAGAGACATTTTGGTTAAAATAAAACATACCCTTTTCAAGCAAGCTTTCCTCCTTGTAGTTGACTTTATAGAATGAGGAGATAGTGATCTCGAACACCTTGTTGGGGTCAGGAGGCATAGAGCGTACCTCACGTCGTCTCCTTCCAAATCCTATCTGTCCGTTGCTACATTCCACCTAGTAAAGTAACAGATTTGATTCAGATTGAGATCCTGACACAAATTGTTGCATATTTTAAGGTGAATATGAGTGATTACGTGAATATGCTGTGTAGTCTGATTACTATCTGAGATGTACCTGGCATCAGTAAGGGCTGTTTCCCATAATTCCTTTTGGTCTCTCTCCATAGTAATCATAATTAATATTTTATGGCTCCCACTCTATCTATAAACATGGCTCCTAGCGTTTTTATATTGTATGATTTACCACAAGACTTGGTGTTATAGATTGTATGGCTACTAAAACACTTCATACACATGACTAGCAATGACCCCTCACTCCTATGTGTATTAGCCTGCACAACCATCCTACAAACTCATCTTAGGATGACCATAAATCCCTCAAACTTACAGACACCAATCATAACTTTTGGTGAGTTTTCAGCCAACAGCCAATGCTCAACTCGAGTTTATTCTACTCAATTTTGCTTGTATTTGGATATGGACTCGACAGCTTGGGAAACTGCGTCAACCTTCTTCATTTTTTTAGACTCATTTTCAAACAATAGCATTGATTTAAAACTCACTTTTCAACTCAAGCTAAAAAGAAGACAGTTTGAGTAGACTTGAGACAAAGCTGGACTCAACTTGATAGCTAACTCTACTTCACATATATTGTTTTAGCCTGAAATGTCATTAATCAATTTTACTCTCTTGCATGTAATTTTCGGATCCTGCACCACAACGAGCAACTCCTAAATTTTCAATGTATTCCAGATCTGGTGGAGTAAGTCTGTAATTCACAATCGATGAGAAGTTTCATTTTGTATATGCCCAAAAATAAAATTTATTTTTATAAGTTCAAACTTAAACTGTGCCTATTATTAAAATTAGGAATTAAATTTAAATATCAAAAAATGATAACTTATACGGTGAATAAGGTATTCTACAGCCTTATAAAATATCTTATAGGAACTATGTTAGAGGTTACCAAGAATAAAAGCAATTTATAAAGCAGAAATGTGCAGTTAGCTCCAGCTGGTGATATACTTCTAACCACATCAGTTAGCGATTCTTGCGTATACCCTCTCTACTCCCCACTACTCCCTGTAACTTATGTTCAAGGTTTATGCCTGAATTGTTACGTTGTTTTAAGGACATTGTTGTGTTCTTCAATTCAGAGACAGAGCTTAAGGCTACATTTCAATTCTTCCCAAATCCATATTTTAATT